>LNAC01000241.1:2152902-2222026 GCA_002007465.1 Ailurus styani | reverse complement strand
GGGGGGGGGGGGTGACAGCTGGGGTTGAAGGGGAAGGTGCAGAGAGGAACGTGAGGGGGAAAAGGAGCACGGGGGCTGTGCAAAAACCCAAGAAACCCTCCAAGAAAAGAGGCAAAAAGAGGATAAATGGCAAAGGAGCAACCTCAACATGAATCCAGAGGTCACTAAGGAAGTTCTGGCAGGAAATCTCAAGACCGCCTTTCCCAAAGACACCTTCCTGCTCTTTTGGCCACCAGAGGGCTCCTGTATTCCAAAGATATTATGGAAAAGAGACAAATGTCTCCAGTATTTTCCGCTCTCAGCATACACCTGTGAAATTAGCCATTTCTGTTTATGTATACAAAAAATTGTCTTTGAGAGTTGGAGACTTGATCCTAATTTCGATACTGTGTCCCTGACTCAACAGGGACAGACACCATCAACCTCTCTGCTCTGCTTCTTTATCTGCAGAAACGAAAAGGCTGCCCCATATCTTGTTACAGACGACAGCCAGAATCAGGTTAGGAAGAAGCAGAGAGAGAAAAAGGGTTCTAGCAAGTAAGACCAGATTGCAGAAATACGCATCATCTCTTCCCAACATTCATATTTATTTAAAGATGAGAAGCCCTGCTTTGAATGTCTTATACCATTCTTGACCTGGTGAAATTCATATGTCAAGGAAAAGAATAATGCACATGTGTTTGGTAAAAGGCTCAGGTTAATGGGCCCATTCTGTCAATTTCTTACTATTTGACCTTGGCCCAAACACCTAACCTCATGAGCTCCAATTTTTTCCTCTATAAAATGGAAAATATTCTTATCTCACAGGCTGGACACAGACTTGAACGAGAAAATGTCTTTGAAGAGAGTTGGCACATGATAAAGCCCCATTATTCACTCAGTCACTCAAGTCTGCCCTACGTGTGAGGTTGACATTACCAAGAATACCAATACAATTGCAAATCCGGAACGAAGTGGGCAAGTTCAGTTTGAGGAAGAGAAGGCTAAGAATGATATCCTATCTACCTTCATACATTTGAAGGACTATGATATGAAAGAGGGATTAGAACTTTGGCACCCCAAGAAGTAGAAATGGGATCCATGGGTGAAAGTATTAGGAAATCAGATCAAGCTTGCTAGAGAATTATATGAATTGCCTAACATTAAAACTTTCCATAAACAGAGTGAGGAGTCCATGTAAAATGCCAAGTTAGCTCGCATCTGGGCAGGCATTGGCTTGGGGAGTGTGGAATGGTGTTCAAGGAGAAGTTGGATGAGCAATGTCACTGAAGTTGTAGTCTTATTCCTGCATCAGGTGGCAAGACTGGATGATGTGACACACAAGAGCCTTTCTAACTCAGCGAATTCTAGGATTCTTTGTTCCAAACATCAGGGGAAGGGGGGAAGCATTTTTATGTCAGACTGGTTAAAAGGATGGTCCAAGTTTTCCGACCTGGCAGCTGTGGACACACACCCTTCCCCTGTATCATGCTTCCTATGCATCCGGCCAGCCCTGATCTTATATCTGGCCACAGAGTGGCTGGTGCTTAAGCCTTGGATAATTACTTCTATGCCAAGATGCTAGTCACATCAGAGAGAGTTGATACAGATCCACTCCAGTATTTGAGGAATGATGGGTTTGTGTTTCCAACACAAGAACGGATATCCAGTGGAAGGTAGAGATGGAGGGCAAAGCTCTGAATAAAGAATGAATACCTAATGAAGAAAGAGATGTAAGGTCAGGATATAGTGGAGCACAAGCTTGGGTCATAGTTCAAGCTTCTTTAGATCAGGAACTATGTAATCTGGGTCACTTTCCTTCCCTCTCTTCCCATATCTGACACTGAAGACAATCATCTCCCCCCAGCCAGGGAATTCTGTCTGGACACAAGACTTTTGGAAACCCTTCATTTGTATGAGCCACAGTGCAAAACATAATCCCATTTAGACTTTCTCTCTAAAAGGGTAAGTGGGTTTTCATGGTTTTTCTAAGATAGACTGGAATGAGAAGAGAGAAGGTATTCCCAGCTCTTGTGGAAGAGTATTGAAGGGAATCAGGGGAAGTAATGTATCTCAGAGGTCAAAGCATGGGATGGCAATCTAGAGAAACTTGATTATGAAACTTAACTTGATCATTAACTAGCTGTGGAAATTTTAACAATATCCAAGTTTCGGTTTCTTTATCTGTAAAAGAAAGATAATAATATCTCCTGGAATTTTTCCTGATTATATGAAGTGCCCAGTATAGGGCTTGGCACATAGACCATGGTAGGGTGCTCCTGCTATTACAGATTTAAGAGCAGTCAGGAGCAAGGGACAAAGGAACTGGAAAAGTCCCAGCTCAGATACGAAGGAGATGCAGATTCATAGAGTCAGAAGAAAGGTTTGGCTATGTTTGCCTTGAAGGTGTAACCAAGAGGCTGTTATGTTTGAAGTTATGGAAATGAACTGGTATCTATCTGTACCATATGCACAGGGTTTGGTTTAAGTAAGGTGAGGACATGGGTGTGGACACTATGCCATCAAACGGGCACAGTGTGGGTCA
Organism: Ailurus styani; assembly: GCA_002007465.1. Lineage (NCBI taxonomy): Eukaryota > Metazoa > Chordata > Mammalia > Carnivora > Ailuridae > Ailurus > Ailurus styani. Next base: position 2,219,502 of record LNAC01000241.1, on the reverse strand, counting down.
CCTTAAAAAGAAACAGATCAGATCATGTTGTACGGGAGCAACTCTCTCCACATGGCTAGACTCTGGAAAGTTAAATGGACCCCCACTGCATATCAGGCTGCCTGAGGAATGGCAAGCAGAGACTCTTTAAACCAGTTTTGAAGTAATGGGTAGGTCGGAGGGTGGATGGTAGACAGTGGCCCTCCAGTTTTTCTGAGGCCAGTGGAAGGAGAGATGTGCTTTGAGTGAATCAGTTGACAACCAGTTATCCCCAAAGGACTTCCCTATGCTCAGATCTTTTAAAACGTTGGTGTTACTGCCCATGAGACATTATGAAATAGTTTTCTTTTATTTTTTTAATTTTTAATTTTTTAAAATATTTTATTAACTTATTTTTCAGAGAGCGAGAGAGAGAGCACAAGCAGGAGGAGCAGCAGGCAGAGGGAGAAGAAGGCTGCCCGCTGAGCAAGGAGTCCAACACAGGACTCGATCCCAGGACCCTGGGATCCTGACCCGAGCTGAAGGCAGATGCTTAACCGACTGAGCCACCCAGACATCCCATGAAATAGCGTTCTTAAGTGCTTTAAGCATAAGGCTGTTACTCATGATGTCTGGCATCTTCACTGAATTCATACCTGGATGCCAGTCTCAGGGTATTAGGTAGCTGTTCACATCTCTTGGCCCAAATCTGGCCAAGTACACACTCTTTCATTGGAAGAATGGAAAAATACCACGGCTTTTAAGTCACAGGGTCATGACTTTGTACCAGGGCCATGTGGGTCTGCGGTAGAGACTCCAAGGTATTGGATCCCAACTTCTGTCTCTGTTATGTGTACTGTTAGGCAAAACGCCCTGCTAATGAAGCAGGGTACCAAATACTTCACTGGTCCCCTCCATTACTCTGCAGGGCAAATATAATTACCTTTCCTCTGTGGAGGAGGCCTTGGAAGCCATCAGTTGACTCTCTTCAAAAGTTAAGCAATTTCCTTCTCAAGAACTTGAAGTGGGAGGGAATGCAAATCACCCGTCCTGTTTGCAAGAACTTTCTGTCTCTCTCTCTCAAACCCACCTTTCCCGATGTAGCCTGAAGGGTCTGCCAGTCCAACAGATTTCAGACCTTTAAACCCTAAGCCACTGTAGTAAGTACATTTTATATCATGACCCAGAACACACACACAAACACATCCAAATACATCCATTTCATGAAACAATACTTACTGCATGCATGTGTTTTGATATTTTCTATTCCATACTATACTCACCCATTCCATTTCCGAAATGTTGCTCATGACCTGAATTTCCCTATATAACCTGAAGAAGTTCAAACTGTTTTTCGCCACTGATCTCTTCTACTTAAAAGCCTTTAATTGGTCTCCATTTCCTACCTAATAAAGTTCAAATTCCTTAAGATGACAAAGGCCGTTTATGATGATATTTCTCTTCCAGATCAATCGATTCTGCCAAATTCATCCAAGCACCCAGTATTCTCAACACACCTAGCACCTGACCTTCCTAGGAGACCCATGCCCACAACAGTGGCATGCTCTTGTTCTGCCTTGCTCTTGTTCCACCTCCAGCCTGCACGTGCTTCTCACTGCAGAAAATAGTTCTATCTTTAAGAAGTATCCCAGATATCACCTCCTCCAAAGACCAATCTGATCTGCCCAAGCAGAGCTGAACTCCCTACTACACCCCTATATGGTCTTTAGTAAATCTCTTTTCACAGAACATACAAAGATCATGTGACCCTCCTTCTCATAGTTTAGATGTCCTTCTTTATTTTCAAGTTGGTAGAAATAATTTAAAAAGAAAAAAACCAACCTTTGATACAACTCAACACCCCCAAACCAAATAATCCCATTTAAAAAATGGGCAGAAGATAGGAACAGACATTTCTCCAGGGAAGACATCCAGATGTCCAACAGACACATGAAAAGATGCTCAACATTACTCATCATCAGGGAAATGCAAGTCAAAACTGCAATGAGGTATCACCTCACACCTGTCAGAATGGTTAAAATCAAAACACAAGAAACAACAAGTGCTGGTGAGGATGTGGAGAAAGGGGAACACTGTTGCACTGTTGGTGGGAATGCAAAATGGTGCAGTCACGCTGGAAAACAGTATGGAGGTTCCTCAAAAAGTTAAAAATAGAGCTACCTTACAATCTAGTAATTGCACTGCTGGGTATTTACCCAAAGAATACAAAAACTCTAATTCAAAGGGATACCTGCACCCGTGTGTTTATTGAAGCTTTATTTACAGTAGCCAAACTATAGAAGCAGTCCAAGTTCCACCCATAGGTGAATGGATAAAGGAGATGTGGCATAGCATATGCAATGGAATATTACTCAGCCATCAAAAAGAATGAAAGCTTGCCGTTGGCAACAACATGGATGGAGCTAGAGAGTATAATGTTAAGCAAAATAAGTCAGTCAGAGAAAGACAAATACCATATGATCTCACTCATATGTGGAATTTAAGAGACAAAACAAATGAGCAAAGGAAAAAAAGAGAGAGAGAGAGAAAGCACGAAACAGACTCTTAACTATAGAGAATAAACTGTTGATTTAGCAGAGGAGAGGTGGGTGGAGGGACTGGGGACACAGAGGATGGGGATTAAAGAGTACACTTATCATGATGAAAAAAATAATAACAAAAAAGAAAAAAACAACCTTTTGTCTTTTCCTTTCCTTTATGATTGGCCCTTGCCTTCTTCTTTATCTTCAATGTATTCATCACCCCCAACTCCCCTCACCCCATCTCCATAAAGACCGGCACCCCCCTAGAGAATGGGAAGATTAGAGTAGAAAAAGGGGGCATGGTCAAACTTAGTGGTGGCAAACCAGTCTGGTTCCAGTTTCTCTTTCTCCACACTGGCAGTTCTGTTTCCAGGGAATCTGAACTTGGCAAAGGCAAAATACAGTCCATCTGAATCACAGGAGGTTGGAAAAGGCAAAGTGAGATGGAGAAACCAAGGCAGAATGAGAGCAGTAGTGCTGACCCAGGCAGCAAAAGCAGGAGAGGAGCTGACAGTAGGAACAGAATAAAAAAAATACTGATTCACAAGCCATGGCAAAACTCTGTTGCCAAACAAACGTCCTGTTGCAGTCTCAGATGGTGGGAGGTGGATGTGCTGATTTACAACCTGTTGCAGAGCTTAATGAACTCTCGGGTCATCTTTATCTATACAAAAATAACAACAGAAAGACCCCCCAGTGCTCTGTAGTTTTCAAAGCAATTATTCACACATTATTCCATTTGATTACAGTGTGTCAGAGCTGGAGAGGTCTTGAGGAGGTCAGTCTAACCCCTCAGGCTGCAGCAAATGAAGACTGTAAATGGGCAAGTGACTTGCCCAAGGTCACACCCCGTGTTAGCAGCGGAGTGCAATGTTCTTTTTATCACACCGTACTTTTCACACCCCAAAGAATCCAGTTCTCCAATGTTCTCCAGAATTCAGAAGGCTCTACCGGTTTCATTCTGCCTGGATTTCAAAGCCCCTCAAATGAAGGAGTGTGGTGCCTACCTTATCTTTACAAGATTCCCAGGCAGAGGCTCGACAGCCTCTCTCTCAACCCTCCTTATAATTTGCCACATGAGCTAATGTGGTCTTCACAGTGCTGTATCCTTATTACCAAGAGTGCCTAAGCTATTAACTCACCAGTAACAGGTGCCAAATTGCCTCTCCTTTTGCACACGATGTTCATTTAAAATCAAATTGCACATAAATCCCTCCAGTCCCTGCTCATTTCCCTCTGCCCTCATCCTTTTTTGGTCTTTTTTTTTTCCTCCTAGTACTTCCAATCCTGTCTGCTGAGAGTCTCTGAGATGATGTGCGGGGAGAGAAGGCTGGGGGGCACCAGAAGGGCCCCTGGTCTTCGTCTACCCCTAGCACACAGGCAGGAGGGGACTACAGGAATGGCCCTGCGGAAGCACTCAGAGAACCAGGATGCCCCTTAAGGACTCTTCTAGAACAACTCCCTCATCTTCCAGATGTGGAAACTGAGGCCAGGAGTACAGAAGCGACTTGCCCAAGCAATTAGGGAAACCCAGCAAGGAGAACACCCTGCCCTCCCAGACCACTTCACTTCCTCTACCTCTGCCTTTGGCATTGCCAGTGAGGACGCTGGAGCTTAGGAGGTGGGGAGATGATCTAAGATCACACAGCTGTTAAGTGCGGGGTCCAAGACGACACGCACAGGGAGACAAGGGGGAGAAGCAACCAAGGGAAGGGGAGCAGGCGATCCGGCGTTTCCCAGGTTAAGGCGTGTACGCCGCACAACTCCAGGGGGCACTGTTCCTACTGCACCCCATGCGTCTTCTGGCCCCCGGGCGCCCTGCTGAACAGGGGGACAGAGGATGCAGGGAAGAGAGGGCAGGTGTCCTGGCCCTCCTGGAACCCAGCTCCCGGGGGCCTGCCACCTGGGGGGGCGCCGCCCCAGCGTGGAGGTGCCTGGGCCCCCAAGCACTGCCCGCGGCCCCTTCTCTCGAGAGCCGGGGACAGGGTCCGAATGCCTTTCCCCATTCAGCCGGATTATCCCTTTTGAATTGTTAAAAAAAAAAAAAAAAAAAAAAAAAAAAAAAAAGCTGCAGCTAGCGAACCCTGCCTGACAACACCGAAGGAATTTTTCCCAGGGATCGGCCGAAAGCTGACTCACATTTAAAGACTTGCCCAAAGTGGTCATGCCCCTCTGAGCAAATACCACAGGCATGTAAAACCTCGCTCCCCACGGCCTCCCGGCGGCGAGGACTCCCGGCGCTGCCGCCCGGCCCGGCCCCCGATTGGACGAGCGCCGCGCCGCTTAGCCGGGCGCAGCCAATCGGAGCGCCGCTGAGCCGGGCGCAGCCAATCGGGGCGCCGCTGAGCCGGGTTGCTAGCCTGGCCGCGCCGGGGTCCGCAAGGGAGGCGCGGGCGGGTAGCTGTCACTGCTTGTTTCCTGTCCCGGGGGCGGGGGTGCAGCGGGTGGGAGGCTCTGGCTGTTTGTTTAGGCAGGTAAGGCCTGGGAGGGAAGTAAAAAGAAAGGGTTGAGCCGCCTACACCGGAGGCTGCCTCAGGGCCTTTGAGCTCCAAGTTTCCATTCCAGAGCGTGAGGCTGCGCGCCGCGCGAGGGGACGCCGGCTGGGCTCGCAGGCAGCTCCCGGCGGCCCCCGCCGTGCGCACGCTGCCTCGGGCTCCGGCACCCCCGTCAGGGCCCGGCTCCCCCCGCTGCGGGCGTCAGGGACCCCGGAACCGTGACTAGAGCGAGAGGGGTTGGAAGGAGGGTTGGAGGGCCGGCCTCTCAGCCTGATCGCGGAGACAGGGACGGGCGATCCGGGCTGGGTCTCTCCACAACTGCAGCTCTTGTCTTTTCTCATCTTTAACATGGGAGGTTTGGGCCCGATCATCTGGGAAGTCCTTGGCCCTGAGGGTCAGGTTCTGTTCTCAGCACCAAGGGAGGAACTTTGGCTCTTCGTTCCTCTGTCCCGAACAGTCTCCCACCTAGCAGCCGCGGAGCTTTTTTCTTGAACATGTGAATGGAATCGCCTTCCCAACAACCTTTTCAGGATCAGTCTCTCTCCCCAATCAGGTCTTATTTCCCCTCAGCCTCTCCTTGACGGCTAGCCTTGCCCACTGCGTGCCCCCGTGCTTTCCGACCCCAGGCCTTTGCACGTGCTGTTCTTTGACCTGCCACCCCAGGCTCTCTCTTGGCCAGCTCCCAGCTCATCCTCGGGGCTCAGAATAAATGGTGCTTTCTTAGGCCCTCCCTGCACCCTGATCTGCCGTCTCTCATGGCACCCTGTGGTTTGCCATCACAGCACATACCCCAAACTGTAACTTTATAAGTTTATGTGTATTTATTTGCTTAATGTCTCCTCTGCTAGAAAGGACAGAAGCCACTTCTGTTTTGTACCTTGCATAGTCCCTGGCACTCAATAAATACTAGGTTGAATTCATGAAAAAAATGTATCTTCAGGAGTAAAGAATCATTGTACTCATTTAACAGATGAGGGTTGTAGAAACTCAGACAAGTGAGGTTTACTTACCTACATTCAAATGGGCAAAAACGTTCAACCTGTCTCAGGTTTTCTGCTTGTGTTAGGCAATTATATTACAAAATTACAGGCCTTCTGAGAGGTGACACGTAAATGCTAGAACAGATGGCCTAGCACTTTGGGTGCCGTGTCTCTGCTTCTGCCATCCAGGACTCTTCCAGCCCAGTGCAAGTTCCGTTCGCTTACTCATTCAACAAATATTTATGGAGCACCTATTAGGAGCCCAGCAGCACGATGGTAAACAGGAGAGTCCCCTTCAGAGCTTACTGGTGAGGATGAATCGAGACACCATGGCTACAGTCTTGTCTACCCACGAGCAGAATCAACTCTGTCCGTTCAGTGAAATACATTGGTTATCTATTCTGATATTTCGTTGATTTCAGGATCTGTTCTGATAGGAAGTAGGCTTAGACTATATGTTTTATTGGACTAAAAAATGCATTCTCAAATCTGGCAGATTTTTAAGAAATTTATATTGTTTTAATTTTTGCTCTGATTTTGTATTCTTATTATGGTCTGGGAGCCAACCATCGTTATTTCTAAAGGAGAGAGGTGTTAAAGCAGGGAAGCGTTATCCATGGCGAGAGACTTTTCTGGGTACTATTCCCTTAGCTGTGATCTAAGAGCTGGCCCTGCCATCAGCTGCACCACCGCCCCTCCCCACAGACACACGCACACACTTGCACACACGCGTGCCTCCACCACCACCACCACCAAGTGGCTGAGTCAAAATGACATAAAGGGGAAGGGCCAAGTCCCAATTCCCCTTTGAGACCCAAGCCACATGATCACTGCCCTTCCAACTGCAGGCTCCTCATCTGGCCTGAATACTTTCCAGCAAGGAAACATCTATGAAATGAACTGCTCCATTACTTTAGTCCATCACTTGTTCAGCATACATGTATTGATCATCTGCTGGTCACCAGGCACTCTGTCCAGCACGGGGACTACGGTAAGGAGCAAAACTAGCTGTGGTCTCTGTCTGCAGAGAGCTTACGGTCCAATGGGGGAAAGGCACATACAATCATCAATCAGTTCAATTAAACAGTGACTGATCAGACAGCCACCAGATACATATAATTACAAACTGAACTGAGTGCTAACGCATGGTCACATCAGTGTGCAAAAGTCCTGTGGCAGGAAAGCTCTTGCACATTCAAGGAAGCAGAGAAAGCCATCAGGGCTGCAGGGGAGAGAGGAAAGAGCGTCAAGGTACTGGGGGCAGTGGGAGCTGTTGGCTGTGATCTGAGAGCTAGGGGAAGCCACTGGAGGATTTTAAGATGAGGATTATATGTTCCAGTTTTTATTTAAGAAATACTTCTTGGTGAGGCAAGGGGAGAAGAAGAGACAGAGTGGAAATAAGAGCTCTGCCAGGAGGTAAGGGACAAGGGGAACGTGGTTATGGTGACAACAGTGGAGAAGAGAAGGGTTGTTGGATCAGAGAATTTATCAACGCTCATCTTTCTTTAAAGTCCAGTTTCTTAATTTTTTCCATGTTCTCCGAGAAAAATGCGCAGCATGTCAGAGTATAAAACCCAGCCCTTTCTGTACCCGCTAGCATGGCAGCAGACTCGGTCTACATTCACTTGTACCTTCTCATTCGGGCGGGCGTGTGGACACGTGCCCTGGGTCCTGGGGCTGCGATTCCTGTCACGTCTGTCCAGTGTCTCTCACTCGCCCTTCCCACGAGTCAGCCATCGAATGTCGTCCCTCCCGTGAGCCACCTTTCCCTTAACCCGGCTTTCAGGGCAGGGCTGGCTCCTGGTCCTTTGACCCCCTTGCGGAATCAACGGAGATTCAGAGGCTGCAGTGTAGACTCCTTGAGGGCAAAGCTGGTGGAGGAGGGTGTGGTGAGCAAGCCATTTCTCCATTTTCACAGTAGGCCCCTTTGGATACAGACCTGTTTCACAGGAGTCCCGCCAGTCCCAGCTTGGGGTCCACAGCCAACCTTGCCCCCCCTGCTGATTGTTCCTGTGAGCCCCAGAAAGGCTCTGACCTGTTTCACTTTCGGTTCTGTCACACACACACACACACACACACACACACACACACTTACACCTGCCTCAGGCTGTGGTATTTCCACTGAAGAGGGAATGCATCATTTGCTCCTTGTGGTTAACCCCATAGGGGTTTCTCATGTCTACATGAGACAATGTGTTCTGGAATATTTTGCAAGCTGCCCTCCTTGACACGATCCAGCATTTTCACTGAACCCTTCCACTGACCTCTGAAGGGATGTGCCTCCACCTGAAAAGGCAGATCTTTATGGAACTCTGAGCCACAGGGTTCCTTTGGCTGGTTCTCCATGGTAGAAACCCCAGTGGCTCCTCGGGGTGCCCCCTGGGGAACCAGTTAGCTTCACACCAGAGAAAATCCCAGCTTTCCCGGCCTTCGGCTGCCTCTGGCCCCTGGCCATCCTTGGTCCCAGGGGGATCTAGGTGAGCAGATGCAGGTAGGTCCAGGTGCCCGGTCATCCCTCTCGGAGTCTCTCTACCTGGAGTGTGTGTGGCAGGGCAGTGCGTCCCCTTATCTCTAAAGACAATGCTTGTTCAGAGCCCCGAGACTGGGACAGCAGCCACCTACCAACACTCAGTGTGGCCAAGCCTGTCGGCCTGGCTCGGGTCTGACGCCCAGGAGAAAGCAGAATATCTCAAGGGTCTATCTCTGGGCTATCTACCAGTTCGCAAAGCAATTAGCAGAATGCTGTGGCCCTTCCCAGCTTCCATTCATTCTTTCTCTCTTTTATTCATTCACCAGATGGCAGGGATCATGTCATATTCATCAGTGAATTCCCACCGCTGAGCCCTGAGCCTGGCACCGGAGACACTCTTCAGTGAATAGCCCATTCAGTGACCAGGCAGAGTGCGGGGCGAGCCCCCCAAGAAGCCACACCAGGTAGGGGCCGCAGGGGTGGGGTGCAGAATCTTGCCTTTCAGGAACTCGCAGACTGGGTGGGGAGACAGTCATCCCAGTGATTTATTCGGCTTAACTGTGGGCTGGGGCTGGAGTAGGCCCTCCTGGGAAATGAATGAACAGGCCCCCAAACCAAAAATAAGGGTCCCACCCCTCCGAGCATGGATGTTGGGTTTTTCTAGCACCATCATTCAAGGCCCGGGGGCTTCCTTCCTCCTTTGTGCGGGATCTTAGTTTCATAGCTTTGCCAGCCTTCTGCCTCCCTGGCATCCCAGGGCGCAGGTCAGGATTCTGTTTCTCCGCCACGCGTGGGACAGGCAGGTGGTGCTGCTTTAGGGTCGGGCTTCGGACGGGCAGATCCAAGTCGCAATCCAGTTCCCGCGGCTCCCTTGCTGTCTAGAGTGGGACACACACTAGAAAAGCCTCCCGAGCCTCAGTTTCTCAGCCTGCACAGACGACCCCAAGCACCCACGGGCATCTACCCCGTGCCGGGCTCTCTGCGTTCACTTCTCCCGTCTTCGGGCACCAGGGACCGCCACTTTACAGACAGGAGGGTGCAGCCCAGAGGCAGGAGGAGAAATGCAACCCAGGGGAGCCGCTCCTCCAGGCCTGGCTTTGTCCCATCAGCCCGCTCTTTCCAGGTGCCCTCGTGGCGCATGCCAGTTGCACCCAAACAGAGCACGTCTCCTGGCTTCACCGCCTTTCCAGAAACACGGGTCCTTCTGTCTGTTTCTCCAGGCCTTGACCTCAAGTCCAAGCCCGGGGCTCCAGGCGTGTCCTGACTCTCCACCCCGCTGGGCTGCCACTCAGAGAAATTTCCCTGAACTCACCCTCCTCTTTGCTGGGCACGCAGCTCAGGTCAACGGCAGGTCCTCTGACCCGTCCCTGGCAGCACTGCCCTGTTCCAGGCCTGCCCCCGCAGTCACTCAGCCTCAATGGGCTCCTGCTGTTTTCTCATCTCCAGGCTCTCTCACGCGGCTTCCTTTACCCCTTTCATCCCTGCCCCCTACTCGGCTCCCACATCCTGCCCTGGGGCCCTCTCGCTGGCCCCAAGAAGTCTGTCTGGGTATTGTTCTCACTTCCAGCATTAGCATTCTCAAGGCCCACATTTGCATTTTGATGGCTCCTGTCCCAGCCAGACCGGGGTACACTTTGATGCATATATATTTTGGAGAGGAGAGCTTTCTCCTGCACAGCGTCTAATTTTCCACTTTGATTCAAGTGCATTCTTTGGTTCGGGCCTGATTTACTCTGGGCCAAGACACACTTGAGCCAGCACCTTTAGGCTATGCTCAGGCCTATAAGATAACGGAAGGGTTTTGCCTTGTGGGAGCTCCAGGGAACAGAAGTCTCACTTCCCACGCCTCCCGCTTCTGCTCGGAACATCAAAGCTTCCTGCAAGCTCGCATCTGCAACCAGTGTTCTTCCCTCCCAGGCTGAAGGGCCTTACACCCCGCCCCCCGCCCCCCAGCATTCCCGGCACATCAGCAAAGGCCAGAGATTGGGGTTCGCTGTGGCTACCCCTGGCTGAGACAGGGCCAGCCTGGGGCCTTGATTTGAGGAAAAGGCACCATAAGTAGGTGAGGAGGATGGGATCCCGAAGCCACCCAGGAAGCCTAGCCACCCTGGCTGTCCCTGTTTATAACCTGGAGACCCGTAGGGTTTTAATGCAGGGACAAAGTGACCACATGGGGCCCAGGATGGTGGGGCTTTTAGATCTTACATGCCTGTGGGCCGCTGGGGTCCAGCCAGAATTAGAACAGCCAAGTGCCAAGCAACAGAGAGAAAGGAATGTCTTGCCAGGTCTCCAGGGGTTTCGGGGCCACTTTTTACAGAGGTTTAGGGAATTGTGGTTTGCACGGCATGGCTTCCTAGGGTTTCATCCCAACTTCAGAGTGATTTATGATTCCTGTTCCATTGAGCAGCTCTCAACATTCATTTCCACCTACAGCTGAGTTCTTTCAAATAACATTTTATATGGATGGCGTGGGGGTGGATAACGAGGCACCTCAGGGTGGGGAAACGGAGGCAGAGGTCAGGGAGGGCTCGAGTTGGGATCTTGGAGGCTTTGGGCTCCAGGGTGGCAGGGCTGACAGACAGGGCAGCAGCAAAGGAGATGGAGAAAGTCTCGATTTCCCCCAGTTCAGTGAGCATTCAGCTAACGTTGCTTCAGAGAGTTCTATATTCCTGGCTCGGTGCTGATGACCAAGGTCGTTGCAAAACAAATAGAAGTGGGTCAGCTAAATCTCGAGGAATTCTGTTCTCTTGGGAGAGAAATAAAGATCTCGCAATAACCATGACTGCCTGAGGATCACTTGCTCGTGGATCCCTAGGATCACCCTAGGATCCTTTCTAACTTTTGTAGCAGGGTTGTATTCTGTTGCCCATTTTCCAGATGGGAGAAAGAAAGGTTCCTATTAAAGGGTCCAAGGTCACACCGCTAGGAAGTTGCTGAGCCAGCAGCACTCAAACGTCACAGCCCAAACTGCTTCCCTGGCATCTAAATGCCAGACAAAGCAAAACCCCCAAACCCAAGGACGTGAAATAACCAAGTGTTCTGGAAATTCAGGAAGGGAGGAGCTGCATCCAGCTGTGGGCACCAGGACTATCTCCGTATAAGACACCTGCCCGAGCTCTACCCTCCAGGGAGGTAGGAGTCCATAGGGAGAGATCTCCAGGAGGGCACAGGGAGCAGAAGCCCTGAGACGCACTGGGGGGATAGGGAGTCATCCTGGGGTGCAGGATCTGAGAAGAAGAGAGCAGAGAATGGGGTGGCACCGGAACGCAGAGCGTTCCGTAGCATCTGGAGATATTCTACAGGTGTTCAGAGACCCAGGAAGATTTTTGGGTAAGACAGTGACACGACAAAAGAAATATCGAGGAAGAGAACTCAGGAAGACTTAGGTATAGGAAGAGAATAAAATGGCAGGGATGGGGGGGCACCTGGGTGGCTCTGTCGGTTGAGCATCTGACTTGGGCTCGCTTAGGTCATATCCTGGGATTGAGCTCTGAGTTCTGATTTGGGTTCCCTGCTCAGCTGGGAATCTGCTTCTCCCTCTCCCTCTGCCCCTCCCCCTGCTCGTGCTAGCTCCCTTGCTCTCTCTCTCTCAAATGAATAAACAAAATCTTAAAAAAAAAAATAGCATAGGGGATTCAGGCCACTGAAATCCAAGCAAGGGGCAAAGAGATCCTGAGCACAGTCGCCTGAGAATGGCAAGGTGGTATGAAGCATTGGAAATGATTTGGAGATGGGAATAGAGACCCAGAGCATGAAGGGGGGAGGGGGGGAGAGCTAGAGAGACACGTTTGGAAATTGCAAGACAAAAGGCGATGATTAAAACCCTAGGAGCAGATCTAAGCAACAGGCTAGAGAGGACAAGAGAGAGGTAGGGATCAAATCCAGACTCAAAGGTCAGAGTGGGGAAGGGGAGAAGCAAAGGGGGACAGAAAGAAGTGCTGGGACACCAGGTGAGGATAAAGGGAAATTCACAGGTGGCTGTCTGTGGCAAGTGTGCATTCTCCTCTCTACCCACGTCATGCCTGCCAGATTGGTGGGGTGGCTTCCAGCCCTGCCACCTGGCCTGGTGCTCTTTAGGCAGCAGTGTTTTCTTTCATAAAGGTGGGTCCCAGTGCAACCCTTCCCGATTCCTGGACAAAGCAGAGCGCATGGCAGGTGCTCAGGAAATGGCAGTCTTCATTGTTATACTTATTGTTGATTTGTGTTACTCTTTCCCAAACTTAGGAATTCCTGAAGATCAGGGACCAGGTCTTTGTATTTACCTCAATCATCCGCTCAACCCTGGGCATATTAGTGTCACTGTTTCCTGACTCAAGGGAAAGTAAGATGGATGAAATCTCCTGTTGGTTTGTTTCTTGCTACCCTGACCATTTATCTCTTGCTGGTGTTTCACTACCATTAGCTATTAGTCAAGAAGGCACTTGAGAGTCAAGAACAAGGACTTTTGGAGGTTCTGAACTCTGGGCCTTTCCAACCATGCTTCAGTTTCTCCGTGTAGAATTTCTCCAATTTCTTTTTATGGGGCAGTGGGCTAAGACCAGCCCAGGGATGTGGTTGGTGCCAAGGCTGGGTTCGGAGTGGGGTAGTGGGGAATTACAGTTACCAACTGCATGCTTTCAGACATTGTTTCTAGACGTGTATGATCTCAGTTGGTGAGGGGCGGGTGGGAGAAGTTTGGAGCAATAGAGACAGGCATGGTCACATGAGCACCTACCCATAGCGCTCTGTGGGGTGGGGGAGGGGGGTTGGGGAGGCAGATGCCAGGTGGGACCAAGGCCTCAGGAGGGCTTGCTATACTTGAACCTGAATCCAAGGTGTTTTTTTTCCTTAGACTTGAGGTAAGGGTAGAGCAGTGCCTTCCATGGGTCTGGTCAAAGGACTTTCAGAAGGTTTCCTTCCCTCTCATCAGCACATCTTGGTATGTCCTTGCCAAAGCAGCCTCAAGGAGTCTTTGCCCTGGGAGCCAATTGCTAAAATCCCCCGTCCACACCTGGTGGGCTTTGTTGCTTGTGTGTGTTTGGGTGAGGGGACAGAGACGGGAAGGGGGAGTGGTGGAAGGCGCGCATGTGTCTGAGGGCCCAGCCTCCCCTTCGTCTTGGCTGTCCCAGGCTTTGATAATGCCAGCGACCGAGACAGCTCCTGAACTATCAGGCCCGCCTCTCCCAGAGCTGGCGGCTTGGCTTTCATCTCTGTTTGTGGCCAAGGACAGGGACGTGGGGGCCAGCACCCAGCCTGGCTAATGAGTAATTGGGAGCCTCGTCAGTGTGTGCTCCTGTGACATGCACTGGGGTGACCTTGAGATTGCCAGGGTACGCCCGATCCATCCTGAAGCCGAGGCCAAGGCCGGGGGTGGGGGGTGGGGGCGCCAGTTCCCCTTTGTCCCCGCTGCCACCATCCCCCGTGGAGTCCAGGTTTGTGTCCCCTCCGCCCCCACCCCTTATCTTCACCTGAATGCGCTGGTTTGAACCGTTTAAGAAATCTATTGCAAAGGTGTTCGTCCTCTATGGTGCACCTCTGGCCTCTGTACCGACATACACTGCACTCCTTCTAGCGACCCCCTCCCTTGCAGACCCCGAGGGTTTGTCCGAGCCCCTCCAGGTCCATGAAAAAGTCATGGTGGGTTCAGGAGCACACCTGCGCGACGGGCACCATCATGCTGTCTTCTTCCTTGGGTCAGAGAGCTTCCTTCCTTTCTCTGTAAGGGCTTTCAGTGGCTGCCCAGGACGAGGGCATCCGTGCCCTTTAAGGGTGTTCCACGGACTTTCCACCCCATGCCTTTGCTTCTTCCTCCTTTTCCTCGGTGGACAGTTCACATACCTGTTTTGTGCGAGAATCCCTTCAGGGGTGTCTTTCCCTTGCTTGCACTTACAGGGCCCTGGGCCACTTACCTAACTTCTCAGAGCCTCTGGTTTTTTCCGTCCTCTGTACAAAGGGGCCCACAGCACCCCCTCAACAGGCTGCAGGGGAGCTGTAACAAGATGGCAGATGTCAAATGCTAGACAACAAAAAGATATTAATTCTCTGTTTCGGAGCCACATGTCCGTCCTCCTCCCCATTAGTAAGTCCTCTCTCCCCACCAGAGTGAACTCAGTAGCATGAAATACTTGAAAAATGTTTTCCAAATGAATGAATGAATACATGAATAAATGCATTGCTAATGGCAGCAAATATATGTGGACATCTGTTCTCTGAGAATAAATCAGTTCAATGACTATGGAATGTCACAGTGTTGGAAGGAGTTGTACCAAGCACATGCAAACCATGCCATAAAACAATTGAACTGGGCCTAGAATGGAGGGAGACTTTGCTATTTGATTTTGGGTTCGTTTTTAGGGAGCTTAGTATTTGAGAGAGTTCTGGCCACTGACGAAACTTAACTTTGTTGTAGCATCTGGATGATGTTAGGTGTTCAATAAATTTCCATGGAATGAAGAAACACGGATGAACGATCGAGAAAAATTAACCATTGGCAATAGGAACAAGGCTTATTTTTGCTCTTGGGGGCTTGGGTACTTTTCAGGGGTCTGGATACCAGCTTGCTGTGTGGTCTTTGCTCTGCCTCTTACCTCCTCCATCCTCCTGATCTGAGCTACAAGATCTGAGCCACAAGGCAACATAATCCCTCAACTCTGTGTCTTCTTACAGCCCGGCTATTAGGCAAGGACAGGAACTCCAGCCTTCCAGCAACCTCCCTGGCAATCTCACTTATCTTTCTGGGGCCTTTCGAGCCAGCAGAGTTGAGGGAGGGGAAAAGGAGGCGAGGAGGGGGAAAAATTAACTGGACAAGTCACCCCAGGGCAGTGAGGCCCAAGAAAGCGCCTTTATCTCCATTCCTGCTATGCTTCATTGACCTCATTATTGTCTTGTCTCCAGGACAGGGTCCATTCTCCTTTACTGCACAGCTAGGCTCTCTCCGAGGGGCTGGGCCTGGCAACGCAGAGAAGGGGCAGGCAGAATATCAGTGGATTAACTTACAGAGCTATCCCCCCATCTCAGCTTTAAAGCAGCTGTTCCTTCAGGAAATTCTGACAGGCCCCTCGGAATTGTCGCTGGGGATTGTGGCTGGCTCAGCCCAAGGGTGTTGTTTCTCAGTTGGGAAGCTGGAACTTTGAGATGGATCCTGTAAGGAGTTCTAGGAGGGCTCAGTGACTACCTCAAGAGCTTGGAACAGCTGCTTGGTGATGGCAGAAGTTCAAATTCCACTTCCTCCAGGAAGCCCTCTGGGATTACCTCAGCCAGATGTTCCCTTCTCAGGTCCTTTAAAGGCTTCTTGTTCCTTTTGGAATGCATAATACTCTTTTATATTCCCATCACTGCATAATTGTTTTACTATCTGGAAGCTGCTAATGGGAAGGATCTTAATCTCATTTACTTGGGTCAGTTGAGTGCTTAGTTGTGTCAGTCTTATGGGAGGCACTGATAAAATACTTGTTGACTCAATGAAGAAAGAAATGGCCATGTCACCTGTGTTGGCCTTCTACATCTCCAAGTTATTTCTTTGTACTTTCTATGGTTAGAAAGAATACCAGGAGGGCTCCTGGGTGGCTCAGTTGGTTAAGTGTTTGCCTTTGGCTCAGGTCGTGATCCCAAGGTCTTGGGACTGAGTCCTGCATCGGGCTCCCTGCTTAGCGGAGAGTCTGCTTCTCCCTTTACGCTTCCCCCCTGCTTGTGCTCTCTCTCGCTCTCTCATGGTCTCATTTTCTCAAATAAATAAATAAAATCTTAAAAAAAAAAAAAAGGAAGGAAGAAAGAAAGAAAGGAAGGAAGAAAGAATCCCAGGAGAATGGAGAGAAAGGTTAAAGCCTCTCCATAGCTATTTTGGTCATGTATGTGTGAAATCTCAGGTAGGGTGAGGGCACGGTGCCGCTGGGGAGGGAAGTCCAGGAAGTAACACAGTCAGGGGGATTCAGCTGAGCGGCATTCATGAGGCCAACCCTTGGGCCCCAATTTCTGGTTTCTCGGCCTGTCTTGTGTAGCAAGATCCCATTGCCTCACTCTGTGAAGTACTAGCTTGAATGGACCTACGTGTTACAGCTCCACTGGGGGCTTCAAAGAGTGAGACCCTGATTTACTTTAGAGAGGCAATCTGGTGAGGTGGAGAGGATCACCAGTGCTAGAACCACACTTCCTAGATTCACCCCAGTCACCAGGAGACAACTGTGGAAATGTTAGCAAGTTGCTTAATCTCTCTGTGCAACTGAGGAACATACTAAAAACTACTTGACAGAATAGTGAGGACTGGAGAACTTATAACATGTGTAGGGCTTTTAGAGTAGTAGTACCTGGTAGGGCTTGCTGGGCTTTGATGAAATTGTCGAAATCCTCTAGTTCAGAACCACAGTCTTGGGATCCGAGGTAATGGGGAGGAGGGGACTGAGGTTCCTGATAACCCATGCCTGGGGTTACTTATTAACAGATTATTTATTTATTTATTTATACTTATTTAATTATATTTATTTAATATTTAATATTTATAAATAATTATATTTTTAAATTTTAATATTTATTAACAGATAAATCTGTTAATCGAGTAACTTTTTCTGACTCTTCAACGGGTAAAAAATGCACCGGAAATCCGCCCCCTACCACCACCGCCCACCTCTGACCCTTATTTCTAGTGACCCCTGACCCCAGCAGAGTCAAAATGCTTACCCTCAGCCTGGGGAAAAGACCGGTTGTATTCAGCCCAGGTATGCCTGACCCTGGGTCAGCCTAGACAAACACCTGCCTTCCGGTGAGAAAAGGTGATAGCATTCCTGAGCCTTGAGTGGGCTCTATTGCGTGCTGGCAAGCAATCTGTTCCGCTCACTGCCTAAAACCATCCGTCAGGTGACCCAAGTCATCCCAGCAAGACTCCCATGCTCCCCACCTTGGTTAAAAGAGCTTCAGGGGCTTGGTGCACACCTTATCAAGCCCTTTGCTGAACCACCTACCCAGCCGTGTTGAATGCCAGGTCTGGTTAGAGTAAGGGTGAAGGAAAAAAAAACCCAAAAGCCTGGGGCAGGGTGAGCCAGTGGTCGGAGTGTAGGGGACGGATGCACAGAATTATTTCAGAAGGAAATCCATGGAGCTGTTAATGAAGCCCTGGGTGGGAAATAAGACATTGAACACCAGAGAGCAAGAAAGCCACGTTTCAGCACTTTTTTCATCCGAGTCATGTGCTAGGTGCTGTACCTTCACTACAATCCTCTGAGATGTGTTGAGGAAACTGAGGCTCAGACGGGGTGGGGGGTACGATGTGCTTAGTACCACCCCGCAACTTGTAAGTGGAAGAGTTTTGCATCCAAGCCCTCTGACTTCTGGCTCAGCGCTTAGGCTAGTATTTACATCTCTTCTTTCTGGAAGGGACCCCGGAGCTGCTCCTGCCCAGCCTCTGGCCAAATCAGGGTTGCAGCACTCTAGCCTCATGGGATGCCTTCCAAAAAAGGGTTCTGTACAAGCCATCCCCCTGGTGGAGCTTCATGATGCATCTCTGAGACATCTGGGGGTAGAGACCCATTTAATCCAGCGCTTGCAAAACATACTTCACCACAGAGTGACTTTGTTTCTTAGAACAATCATCCACCTCCTGAGAAACTGGCCTTTGGAACCCATCTTGGGAAATATTAATTTAGTTGGATGCATTCACTTATTGGTGGGGAAATTGAGGAAGTGGCTTGCTGGAAGATGAAGCTGGGACTGACACCAGGATGCCTGACTCTCAGCCAGTGTTTTCTTCTACGGCTGACTGACGATGTCCATTAACTTGGTATAGACCCAGTGGGGACCCAGAGCGAGGAGAAGACAGAAATTTTTACCTGTGGAGAAGGCCGGACCCAGGTCATGAAAAGGTCTCAACATTCACAGCCAACAATTCAGCAAAAGCCCATCTTCAAAGGCAAAAGGATAAGAGGTGCTGAGGAAGGACGAGATCAAAGAGAGTTAGCATCAGCTGGGATAAGTTCGAGGAAGGATCTCTGAAAGGTGTCAGCGTGGAGACAGATTTTGGTAGGCCAAGTCACCTTCAAAGGAAACATAAAAGAAAACAAATATTACAGGGGGCGCCTGGGTGGCTCAGTGGGTTAAAGCCTCTGCCTTCGGCTCAGGTCATGATCTCGGGGTCCTGGGATTGAGGCCCGCATCGGGCTCTCTGCTCAGCAGGGAGCCTGCTTCCTCCTCTCTCTCTCTGCCTGCCTCTCTGTCTACTTGTGATCTCTCTCTCTCTCTCTGTCAAATGAATAAATAAAATCTTTAAAATAAATAAATAAATAAATATTACAATAAATAAGTGGAATGGGAGACTCTTACTTCATTCATTTAGAAAGATGATTTTGTCCACCTCCTGAGGCCATCAAAAGGAGTATCGGACAGATGCTGCTCCTACAAGCTTGGGAAAGATGAGCTGACCCTCCAAAGTACCTTCCCCTCTTGCCTCCAGGTGTACCCATTGAATAGCATATGTGGGCCTCCATGAATCACCATGATCTTTGCCCCAGTGTGTGGCATCGGGGATTTAGGGGCTAGAGCAACACGCTCGGAATAAGAAAAATTCGTGTTTGAGTCCTGTCTTTGTGACGTGGGGGTTCTTCCCTTTATCTTTCCAGGTCTTCGTTTTCTTAGTTAAAAAAGAGAGGATTGGACCCAATGTGGGCCCAGGCAGCATGAGCATCACCTGGACTAATTAAAAGCACAGATCCCTGGGCTCTGCCCCAAAAGCAGAGTTTCCAGTGACCTAAGATTTTAGCAAGGGCACTAAGTATTTCTGCTGTGGAATCGGGCTTAGGAACCGCTAAACTAGATTATTTCTGAGCCTCTTCTGGTTCTCCAATGAGTGGTTTAAGTGTACTGAATGTTAATATTCTTGTCGTAAAATGAGCATACTCATGTTCACCTCCGAGTATTATATTGTATCAACATTGAGAACTTTGTAAACTCCAACACTGCCTACAAGGACTTAATATCAATATTCTGATAAGGAAACAATTTTGATGTATAAGAACTCACTTCATAGGGAAACTACAGGAAGCTCGAACCCACATCTGGGATTTTTCTACACAGCATTGCGTAAAAACCTTAAAATTGGGGTGCCTTGGTGGCTCAGTCGTTAAGGGTCTGTCGTCAGCTCAGGTCATGGTCCCAGCGTCCTGGGATCAAGCCCTGCATCGGGTTCCCTGCTCCGGAAGCCTGCTTCTCCCTCTCCCACTCCCCCTGCTTGTTTTCCCTCTCTTGCTATGTCTCTCTCTGTCAAAAAAATAAATAAAATCTTTAAAAATAAATAAAAAAACAAATAAATAAATAACTATAAAACCTTAAAATTGAGCTGGTCTCAAGCAGGTGAAGTGTTACCTGGTAATGTTTTTTTAACCTTCTTGAACTTTCAAAACTCCCTGAATCTTCCCTTACTTTTCCAGGCTACCTAGAGAGGAAGCTGTTTAAATGGTTTACATAAGTCAGCATTTCCCACCGAAGTCTGTCCTTTGGAATACTAACAGGTGTCAGGGGGAGCGGGGGTGGAAAGGGGGTAGGTTTCTGGATCAACTGTATTTGTGAAACTCTGTGCTGACCAGGTTTTATTAAGAATTCCAAGAGGGGTGCCTGGGTGGCTCAGTGGATTCGGCATCTGCCTTCGGCTCAGGGTGTGACCCCGGGGTCCTGGGTCGAGCCCTGCATTGGGCTCCCAGCTTAACGGGGAGTCGGCTTCTCCCTCTCCCTCTGATTATCCCTGCTGCTTGTGCTCTCTCTTTCTCAAATGAATAAATTTAAGAAATCTTATTTTTAAAATTTATTTTATGTTATTTATTTATTTGACGGAGAGAGAGAGAGAAAGAGAGCACAAACAGGTGGAGCTGCAGGCAGAGGGAGAGGGAGAAGTACGCTCTCCGCTGAGCAGGGACCCTGATACTGGATTTGATCCCCAGGATCCTGGGACCATAACCTGAGCCAAAGGCAGATGCTTAACCAATTGAGCCCCCCAGGTGCCCCAAAGATTTTATTTCTTTTTTATTTGAGAGAGAGAGAGGGAGAGAAGGAGCAGAGAGAGAGGCAGAGGGGGAAGCAGGCTCCTCACTGAGCAGGGAGCCTGAGGTGGGGCTCGATCCCAGGACCCTTGGATCACAACCTGAGCCGAAGGCAGATGCTCAACCTACTGACCCAGCCAGGCACCCCTAAAAAAAAAAAAATCTTAAAAAAAAATCTAAAAGCCTAAAAAATGAAAAACAGTAAAAAAATGAAGCACCTGGTTGGCTTAGTTGGTAGAGCATGTGACTGTTGATCTCAAGGTCAAGAGTTTGAGCCCCACGGTGGGTGTAGAGATTACTTAAAAAGAAAAAAGAATCCTGAGAGCCTCTTCCATGCTGCTATGAACAGTGAACTGTGAATTGCAAGAAGGCCATAAGTGATCCCATTGCTGAGTGCATTTTCTCCCTGTATTGAGGGCCATCTCTCAGGACTAGGAAAAATTTGCATTAAGTTTCCAGCCATTCCTTGGCTTATTCTTCCCAGGTATCCTTCCTTTTCAAAACAGCACAGCTGGGGACGCAAGGCTCCATGTAAAGCACTGGTTCTTAAGACTGGCTGTGTGTCACCTGGGGAGACTTGAACAAATCTGAATCTTTGGGTTCCACCCCAGGCATACTGACTCAGTGTGCGACCAGCCTCAGATCATCTTTGGACCTGTAACTGGGAATCCTCCAAGGAATGAATCACTTCAGGCATCTAAGTGGGAGGAATTCTTCTGGCTGAAGGGGATAGAGAGGGAGGAAGGATGGTCCTCTGGCATTCCTTAAATTGTGTGGGGCTGTCAGGGCATAAGCTATTTCTTGTGAAACTGGACCCTCCCCAAAGGATAGGAGGAGGCTTCTCAAGTGTTCTCAAAAGCCTCTGAAATCTGGAGGCTTGGATTACTGTTCCAATGTGACCATCACTTTCCTGTGTGACCATGGACCAGTCTCTTAACCTTTCTGAGCTTCACTTCTGTCGTTGAAATTTGGTAGTCCTGTATGCCTTGGGCCCTTTATGGAAGCGTGGTAAAACCCGATGAGGCAACAAACAGTGCTGTGTTTCTGGCTTTCTAAAATCTAGTGAGCTAGGGAGGTTCTTCTGTTTTTTTTGCTCCCGATTTCACTTCTCTGAAAAACTTGTGTCTGAGGTGGTGACTAAGAGACCCAACCATTCTCTTTCCTTCAAAGGACCTTTGAACTACCTTAGTACAATGAATTTTGAATCAACACTATCTTTTTAAAAGAATATTAACTGAAGGATCTGTGAGACAACTGGTCTGCAGTGAGCAAGATGAGGCAGGGAACGGAGACAAGTGTCCCGATCAGTCAGAGCAGGCGTCACTCGATTTGAGGTGGGGATTATCTGGAAAACCGCCTCAGCTGTCCGATTCATTTGCAGTGCTTTGCTCAATGAGCCATTGTTATGAGCATTTTTAAAAAACCTTCTCGCCTGCCACTAAGGTTGGGGGTTGTGATGGTCCACAGACTTGGAAGTGTGGAAAGAATTCCTTTTTTTAAAAAATGCATGAAGTCCACTGGCTTAAACTAATTATGATAAGACAATGCTTCTCTCAAAGAAACTAAACAGGTTATGGAACAGCTCTGGCCAGCTATCCCGCATGCGCCAACCATCAACTAGCTCCTTCTCTAGGTGTTACTTCCTCCGATTCCCAGAACCACTTTGTGAGATCGGTTTGCTTACCCTGCCTCGGGCAGGCAAAGGAACAGAGTCCTGGAGATGCTACCAAAGTAAAAATGTATGACCCAAACCGCACCTAGTGGGTAGAAGAGCCAGGATTTGAAGATCACGCTCTTTGCATTGAGCATTGAGACTTTAATTCCTAGCTCTTTCCTTCCGAGATTTGAATTTGTAAAACTTAGAAGGCTCAGGGAGGGATGAGATGTGTTCCCCATTCATCTCTCATCTGGAGACAACGCAAAGTATACAATGTTCTTAATGAAGGTCTAACTGTGTGAGAAGAGCAGAACCCAGGCATCCTAATGGCTACGAGTGATGGTCTTTCTATTGTATCTTGCTTTCCTAAAACTGAGAGACTGAGTTAGACAGTGTTTCAGAGCGAGCTGTCTCTCTGTGGAATCCTGGCTAGGACCTGACTGGTGCAGGAGTCAGGATGTCCTCAGGAAGATCTATTTCTCTACTGGGTTTGCCTGTCTGGAAAGCAGAGTCGTGCGGCCATTTTCCAGCCTGGGATAATTCTCCAAAGCAGGCTCGGGAATATTCTGGAGACGTCAGCTCTCTGGATACTGTTTTGCAGGAGTTCGGGCATCTGTGGCTCTCTACCACATGCTGAAAAAGGCCTCCTGCCCAGCCACTGAGTGAATTTATTCTCCTTGTGGGGCAGCCTTTCCTTGGCCCCCCCTTGGTTTGGGGTGTGAAGAGGGTCAAGTAAGAGGGAACTCAGTTGAAGTGCAGTGGGAAAGGGTTCCAGCGAACCTGTTCTTGGAGGATTCTCTGAGGAGAGAAAGGAGAGGAAGAAACCAGGGAGAAAGTCCTGGTTTACAAAGGACCACGGTAGGCATAGGAAAGAGGGTGCCCTCAAACCTGTCTTTCTCCAGCTCTGTGGCTTTGTAGGGAAAAGAGGACTCCACATACACCCGTGGGCCAGGAGGACACGCCCCCAGACTGGTGTTTCCTTGGGGGAGAAGAGTGAGAAGTGGGACTCGAGCAAGGCATCAGAGAAGATTTCCATCTTATAGGTGAAGATTTCATTTTGAAAAGAAGAGGAGGAAGAGAAAGTGGACCTTGTCTGATAATGAAGAAGCTTAGCTTCACTGTCCTAAAGGTCAACTCTCTGACACGGTTTTTTGTTGTTGTTTGTTTTTTAAGAGAGAAAAAGAGAGAGAAAGAGAGACTCCAACATTACAGATCTAGCCCTAGGGCCTGGCTAGTGGGCCCAGAACCCATTTAGGGAGGGTAGATGACCTGTGTAAGAATACATAGACTGAATGGGAAATTATACCCCCTACTAATGGTTAGGCCTCAGTGGTACCATCTGTGAAAGGGGGTTAAGAAGAACTCGTCTACAGACAGGAGGTGGTCACTGGAGCCATGGAAGGGAGACTACATTTCTGAAGGTCGGAGGCCTGGAGAGCTTGCATTTGCCCCATTAGAAAGGTACCTCGGGTGGGACAGTGTCGTGCTTCCCTGTGGGTTCACTTAATCCTGCACAGAGCCCAGTCCCTATGCCTTCCAGCCCAAGATAGTCCCATGGCTGGCACACCCCGGCAACCCTGTGTGTATGAGCTGTTTCAGAGCCGGAGTCATCGCCCCCACGGTCTGTGGGATGTTCAGAGGCCCCGGCTCCTGCGGAGGGAGGCCGGCAAACCGCCAGGCTGAATACCTGTCCTGAGGCTCCGTGGAGGAGAAACCATCAGTGGGAGGGCAGGTCCCACTCAGATAGACAGCATCAGAGCTGGAGGGGCCGGGCCAGATTTGGGGCGATAACAGGAAAGTCTGCATGTAGCCACCAGCCCAGGCGGGGATTCATGTGCCTGAACACCCAGGGCCCCCAAGAATGGGTGCAGCTGTGTGGTTTGCCTTTCGTGGTCCCAAGCTCCCTGCCGGGTGGCAGGAGACTGCCATGCCGGGTGACGGTGGTTGGCTGGTCTGGGAAGCGCAGCTCTTGCCCTGGGAGCAGAGCAGTGCCTGGAGGGGCAGCCCGTGTGTTGCTCCTGGAACGGACACACCGGAACCCAATGCCACCGGGCACAGATTTCTTATCTACAGCTTCCTGAGGTTGCTTTTGGCCAGGACTCCCACACCTCTCCGGATCTCAGCATTCATAGGCATCCATTGCCGGGTCCAGTGACAGCCTCTGCTCCTGGCTCAGACCCAGCTGAGCCTCCTAAGGAGGTGATTTTTGGGAGTCTGGGGGTCGGGGCCACTGTACGTCACTCCTGTCTTGGCTCTAATTTGCTGTGGGTTTTGAGAAAGTCACCTGACTTGCTCTACCTTGGGTTCCCCCAGCCCCATTTAAACTCCTGGTTTACAAAAAAACAAGGGGAGACATAGCCATTCTTCCGATCCTGACCATGTCGAGGAATGAGAAAACTAGTCTCTCAAAGATGGAAAAATGAGTTTTCAGGACAGAAAGTGAAGCTGAGTCTGCTTGTTTTCCCTGGTAGCTATTAGCCCCTTCTTCTTTAGAGACAGAATCCTAAGCATTGGGATTCATAAGCTAAGCAGAATAAAGATGACATTTATCAACCTCCCTGTGGCCAGTAGAATTTAGGGGAAGTGTCATGGGAAAGTTCCAGAAAGTGTCTTTAAAGGGAAGAAGCATGTCCTTTGCTACTTCTTGTTTCTGCTGGTGGGCTGCTGCCAAGAAAGCCAGAGCTCAACAGTCGTCATGAACCATGAGGCAGGAGCCAAGTTCTGAGAATAGCAGACCAGATGGAAGGATCTTGGGTCCCTGATGACCTTAGGGAGCTCCCCCTGCACCCCTGTACTATCTCCTTCAGACTTCTTCTATGAAGAAATATATTTCCATCTCGTTTAAGCCAATAATATTTTGGGTTTCCATGACTTGCAGTCAAGGCTATAGCTAATTGTTGCAAGAAGAGAGTATATGGTACCTTTAGCAGAACTCACCAACTCTAGAGATATGTTAGATTAGGATAGGTTATATTTTAATTTGTGTAGAAGAAAGGATCCAGTCGTCTTGGAAAGAGAGGTCTCTTGCCTGCAGCTCAAGGACAGAGTCTAGATCCCAACCAAAGATCTCAAAAGGGACTTCTATTTGTATTGATTGAATAAAAGGAATGCCTTTTGTGGAAGTCACTGCCCAAAAGGGGTTGCTTGGGTAGTATTAATCTCCATGTCTCATTAGGATTGGGAATGTAGAAGAGGGAGCCTTGCAGCACATAAATCACCAGCTGGTATGAAACAGCACCTTTGTGTGGCAGGCAGGGAGAAGACCCATTAAGAAGTGAAAGGAGAAGGTAAAAATAGTCCAGATCATCAAGTCCATTGCATTATAATTGTTTATTTGTGTAGTTTATTAAGCAGCTATTATGTTAAAGGCAAAAGAGTTTACAATGACCAGACATAGATCTGGTCCTTATATGCTTTACTGAATCTAGTAAGGAAGGTAAGATGTAGTTTACCCGTGAACACATACAAAGTGATACCAACCTGGAGAGAGGTTTGGAACAGGTGGTGGGTCTGCAGAGGGAGAAGAGGTACCTACCAGGTGTGTTTCAGGGAAGCTTTGTGGAGGAGCAGACCTTTGTGTGTGGTCTTGTAGGATGGGTAAGATTTGGACATGCAGGACTGGTGGGGACAGAGAATGCCTCCCGTAGCGTCCCTCTGTCTCCAAACCACTGTTAAGGTGTTGCCTTCCTTCCAGTGTGATAACTAAGCACGCTCTCCCAAGAGTATGGATACTGTAGGTGCTTGCTAAAGGCAGGAGTGTATAATGTATGAAATGCAGGTGGGGTTTGGGGAATGTTGTTATGGTCCCCAACTGAAGGAAGAAAGACCAGGTAAGCCCTTGATTCCTGAGTTAGACACACGAAGATTTATACATTAGCTCAGTTCCTTGAGCTCCTCAGGACCAAAGCCTCAGAAGCCAGCTGAGAATGCCCAGTCAGCTGTGGCCATGCCCTAGAAGCAAGACTCAGGAGAAGCTAAAGGCAGGTGGTTGTAAGGGGGTCTCGGGGAGACCTTGGATTGGTCATCTCTGCTTCTTGGAGCTCCATTATTCCATTTCCAGGACCTTGGGACAATGTCATGGTGTAGGAAGTGGCTCTAAGCTTAGTGACATGGGAAACATCAAAAGCAGGTGAATTACCTGGGGGATGGTTTGGATGAGGGCCTGATCCCCAGACAGCCTGGTAGTTGTAGGAAGTGGTGGGTCAGGCTGTCGGGGATCCTGGAGCCAAACTCTGAGAAGGCTCCCAGCCTTCTGGGTTTCCTGGCAAACAGATATGCTGACTGTTGGAGGCATGGCTTTCCACAGTTCTACCTTTCCTCCTCTTCCCTTGAGGATGACCCCGTGTGAACTCACAATGGCTCATCACTGCCATGACCAGAACGCATACTTCAATACCTAGGGTCCAGTCTCAGTCCGCCACCATGCCAAGGGAAGCCCGCGTTCCTTCTTTGTCTTTAGTTTATGAGTAAATTAGAGGCGGCAGAGGGATGGGGGATCGGAGCAGCCATCAGTAAAGAAAGCGCTTCTGCCTCCATTTGCAAAGATGCTGAGGAAAAAACCCAAATGCTCAATCTCAATTTGTGAGGTATTTGTTGCCCTGGAGAAGAGCATGTCTGGGGGCTGGGTGAGCGAGGGAACATTTTACTGTTCTTCTTTTAGATCTTTGCCTGGAAACAGGAAGTTTGTTTGGCCCACTTTACCTGCTGGGGCCACTTGCTATCTACCTCAAGGCACAATCTGCTGTTTGTAATATCACAGCCGGTTGCTGTGGAGACCGTGACGTGAGCACATCAGCCTTCTGGCTGTAGGAAGGGAACAGTCTGCTGAGATGGGGCCCCGTGCACAAATAAATGCATTCCAAAGCAACAGGTGAGCCTCAGAGAAGCCAGGTCTCTGGTTTCTACTGAAATGTTTCTACCATTAAACAAACATTGGAGGAAACACAAACATCTGTCTACAAGCGAAGCCTAGAGCTCATGAATTCCAGGGCTGTGCCATGGTCCCTGCATCTGATTTCCTGTGTGGGCCGAGACAATCGGCTTAACCTCTCTGTGTCTTAGGTGAATTGGCTCTGTCTCCTGCCTGGCTTCCACCCTCAAGCCCAGCCTCATAGTGGGACTAGGAGGGCAGACGCGATTGGAAAAGTCGGGGAATGGTCTCATTTCATGGGGACACCAGGCAGAAGTGGGCAGGAGAGATGTTTACCCTGCCAGGGCTCATAAAATCATCTCCACCAGTAAAAGACCACCATGGATTAATCCCTTCTCATCTCCAGTCGTTTTGCTATGCTAATGCAGGAGAAAGCTCAGATGAGAAGGCGTCTCTTAGAATGGTCTGTCGCTCAAGGGCAAAGTCGCTCTTGGGGAATTTGGCACGTGAAATAGTTCATTGAGCCCATGCACTTGGTTTCATTATGTTTTCATGTGGCCCTAGATGCATGGTTTAGCTAGTGCACAAGATATATTCTATTATATATTCAAACAGCTAGCATTAATGTGGGTACTCAGCATGTCCTGCAAGCCCCAATCACTGATGATCTATTCCAAATTTCCAACCCTTTTCTTGATACACACAGACTGGGATACCAACGTAAAGAGTTAGACTTTACATTGAAAGTCAAATATGCATCTGGCCCACGCTTACCTCTAAATCATAATTGAGCACTAATGTTGCTTCGCAAGTAACAGGCACCGATAACTACTTAATGAATTAATTAATGTTAGCATTCATAATCTGGGTGCAACGCTATGTGTGTGTGTGTGTGAAAGAGAGAGAGAGAGAGAGAGAGAGAGAGTAGATAAATACATAATCCTGACATTTTAGAGCTGGCAGGGGCTTGAGAATCGTTTGCTCCAATACCTTATTCTACGCAGTAAACCCGACTCAGAGGGATGAAGTGACTTTCCCCAAGCTACAGCTGAAAGCACGGTCTGGACCAGACACCAAGAGCAGAGATTTCCAGTCCATTGCTTTCTCTGTCTTTTCTCTCCACACTCCCCCCTCCCACAGCACCCACCAATTCCTTCCCTCTTGCTCAGGTCCCAGGGGTGGGAGGCCGAACAAGCTCCCAGACAGCTCTGTACTAGCTCTGCTTGGAGCTGGCCCCAGCAAGGTCACCCCACACCACCGAGAGACCCACGCTGCCCATCTGGCCCCTCCTTCTCCCAAAGCTACCCATCCCCGGGGAAAAAACTGGGTCTTTATGGAGCCTGAAGTCCTGGGTTTGAGTTTCAACCCCACGATGGACCAGTCTATCACCTTGGCCAAATCACTTCCATTCTCCGGGCTCCGTTTTCTCATCTGTAAAATGACAGTAATGATTCCTGCCTTGAATGGATCCCAGGTTTTGGAGCATCAGGGGCGATAATCTGCGTAGATAATGGGATACCTGTATTGGGGCATAATAATATAATACATTTTGTTAGTATCATGATTTTCCATTATTTCTTACCCAAGAGTAGTGATATACCCAGCCAACCGTGTCCTAATGTGTTTCTAGAACATGTTTAGGACAGAGATTGGCGCTGGCCACCCACCATTATATTGATTCCACCTCCATGTACATGGCTTCCCATTCTCACGCTCCTCCCCTTCCAGCCTTCCCCGGCCCCTGAGAAGCCAGTGCTTCCACCAATAATCCTCCAGGCTCCTGATCATCGCTGCTGGTGAAGACAACAGAACCCCAGGAGGAGGGGAGGCATCCTTCACTCTTGGGGGACAGGAAAGCTAATGAGACTTGCTTTGTACCCTTGCCCCCTTGATGGAGTTTCTTTTGGGCTCAGGACACGTAGGGTTGAAGTTTTTTCTGCAATGTTTGTGTAAAATGAACCATCAACACCAAACAGCCTTTAGCCTGTACCTCTGAGAAGCAAGACAGATGGCTTCTGTTCTTCCTTTTAGTTTCTTAGGAGCCCAAGCTCACAGCTGGGGAGCACCCTCCCACCCACACTGTTTGGGAGGGGTGCCCCTGGGGGCTCCCATCCCCAAAGGCCTTGCTGGAATCCTCCACACTGAGCTTTCTGTGCTCTCTATGTGGAACACGGGAAGCTTGTTTGTTCCTGTGAGTGACTTCTATACATCATCACCAGTGGAAAGGATGGGTCAGGCGGATGCGCTGCGAAATCAGGGGAATTGTATCACCACGCGGAGGTCGCCTGAGCTGCGTTTGTGCCAATTAAACCTTTATTTTTTATTTTTTAAAAAATATTTTATTTATTTATTTATTTCACAGAGGGAGAGAGATCACAAGGAGGCAGAGGCAGGCAGAGAGATAGAGGGGGAAGCAGGCTCCCACTGAGCAGGGAGCCCGATGCAGGCCTCGATCCCAGGACCCTGAGATCATGACCTGAGCCGAAAGCAGAGGATTTAACCCACTGAGCCACCCAGGCACCCACCAATTAAACCTTTAAAACGGAGCCATCCCTGGGGCTCCTGGGTGGCTCCGTTGGTTAAGCATCTGCCTTCGGCTCAGGTCCTGATTGCAGGGTCCTGGGATGGAGCCCTGCTCAGCGGGGAGTCTGCATCTCCCTCTCCTTCTGCCCCTTCCCCACCCCAGCTCATGCTCTCACTCTGCGCTCTCTCTCAAATAAATAAATAAAATCTTAAAAAATAAATAAAATAAAACAGGGCTGCCCCCATGCCAGCCTGCATCACAATGCGGTCTGTGACCCAACACTTTGTCAGTAGTTTCACACACGTAAAGATTGTTATTATTTAGATACTATAGTCGTTCTCCGTTTCCTTTCTGACACCTCCTCGTGCCTCATCATACTTACTATACTTGGGCTGTGGGGCCTAAGCGACTATACATACCTGACTTTTGTCCTACTTGGTACCATTTGCGTTTCACCAGGCCCCACATGGCTTGTCAGTTTGTGGGTCTGTGATCCCAGAGAGGTGCCCGATGTCGTCCCTAGGTGTACGCTCACGTGTACGTGGGCTTTCCACACCCATCATCAGGGTTGGATGTGGGGAACTGGTGAGTCCAGTTCTCTCATTGATCAGATAGAGTGAAGTCCAGAAAAACTCAGGGTTGAAGGACCTGGCCCAGGTCTATGGGGCACTCACTCATTACTCTAAAGCAGAAAGTCTCACTTCCCAGTTTCAGAGGAAGGGGATGCAGGGGAAAGAAACAGCCTCAACTGGGGCCGATTGAATACAGTAGGTTGGGTACAACGGGCCCCCAGGGGGATGAGAAGCCCTCATGGCAAGAACCCGGTGCTGGCTAATTATCAGTCTGACTCGCTTCTCCCTCCCCAAGCGCACAAGTGCTCGACAGCTGCTTCTTTGTACCCTTCAATATTTGAGCAGCCCACAATCATGGCCCAGTACTTGTTGCTGCCTGCTCCCTCCACCGGGAAAGAGCCCCGGTCTTGCTGAGGCTACCCCTCATTCCCATGATTAGATATGGTGCCTGTCAGGAGATAGAGGGGTCAGAGGCCCTGAGGGGAAGGGGGAAGGAGGCGGTATCTTTTATTTCCCAGAAAACAATCCCCACAGTTTCTGAATGTTATTAAGAAGGTATTAATGTAGAATTCAAGTTCATTCCAGCACACAGTGGGTTTGCCAAGTCTAGCCAAGGGGGTTTTGGGGGTCAAGGACTATGACCTCAACTGTCCATCACTGAAGTGTACGTATTGAGCGAGAGCAGGTCCTTCTGTCTTGACAGAAGCAGCGGGAAGGAGCTAACTTGGGAGAGAAGGAACTGAGAAGTGTGTGAACTCGGGCGAACACACGTGCACATTTATGCACTCTTTTATTAATTGTTAAAGACACCACTGCCCTCTACTGGCCGCCGCTTCATTTTGACCCGTGTTGGAGACTGCCCGGAGTCCTGGTTGCTTCAGAAAAGAATTTAAATACTTCTGGCAAATATTTTTTTTTCAGATAACTTGCCAATAAAGCATATTTTGTAGGCTCTAGACAATTCATTCGTTCGTCCTTCAACAAGCAGTCACTGAAATGAGTAGGATGTATATGTCCCCAATCTCAAGAAACTTATATCGTATTTCTAAAAGGTGGAAAGGAAAGCTTATTTATGGGGTACAATTTATTTTACTTTGTCTAGGTTTGGTGCCCAAGTCACAAACCCCCTGAATCACAGAGCATAGCTTCAGACCTGCCATCGTGTACCCTCGGCTCGGATATGACTAGAGAATGGACCTCTTTCTCACTGTCCAGGAACATCTGGACTGGAATACTTATCGTGGAATCATGGGTCTGGAAGGTCGGTCAAAATTCACGTAAGTCAGAGTGTGAGATTTCCAAGTCCAGGTGGAAATGCATTCTAACCACTCTCACAGTCTAACGTCTTCTGCTGGTCATGGAAGCCTGCTGGTTCTACCTCTTGCCTCCGGCATCATCTCGGCTTTGGATTCTCTGAAGCTGTGATAAAGCATTCCCTTTGCCTAGCCTCCTCCCTGGGATTTTTCAAGCTCTTTGTTCACACTGGGGTTATCCCAGGCAACCTAAATAGGCATGGTTCCATCCAAAGCTTCTGATCCTGGTTTTTCTTCTTGTGCTGTTCTTTAATCAAATTAGGCAAAGTACGGATCCCTTTTTCCTCCAACATTTTTTGGAATTAGGTAATGCAATTCTCATGGTCCAAAATCAAAACAATAAAAAAGCTTATGGTAAATTTCAACTCACCATGTCACCAACCTATCCTTTCCCCTCTCCTTCCTCTCTCCTCTGCCAGGGGCAACCATTGTTATTAATTTCATGTGTATTCTTCCAGTATTTCTTTATTCAAATGCAAACACATGTAAATATACATTGTTGTCATCCTTCCTTTTAGACAAAGAGGAAGCACACTATGTACACATTCTGAACTTTTTCCACAGAACGATATACACTGCATAACTTTCCCTATCAATAAATTTTTAAAACTTCCTCATTCTTTTTTATAGATGTTAATATTCCACTATGTGATAATATTGTGGTTTATGGAGCTAGGCTCCTATTGACGGAAACTGTATTTGTTCAGTGTAAGTGCTCTTGAGCTCATGCAAGTGAAATATTTGGGCTCCCTTTTTCTCTCCAGCGTTAGCCACTATTTGATACTGTTTAAAATAGTGTTACTGAAACATGGGAGGGTTTCCTGCCTGATACATACCCCAGCCACTGTCGGGGACTTACTCCGGAGCACAGTGGAGCTCTGTGGATCCTCCTGGGATTGCGGAATGCAGGGGTGAGCTCTCCGTGGCCATGGGCGCAACACCGCATCCTGGGACCCCATCAGCTCGGACTCTGACTGCTGCATGGTGAGAGAGCGTTCTCTCCAGAAGTCCCATGAGAAATGATGGGACTTTCTGGGGAAATGGATGAAGACGATCCAACTGCGTGGTCCTTGAATAGGCACACCAGCCCCAGTAATGAAGGAACAAAAGAAATGAGGATTGAATGCAATGGACATCAGACAGTGGGCTTCAAAAAAATGTAGTAGACACACTTGTCCTTTCCAAAGTTGTACCACAGCATTCTAACGCCCTCGTGATCCTCCCTGCACGTGTCCAGACCACTGGGTGATTCCCCGCAAGGACCAAGACTCTCTGTTGGTGGTCTGCAGCAATCAGGGCATAGACTGATATTTAAAACAAGTCGTGGGGCACCTGGGTCGTTAACCAAAGTCATTAACTGTCTGCCTTTAGCTCAGGTCATGATCCCAGGGTCCTGGGATTGAGCCCCGCATCGGGCTCCCTGCTCAGAAGGAAGCCTGCTTCTTCCTCTCCCACTCCCCCTGCTTGTGTCAAATAAATAAATAAAATCTTAAAAAACAAACAAACACAACAACAAAAAAAACCAAACCCAAGTCGTGACCATTCGTGGACTCAGCTTATACCTGTGAGTTTTTGTTGTAGTCAGTACCCAGCTTGTCCACCCAGACAAGAGCAAAACAAGATTACCAAAGAAGTAACCCCTTTCTTTTTATTTATTTATTTATTTATTTATTTATTTATTTTTAAAGATTTTATTTATTCATTTGACACAGAGAGAGAGAGATTACAAGTAGGCAGAGAGGCAGGCAAAGAGAGGGAAGCAGGCTCCCTGCTGAGCAGAGAGCCCTATGTGGGCCTCAATCCCAGGACCCTGGGATCATGACCTGAGCCGAAGGCAGCGGCTTTAACCCACTGAGCCACCCAGGCGCCCTAAGTAACCCCTTTCTTTAGTACTGTGCCATAGCCACGATCCCAAAGGCAAGTTTCAGTTTGTCCATGGCGGTGTAACAAACCACCGCATAACTTTGTGGCTGAAACAACAATTTTTTATTTTTCACAACTCAGAGGTTCAGGAAACTGGATAAGACTTAGATGAGCAGTTCTTCTGAGCGTGAGGTGGCGTCTGGGGTCATCTGCTCGGTTGCATTCTGCCGACCACTGGGCTGGGCTGAAAGATCTGCGAAGATGTCAGTCACGTGTCTGACTTGGTGCTCCTCCACACAGCCTCTCGGGGTGGCTGCCGTGAGCTTCCTTGCGGCATGTGGGCTGAGGCTAGCTGGGCGCCTCACATCCCTGCTGGCTTCCAAACAGAGGAGGCAGAAGCTACCAGGCTTCTGAAGATGCGGGCATGGAAGTCCGAGAATCTTCCTTGTGCCGAATTCTAGGCACCAAAGCAAGCCACAGGCCAGCCCAGATCAAGGCAAAGGGAAAGACACTCCAGGCCAGCTCTTGACTGATGGGAGGAATATATGCAAGTACAGGGAGGGGAAGAATTATGGGGAAGTCCAACTTTGGAGGCTTGCTACCCTGAGGACCGTGGGCGGAAGATGCCACAGAATTTGGGAATGTTTGGAATAAGACCCGTGGGCTGTCAGTATCTCTATTATTGGTTTTCTTTTGCATATTGGGGATTGAAGGGTTCAAATGCCCTTTTTCACCACCAGAAAACCACTCCTCCCCATATCCTTGCACAGGCTAGGGAAATCCCAAATCTCCATGCCACAGGCTATAGCAAGAGTGGGAGGGAGGCTCCTTAGAAGGAAATATGGGTGTAGCTGGTGAAGGCTCGGGGACATGTGTTCTTCCTGGGACACACCAGCTTGCCTCTCTCTATGCCAAGTTCGGAGGTTATAGTTTAAGTGTGGCCGTTCTCCCTCATTGGTGGCAGATGCTTCAGCCAGTGCCAACACTCTTCCCCCGTGGACCCGGATTTGGACTTGGACTTGGAATTCTTGTTAACACAGCACCTAGGTAGGGCGTCTGAGTGGCTCAGTGGGTTAAAGCCTCTGCCTTAAGCTCAGGTCATGATCTCAGGGTCCTGGGATCGAGGCCTGCTTCGGGCTCCCTGATCGGCAGGGAGCCTGCTTCCTCCTCTCTCTTTCTGCCTGTCTTTCAGCCTACTTGTGATCTCTCTCTCTGTGTCAAATAAATAAATAAAATCTTAAAAATATATCTATACAGCACCTAGGTAGATGACACGGAGAGATCTGGATTGGCACATGCAAGGAGATCTATTAACCGGTACAGACTCTCTATTCTAGAAGGCATCAGAGACGCACTCATAGTCCCCTGCCCCAGGATAAAGTCTGGCAAACCTTGGACAGGCCAGCTCTCCTCTATCTGGGTTTGCAGTCAGCAAGAGAGGACAGAAGAGCATGGGGAGAGAGGGATGCCCTCCCAGCAGGTACTTTCCTGAGCATCACAGCGATAGTACGTTTGTGGCTTGTCTGAAACTGTGCTTAGGTGTTCTTGGAGTCAGCGGGCAGAAAAGAACAGAACACTGCACAGGATGCATGAGATCTTTCATGACTGAGATCATTCATGGTCATAAGGAGCTTCCCCCGACTCCTAAGAGGGCTGGTCATTGAATCGGTGTGCTCATGGGCACTTTGGAGTGATGTGGGGCCCCAGAGCTCTCTGTTTCATCTTCTGGAGAGCCATGGAGTTTTCCCCTGTGATCTTTTCCAGCTCTGTGATGCTATGGCTATATAACCAGATGAACTTTGGAGGTCTTTTATGCATCAAAAGATTGGTAGCTTTTCAAAGCAGATGAGGGAATGCGATCACTAACCTCCCTGCTTCCTACACAGCAAAACTGACACAGAGAAGAAAAGTAGCTTGACCGAAGCTGTACTTTGCCAGAGTCAGAAATGGAAGACTTCTCTGGGTGCGCATGAGGGCTGGGAGGTTTGTTTGTTTGTTTCCTATGATGACAAGAGTCAGATGGTGGTCGGGCCATGACTGGCCTCAGGCCTCTGCCCAGGGTCCACGTGTCCATCCTCTGGCCATTGGCTTGCCTCACCACCGCTCTCCTGACAAAAAGAGGCCCTTCCACTAGGAGTGGGTTTAGGAATGGCCATAAAATCCTCGTCCTTCCCCACAGCTTCTTCCTCTCATCCTTTCTCCCCCTTTTAGACCTCCACCTGGTGGTATTAACTTTGCCAGAAAGACTGAAACCTTGTCAACTTTTCAGCGATGATAAATCCCACCCACCCANGCTCCCCCAGCCCCTGTTGCCTGATTAGGCTTCAGGAAGAAGTTTCAAAATCCTCAAAGATGTTAATCAGAACCTCCCAATCCCTGAAAAAGAGGAAAACACAAGTTGAATTGGGCTCTTGAACAAATCCAGATGGAGCGGAATCCTGCTGAATGAACCAGACTGTGCAAGAGGGAGAGAGGCAAAGAGGAAGAGCAGGGAAAGAGACAAAGAGAAGGCGAAGAGAGATCTCAGGAGAGAGCTGCTGGGGACCCAGAGACTTGAAAGGCCAGGCTTCCTACTCCAGGCCAAGGGGAAGGAGCCCTGTGAATACGGGCCAAGCAGCCTCTGCTTTCCCTGAGAATGCTCCGAAGCCGAAGACACAGTGGGGTGGGGACAACGGAGGGGCCTAGTGGCGGGGGGAGCCTCCAGGGCTGTGACATTGAGGCTGTCTCCAAGGCCTGCTGGGGCAGGGACGGGCCTCCCCACACGGTCTCCTCAGCGGGGCCTCGGCAGCCTGGCCCCACAGCAGCCTGGGCCCCAGCCCCAGCCGCGCAGCCCTGCTCCGAATTTCACACCATGCCTAATCCAATCACCAGCAGATTGCAAGCTCTCTGCCTACCTCCCAGATCGAGAATTCTTGGCTGGCTCCGGTGATAGGCCCCTTCCCAGCCCAGCCGGCTGTCCTTTTGCTCATCCATGTAAACCATTCTGCAGCTCTCCCCCAGCCCCCTACCTCCCCTTCTGGGCCCACAGAGTTAATCCTGTTTGCCTGGTCTGTCAATTTAAACAGCTTTAAATATGCCTCACCAGGTCCGGGTGGCAGAACCCTGATGCTTATAAAACAGAGGCCTTGCATCAAAGGGAGCTGGGGTAACAGGGGCCACAAGGGTGTCATTCAGACACACAATAACAACCCCTTGTTAAAAAAACAACAACAAAAAAAGCAATTCAAACGAATCACACACGCTTAAAGGGAAAAAAAAAATCACCCCCCCCCAACAAAATGGAGTTCCCTGTCCTAAGTGCAAAGACAGCTCCAAAGCGGGGCGATGCGAGGGGTGCAGCCGGCAGGAATACTCTTACCTTCCTTCCGAGTCAGAGGCTTGGGGTTGGATCGCTGGGACCAGCTCAGGGCAGTGTGTGCGGTGTAGGAACAGACTCAGGCTCTTGCACACACAGGATCATGCTCTGGGTTGAGGTTCCCGTCCCAAAGCTCACAGAGAGTAATGGGGCAGAAGCGCTAGCCCAGGGCTTCTCAAACTTTCATGTACAAATGAATCACGTGGAGAGCCAGATAAAAATGCAGGAGCCGATTCATGAGGCCTGAAATGGGGCCGGAGACTCTGCGTTTCTACCGAGCTCCCAGGTGAAGCTGTCAGTACTACTGGTGTACAGAGCACACTTTGAGTAGGAAGGGTTTAGACGGAGCCTAGTGCCCGCAGCCTTGGACTCAACTGTTTCGGTTTGGACTTCCATTCTTTCCTCGGGTCCTCGTCCAGCCTTGTCTATTCCTGACTGCACAAGAAATAAGACAAGAGAAGCTGCTTTTGCATCAGAGCCTGTACGGTCTAATCCAGATCTCAAAAAGGTGGTCGCTGTCTGTCACATATTCGTGAAGTTGCTCGTCCCTGGAACAAGCGGGGAATAAGCAGGGCAGACAGCCAAGGGCCTATCTGCAGAGGAGTACATTAACACTTAACTGGAGGCAGGGGAATGCATGAAATGACCCTTGAAGGGGGCCTTCCTAACCCAAGATTCTGTTATTGTAAGTCATGTCCTTGGCTTTGATAAGGGAAAGGCGTCTGTCCTCCATCCGTCTGGGCAGGAGGTGACCCAGGGTGGCGGCTAGAAACCAGTATCTGCAGAAGACTTGAACTACAAGCAAAGCAAGGGGGGGCCTTGGGAAGTACACGACAGAAAGGCTATTTGCACTGGGTTTTGTCAGTTTTGTTTTGACTTCTAGAGAGAGGGGCAGTCCCGCCATCCCACGATTGCTAGAAAACAGAGATGTCTAACCACAGAGGTGTCTACCTTGCCTTTTAGCTTACTCCTTCCACCACACCTTTCCAAAACTCCACCTGTCCACCCACATTGTCATCTCCAAAAAAGGGAAAAGGCCAGTCCGGTCCACTCTGCTGGAAGTTTCTCTGTATTTGGAGTACTTGCTGCAGAAGGTAAATGACAGAAGCCATGAGTACAATGTCCATGCTGGGAAAAAGAAGCAGGGGTGGATGCCAGGAGGCTCAGGGGGCCAGAGCTCCAGGAAGACGGGGAAGTGAGCTTTGGCAGGACAGCGCTGGGGGAGGTGACCCCAACAGCGGTGTGGCTCCAGGCAGCCGCCACACTGGGAATGATGGCAGCCGGGGGTGGGGGCGGGGGGCGGCTCCAGACATAGGGGAGGCTTGGGTGGGAGAGGCAAGGAGGCTGGTGTGAAGATACGCTTCCGTTAAAGGTAGCGTCCAGACCAAAATCACGTAAGAGAGGAAGACCAGAAGTGGAGAAGCTCAGAGCACTCAGTTAAGATCTTCGCCTCTTTACCTGGAGCTTCACCTCAACCACACGCAATCATCCCATTGGGCAAGCGGAGTGCCAAGGGTGCAAGGTTTAAGGAGGCATTTGCCCTCAGGGTCGTGCAGGAATGTCTTACTTGCCTCACGCTAGTCCCAGCCCTGCTTTCAGTCCTGAGCTGGTTTTCGGAGAGAGGCAAATGTTGATCCTGAGGGATTGTTTTGTCTGCTTTAAGTGGAATGGTAAATATGGCCCCTTGTTCTCCATTTTGGCGAGAAGCGAAAGTCTCACATTATATTTCTAGACCTTGGGGTCTTCAACTGTAGAATGAAATTATTAGATTAGAAGTGGCTTATAAATTCTCACTACTCCATGCCTTCCCCTCAAAAATGGTTAGCCCTTTAATAAATAGTTCTTTGAATAAATCGACCGAAAGTGGAAGATACTCAGAACACACTCTACCTTATACCTACCAAAAACTCACACTCTTCTGCTAATCAGAGGGAGATTCCTCAGTAATTCCTGTCTCCCTTCCCTCAAGTCTCTTTCTAGATCTCTCTACATGGTCGCTAGTCAGGGAAGGTCCTGTCTGAGTAACATGTGGGATCCTCCTGTCATCTAAACGCTAATGGGTCAAGAGCAAGCTACCTGGCCCCTTTCTCCTTCCCTCCCTCTCTTTCCTCCCTTCCCTACTTAACTCCCAACACACATTGAGCTCCTGCTCTGTCTGACACTGTGCTAGGCTCAGTGATGAGTTCTCCCTGCATCCTGGAGAAACAGCTGCATGAAATACAATTTCCAACATCCAAGAAGAGTCTGAAGACTACACTATGTGGGTCTGGGCCCACATAAGAATTGCCCCCTGGGCAATGAACAGAAACTCCATTCTCTTAGTCTTAAGCTCTGCGGCATCAACTCAAAAGGCAAAGGGAAAAGGGCAGCAAAAAATTTGCAGGGAGAGTCTCATTTTTATTTGTATATTGTCTTGAAAAAGGATTTTGCTCTTTTGTTCTCTAGAAACCTGGGATGTGAAACTTCCTAGCTAGAAGACATTGCTTTTTCTCTTCCTTCTTCTCCTCCTCCTCCTCC
Source organism: Ailurus styani (assembly GCA_002007465.1). NCBI lineage: Eukaryota > Metazoa > Chordata > Mammalia > Carnivora > Ailuridae > Ailurus > Ailurus styani. The sequence goes on along the minus strand of LNAC01000241.1, from coordinate 2,180,389 downwards.
TCTAAGGATGAAAAATTTTAGATTATTAGAGCCTCGTCATGCTTATTTATTTTATTTTATTTTATTTCTTTAGTGACAGTGTGTTTGTGTGAGTGAGTACAAGTAGGGGAGGGGCAGAGGGCGAGGGAGACAGAGAATCTTAAGTAGGTTCCACACCTCTGACTTGGGGCTTGATCACATGACCCTGAGATCACGATCTGAGCCCAAGTCAGGAGTCGGATGCTTAACCAAATGAGTCACCCAGGCACCCTTCATTGTGCTAATTTTAAAATGCCATTGCCTTTGGTGACCTGGAGGTATGCTGTGACTCTTGCCAAATTGTTTGCACCCCCTTGGCACCAGAGTGAGGTCTCAGTCTATTGTTCATACCTTTTTGATGAGGTCGGGAAAGAAAAGCCTCCTCCTGGCTACATATTTCCCACTGTTTTGTGTATGTGTGTATGTATGAGAATGTGTGTGAGTCTCAGCCTACACCTCCCCTTCCTCATGGCACACCCCCTGCCGAGTGCAAATTTTGGTGGGACTATTCCTTCCATGCAAAGGGGTGGGTACATGAATTCAACTAAACCGATCTGATGTCCTTTCCCCATACTTAAGATCTTGAGCAGAGAGCTGAAAGGAAGAACAAGAACAGCAACGAAAACCTTGGAGTAGGTTAATTCCCAGGGCAGTGGTCAGAAGTGTCCAGAGGCTGTAGGGATGCTAATTCTGGGTCCATGCCTAGTTCTGCAGCTTCCTAGGTATTTGTGATCTCTTTCTTTCCCCCATCAATAGATTAAGGGGGCCAGAATTGGAATCTGTGGTCTGCTACCAAGGAACCCCAGGTGAGTCAGCCTCTCTCAGTGTATGGTCCTCAAATAATGAAAATCTCCCCTCCTGCAAACTTCCAGGAAGAGCCCACTGTCTGATTGCTGTGATTTACTTAGCAGAATCCCGCTTCAGGGTGAACCACTCATTCTCCCAGCTGCTAGAAGTGTAGACAGCTGGTCCGTCTCTAGGAATTGCCCTCTGTTGAAGATGGCCCCTTTACCCAAAGTCATGGACTCCACAGGGGTGGCCCATGTACAATGAGGGTCATATATGTAAAGGTATATAAAGGCCTGGCTCCTTTTCCTCAGGGCAGGACAGCTCTTAGAAGTGATCTTCTCTCCAGAACCCTCCATCAGGTCATTTGAGGCTATTGGAACTGTTCTACCTTCTTTTTTTTTTTTTTAATTTTATTTTTATTATTTGCCCAAGGGGTACAGGTCTGTGAATCATCAGGCTTACATCTTTCACAGCATTCACCAAAGCACAAACCCTCCCCAATGTCCATAACCCATCCACCCTATCCCTACCCTCCCACCCCCCAGTAACCCTCAGTTTGTTTTATGAGATTAGAAGTCTCTTATGGTTTGTCTCCTTCCCCATCCCATCTTGTTTCATTATTTTTCCCTCCCTACCCCCCACAACCCCCCACCCTGCCCCTCAAGTTCCTCATATCAGAGAGATCATATGATAATTGTCTTTCTCTGATTGACTTATTTCGCTCAGCNCTACCTTCTTTACTTGCACGGCCTAGTGTCATGTCCTAACATATAAGAAATAGTCTGACTTTTGTAAAGGCAAAGGAGAGTAGCAGATTGGCTGGACTGAAGCTCATTGGTGGGTAGACAAGTAGGAAGAGTCGAAGGTGGGGAAAGAAATGGGGCATGCCAACTTGTGGTCCCCCCAAAATCATTAATGCCATAGATGTCACTAAAGGAATCGCCATGGATTAGCCAGGACCCCCCTGTTTCCTTCCTGGCCATTGTGGGATCAGTTAATACAGAAGGCTGCCGTGAACACAGTTCTGAGCAGTTCTTCCATTGGGGACCATGTCACCTTCCATTCAGCTCATGACAGATGTTTTATAGAAGACAGGTCAAACCGAAGCCAATCTTCTCAGTTTCGTACGAGTTTCTTTCTCAGAAAGAGAAAATACGGTTTTTAGAATATCTGTAAATTGCCTTTGTCATTTTACTCATTCCTTTTCCCTGCACCTGCCCCGGTTACCCACCCTCAAGAGCTGACCAAATACAGTAGCAGAGATGACAAGAGTCATGCTGTCAGTTTGCAGCTTAAAGGTCATGGCTTCTAATAATTCAGAGGAAGCCTAAAGTTCAACCAGTCTGCTCCCCTCTTTTGTCAGATGAGAAAGCAGAGGCTAGAAAGGTAAATGGCTCACTGAAGGTCACGCAGCCAGTGCTCAAAGGGTGTTGGTGACACAGTCACCGCCCTCTTTGTCACCCTGCGATGTTGACCGTCACTCAGAAGGATGGGGGCTACCAAGCCAGCCTTGCGGAAGGTGATGGTTTCCTCTTCCTAGCCCTCACTGTGCGTTTAGGGGAACTGCCGTCTCAAAGAGAGCTCATGCCTGTCCATGGGTCTACAGGTTTCAAGTGTTCCCTGCAGAGAAGAGAAGTTGAAAAAGTGGAATTGGCTCTTCGGGGAACTTTCTACACGAATGTAATTCTGTATTACATCCTCAACTCCCACTTAAATTACTCTCTAATAGCTACTCGGGCAAATTAGATCAACATTCAAAATTATATAATGCAAAAAAAAATCATGTAATGCACCAAGAGACTTGGTGTTGAACTTCACATTTATCAAACTGTTTCGAATAAAATGTTTACCAACTAGGGGTGTCCAGATTTATTTTTAACAGCCGCTAATTAGCGTTTCTATTCTGTTGTGGGCGTCTATCAGGGTTAGCGTGTCTTTCAATTTTTTAACCCTCTGCTCTATATTTTGCTGCCACAAGAAAGTGCTTTTAACGTGCAACAGAAAAACACATCCTGCTTAACTTGCTGGGTTTGGCTCTCTGCTCACCCCTGTTTGTGTCTACGCTGTAGAAAATGAACTTATGTCATGTCTTTGTGATGGTTTTTCTCTAGAGAGATTTCAGCTTAATTTTACAACTAGTTAGCTGCCCTTTAACTTGCTGCCAAAGATTGTTTTAAAACAAACAAGCAAACTACCTTCATTAGAAGAGCAACGAAAACATTAGCCAGCATCACTAAACACTAAATAATAATGTGTAAGTCTGTAAGCTTTACAAAATGAAAGAGTTGTGACATTTCTCACTAATAGTGCAGGCTAATACTAATAATAATGGGCCCTCTATTACGTGCTTTCAATCTTTTAATTAACCCATCTTTGGGAAAACCCTGTTAAGGAAATATTTTATTAGGCCCAATTTACAGATCATGAAACTGAGGCAGAGCCAAGTGAAGCAACTTGGCCAAGGTCATACTACTGTTAGTGGTGGGGGTTGGATTTGAACCCATAGTGTGGCTCAGGGTGCTCTACCACTGCAGGTACCTGTCCCTTCACCCCGAACTGACTCCCATCTCACGTCCAGACCTTTTTAGGGGAGACTGAGTCCTTCCCCTCACCCCTACCAGAATACTAAAACCCAACATGAATATGACACAGTGGCAGTGAAACAAGTTATTACATCACGTGTTAGAAATAATAGAATATGTGAGAATGCTTAGAAAACAGGAGATTTTTCTTAACTTTGGAAATGGAACTTATTACCCTTTGTGCAAAAGCTGCAGGGGGCAAAACCTCGTCCAGGGGTCTGCAAGCTATTCCTGTCATGGGCCAGAGTGAACATTTTAGGTTTTGCTGGCCGGATGGTCTCCGGAGCAGCTCCTTGATTCTGCCTCTGTAGGACCAAAGCAGCCACAGACAATAGGTAAATGAATGTGCATGGCCGTGTCCCAATAACACTTCATCTATAGTGGTTGAAATTTGAATTTCATGTAAGTTTCATATGCCACAATGTAGAATTCCCCCTTTTTTTTTTTTTTAGAATTCCCTTTTTGATTAAAAAAAAAAAAACAGGTGCAAAAGTGAGACCCATTCTTAGTTCATGGGCTAGGCAGAACCAGGCAGTGGGCCCCATTTGGCCTGGGGGCCGTAGTTTGCCAAGCCCGGCTCTAGCTTGCTGATTCCTCCCCCTCTGGTGGAAGACAGCCATGCCCATCCATTTGCCCTCAGAGTCGGCTTGGCGCATTCCAGACGCTCAGTAGAAGTTTGCTGGATCGAAATGAATTGAACCTGGAAAGAAGGACAAGGAAGGGGCATTTTCAGAAACCTCATCCGTCCTACCTCAAGCCCAGACAGGAACTCAACTCAAACAAGTGTGGGGCATTCTTGCTTTCCTGCATACCTCCCCTGCTTTTCATAATAGTTTTGTTCCCTTTTGATTGCACGGGTACCTGGCTTACCCAGCTCTCCCCAGCAGCTCTCTCTCACCATCTCTGTCTGGCAGGTCTCACACTGCAATTTGTAGATAGAGATCTTGACGGAAAGAAGAAGAGGCTAACAGCCTCCTCAGCTGGGCTCCCCGCCAGGCTGCCCTGTTGGCACCGCCAGCGAGGGGGACCTTCCAGGGGGGTTAGTGGTTCCTCATTTGGCTGCATAGCAAAGCAGAATGCATCTTTCTGATTTCTGCTCCTGATAGCGTGGCACACAGATCAAAGGAAGACGTGCTCCAGATAATTCTGAAACCTTCTGCCTCCAGCTGCACAGTTACTATTTGGGAAGTATGTGAATCGAGGAGGTTTGCAGCTTAGGGGAGCAGAGGGCACTTCACGGAGGTTCTTCGAAGATGTGTGAACCAGAGATCCCTGCGATCCGGGGACTCGTTAAGACCAGGGCAATTCCAGTTGTCCTATGATAGAGACAGTGACCCCTGAAGCTCTCTCCCGTTGGGAGACTTGGTCTCTAGAGACAAAAGCTTCACCCTCATTTGCAGGAAGTGACAGGTGATTCTGAAGACTCTCTGGACAATCAGGTTGTTGAGTACAAAGCCGATTTTTGGCTGCTTGAAGGGTTCGGTCCTCCCAGTGGACGCCTCTTTCTCTCAGTGCCTGGAATTGGTTCTTGACAGAGCAGAGTGAGAACAGCGGGGGTTTCCTTCTGGGCGGGATGTTTCCCAGCTGAGCAGGAGATTCTCTCCCGCGCCCCCACCCCCAGCACCCACATTCCCCAATAACAGCTGCTCCGAACAGGAAACTCACAAGGGTGCTGAGAAACTGTCCAAGTGATTCCCCTCATCCGTGTTCGGGTCTGCTTTGTGGAGCTCTCACTTGATTAAGGAGGGGGATTTCCCGTCAGTGTCACAACGTGTTTCTCTCTTTGGAGGGTGTGCTTCTAGTCTCTTTGCTTTTTTTAAAACTGAAATCACTGGCACTGCTTTTTGCTTTTCCTGCCCACTCTTACTGTATTTTCTTCCTTTTTTTTCTTTTTCTTTTTTTTTTCAGAGCTTGTCCCCGACTAGAATGATGCATACTCAGAGTAGGGGGTTGCCCAGTCTGGACACTGGACAGGGTCTCAAATGTTTTTCTCCAGAACTGCCTGATACTCTATTATCAGTGACTCATTTGTTTGGGTTAAGCATTGACCCTTTACTGTAATTCTTAAAAATCAAAACAAAAACAAAGAAAAACCCAACAAGCAGCCATGGCTATGACTGAAAGGGTAGGACTTAAACTTGAATTCTTAATGATTTATAATATTACTTTTCTACTTGACAAGAGTGACGATCCGTTACAAGAACAGTGACTACCATGGGAAAGGACCAGGGTTCTTCATGATATGTTCCAAAAGAGGGTTCAAGCTCGAGGGAGTAGAGTCTGGGATCAAGACATAAGCTGAGATCAAAGTTCCAAGAGTTCCCAGTCAAGAAAGCACCCAATGGCTTCCCATTGCCCTTTGACCCAAACTCCAAACTCCTCACCACAACCCACAGGACGTCGTGTGGTTTGGCCCCTACCAACCTAATTTCAACCCCCATCGTGCTCCCCTCTTTCACTGTGCTTCAGCCATAGCATCTCTATTTCTCTTTCTCAACAGGTCAAGCTCATTTCCACCTCAGGCCCTTTGCAAATGTCATTCCCTCTGCCCAGAATGCTCTTCCTCTGGTTGCTACATTCTTCTCATTCAAGTTTCCGTTTATTTTATTATTTTTTAAAGATTTTATTTATTTATTCATTCATTCATTCATTCATTCATTCATTCATTCATTCATTCATTATCTCCTTGACAGAGAGAGAGTACAAACAGGGAGAGCAGCTCTCAGAGGGAGAAGCATACACCCCACGAGCAGAGAGCCCAATGTGGGGTTCGATCTCAGAACCCTGGGATCATGACCGGAGCTGAAGGCAGACACTTAACTGAGTGAGCCTCCCAAAGGCCCCTAAGTTTCCATTTAAATACCAATTCCTGGCACTCAGGCTGAGGTTGCCCACAAATAGTCTCCATCACATTGCTGTATATATATATACATGTATATGTCATATATATGTATGACAATATATATATATTTAAGTAGACTCCACACCCAGCGTGGAGCTCAATGTGGGGCTTGAACTCACAATTGCGAGATCAAGACATAAGCTGAGATCAAGAGTAGAATGCTTAACTAGGCCACCCAGGCACCCAGGCTTCTATTATTTTTATAGTAGTTATTAGTCTCTGAAATTATCTTGTTTTTCACATGTGCTTCTTTCTTGTGGTTGACTCTCTTTAGACTGCAGGCCCCATGGGAGGAGGAACCTTCCCCATCTTACTTAATAAATAAGTGAGCAGCAGAAGGAGAGTCAGATCTTCCAGCAAGGACTGAAAGCAGAGATAGGAAGTTTAAGTGGAAGCATGAGGGGAAGCAGGGCTGTGGCCTTGAGGTCTTAGACAGGAGGCCAAGCCAATGCTGGGAGCCCCAGAGGGTGGTGTTCCCTCGGAGGGACAGTGGAAGCATCGATGCAGAGGTCTCTGAAATGGCTCCATAGACAAAGCTCCTCTTCTCCATCTCAGTTCAGAACCATTGGAGAAAAAAAGACAAAGGAGGAAGGGATAGGGGCTAAACTATTACCTTACTATTGATAAATCAGAGAATATGGCTTGTATCTATGGGCAACAGGGCTAAGTAATATGAAACGCCAGCATTGGGCTGACTGCCCACTTAGTCACAGCAGCACGGGGCCATGTTGCCTTTTCTGGGGACAGGCCTCATGCAAATCCAAGGACGGGGAGGAGCAGGGCAGAAAGCACTTTGTGGGCAGCTGGCTTGCCAGTGGAAGGAGAGGAAGTGGCCATCCAGTTTTTCCTTCCAAACTCACCAATCAAGTCTGCAATTCCACCTCCTCTATGACAGTGTGAGTGAGGGGCTGCTGAGAGGTCAGGGGTGAGGGATGCCCGGTGATTGCTCTGGGTGGGGGTGCTTTTACATGGAAAGAAACATCAGAGGTGGGGACACTTGACTCTCTGATGCCAACCACTGCTAGGCTTAGAGGTGGAAATGGATAGACAGGGAAGGGGATTGCTTAGGACAGAACGTCTGAGGACGTTGACCACCTAACTGTACTTGGCGCTGGTTCCCTCTCTATCTAACCATGGTCTGTTCATTCATTCTTTATTTATTCGTGTGTGCATTTGCATTGTAGACACTGGAAAGGCTACTCAAGGCTAGAGATGAACAGGACTTACTGCTCCCTTTGGTGGTCCCCAGCTAGTGGAGGAGGAGAGTTGGTCTGGCCCCTCCTTCTCTGGCGCCTCTCCCAGCATCTTCTCTCTCCTCCCCAGGGCTCCAGTCACTTTGGCTCCCTTTAGCCCCTGTGTGTGGTCCTCCCTCCATGACAGGCCCTATGCTCTCGCTGTCCCCTCTGCTGCAAGTCCCACCTGCTGTCTTTCGGCTTCTCAGTGGCTGCTCATTCTTTTAAAATCAGCTCTCTCACTGCTTCATCTGCAAAAATCTCCCCTACGTCCAGTGAGCTCCCCATTGTGTGCTCTTGTTGCACCGTCTATGTCTCCTCTGGGGCACTGGCCATAGACATGATTTTGCATTTAGTTGTGTGCCGCCTGCGTTTATTTAAAAAACCTTTTTTTTTAAAATGAAAATTCCAAACATTTGCAAAGAAGAGAGAACGGTAAAAATAACTCCACATATCCACCACCTAGTTTCAACAATAAATTTCCAGAGTAGAATTTAAGCTCCAAGGAGGTGAAGAGAGTTTTTCTTATCCCTGTGTCCCTAGTGCCCAGTACAGTGTCTTGCTTATATAAGGTGCGCCATTTTGAATGATAATGGCTTGAATAAATGAATGATATATGTTATGCAAAGGGACCACCCAGGTTGCTATGAGATCACAGAGGAGCAGCCTCTAGCCTAGCTGAGGAGTTTGTACATGGTCAGGCTGCCAGGTTGGTTCTGACACTAAGGCTCTGTGAGGACAGAGGGGTTGGCATACAAGATGGAGAGGGAGGGTCCACAAAACATAGCTGAGGGCAACACAGACCTGTTCAGGCGTCCTGGCTAGCAGCAGTCTGGCCCACCTGCCTTGCCCAACTCACTTATCATTCTTCATGCCAGAATGGATGCTCAGGCAATGTTAGCCTCAAACAACAATTCCAAGTAGCTCTGGAGAGCTACTGTCTTGAAGAAGGGATCATTGGTGTGGTATGGTTGGGGATGTTGCTTACTCTGCCCCCTTCTTCTCTCTTCACGCTTGCAGTTTTTTCTTTTCAAAGTGGTAGTTTGTTCTAAGACCTCTCTCCCCAGATTTATTTTTCACAGAACGCATCCCCACTACCCGCAACCCTGAATAGCATAGGGAACAGTGTCTGAAGAATATCTTTAGGATACATTATAAGCTTTTGCTCCATGACTGGCCATTTCTAGAAAACAAATTTTTTTTTTTACTTGCCAGAGAGACATCACAAGTAGGCAGAGAGGCAGGCAGAGAGAGAGAGAGGAGAAAGCAGGCTCCCCGCTGAGCAGGGAGCCCGATATGGGCCTCAATCCCAGGACCCTGGGATCATGACCTGAGCCGAAGGCAGAGGCTTTAAACCACTGAGCCACCCAGGTGCCCTAGAAAACAAATTTTTTAAGTTTGTTCCTCCTCTTCTTTTAACTTTTTTCTCCTTCTCATTATATAATTAACATAAGGTCAATAGAGAAGAAACAGAAAGTAAAAATAAAATAAAGGAGAAATAAAAAACTGCTTATAATTCCATTTTACAGAAATAAGCCCCTTACTATTCTGATGTATCCATTCCTGGACTTTTGAAAAATGCATAGTTACTACACACGTTTCTTAAAAGGTATGTTAAAAACTGATCATTGACATCAATTTCCAGTGACCATGACAAAACAGTCTTAAAAGAAGAATGCATTTCCTGACAACTTAAGTATGGGGTTCTTCCTCAAGAATTCCAATGTGCCTTTCCGCCTTTTGTTCCTTTGTTTTATTGTGAGTGCATTCCAATTGCTTTCCTCTGTCTACCTGACATCCGCCCAGGCTAGAATTGGCCCAATTGCACAGACAGATTGCTAGCTCAAATAGAGGTGGGACACCACACTCTTCACCACAGTATGGATGGGGTGGGGGAGACTCAAACCCTCTCCCTTCTTGGTATCAAATGACTTGAAAAGTTCCTTACCAGTCTTTTCCGGTGGAGAACTGGGGGCGCTCCTCTAACGATGGTTATTCAAGATGAGACCAGGACAGCTGGGAATGAACTTGAGCTTCCTTCCCAAAGATTGGCCTTTGTAGTGCCCCAAGAAGAGACTTCAACTTGGCCTGCTTTCCCTTGGAAGCTGCGTGACCCGGCAGTTTTGGCTTTTTAGTGTTTGCCTTGTTCTCCCCCGCTCGTCTCTGAAAATGTTACATAGCATATATTTATCTGTATTTGAAATTAAAGTGATTGGAGAATTTTGAAAAGAATATCATGATATTCTGAGTTGACCGGGATGCCTGTTCGGAGAGTTTTAGGATGAGTTATAGGCATTTTTCTCTTCGGCTTCACACTGTGGTCGGTTGAGTACTAGTCTCAGCCCTTCACCCCCTTGCAATGCATCTCTCCCTTACTGTGGTCTCACTGTGGGCAGGCTGTACTTCCCTGCTCTGGACTTTGAGCTTGGCCTGTTGACTTTCTTTGGCCAGCATGTTAGAAAACATGACACGAGCCAAGGCCTGCCTGTGCTTGAATGGTTGGTCTTGCCCTCTTGTGCACCTGCCTTTGTCCTGAGATGAATTTACCCTGGAAAACCACTGGCCCAAGGAGGATGAAAGACACATGGAACAGGTTAGAAACCAAGCCGAGCCCAACTGACCCCACCCTCCAGGAGCTGAGCTCCCCCTGACCTATAGATGCAGAAGCAAGAAAAATGTTTACAAATGCATGCCATTGAGTTTCAGGATGATTCGTACCCCCCCACCCCCCCTCCGCCAGCGTTATTATAGTATTGCTAACTGATACAAGTAGGCTGGGTCGGTGCAAGCAAAAAGCAAATATAGGATGCCTGATAGAATAGCCAATTAATAACCACTAAATAGTAAACATTTAGAAGGCCTAGTATTTCTCTAATACCAAATTGCAAACATTTGGCCCCATTCCCCTCTGAGACATTCTCATCCATGTATAAGTGATTTGGAGAAGAACACCGTGTGTCTGGCACTGTGCTATGAGGGGGCCGTAACAGAGAACACAGAAAGGAATAGAGACAGTTTGGTATAGAAAAAAGAACATAGACTCTGAAGTCAGAAAAATATAATTTTTAAATTATACTTCCTCCTGCCCCACTGGTTTGCTGTGGGAACAGTGGCAAACCATTTAACATCTCTGAGATGTAATGCACATGTGAACGTAATACTATTTAATATATCCCTATCTTGCAAGATGTAAGTATCTAGCACAATGTTGACAGAGGAGGCATCCAATAAAACAGTCGCTCTAAAAATTATTATTGTTAATGTAGCATCTCAAGGAGTTAATGGTCATTTTACATACAGAGACTTATCTCATGGAAGCATAGGTAAGAAGATATGGGAGATATGGGAGATGCCCATTAAGTAGAAATGTTGGCTGGAATGGAGGAATCCATGTCGAGGTCAACAGAGAAAGACCTGAAAAGGTAAGTGTGGGCAAAGGTGGGCCTTTTCATGATGTTCTAAAACTTGAGCTTTAGTTCCCCTCACTGCCAGGGACCCCTCCCAAGACCCTGGGAAAGGCCTTAGGTATTTTGTATTCTTTTTCTTAAAGAGGGCCCCACAAATTGTATAAGCTTCGGAGATCCGCTGTTACGCAGCCCCAGGTATGTCCCCGTGTGGGGAGCCTCACGGGCAGGCTGAGGAGCTCAGGTTTCTCATGCAAACCCTGGAGAGCTATCCAGCGGGGAGGAAGTGGCGACGTTGGTGGTGCTCCTGGAAACCGCTCAATTGCCTGGCATCCAGGGAATTTGCTCAGCCCCTCTGTGTTGGTAAAGGCGCCTCACGGAGCATGCCCAGATCAGCAGATGGAGAGAAAACCCTGAACTCAACTCCCCTCCTTCGGGCAAGCCAATGCAGGTCCCTCGGTTCATGTGAGATCTGCTGTGGCTCACCCACGGCCTCGAACAATTTGGGGAATCTAAAGCACGGTGCTGCTTTCCTGCCGGCTCCAAGCCGGCTGACACCACCATCCGGCTAAGGAGATTAAGCAGGCTTTATTTACGGAAGCCTCCTAGTGACAGCAGCACCCACCACACCCAGGTAGAGCCTGGGAAGAATGAAAGCACATTCTTTTCTTGTTGTTGGGGAATGCCAAGGCGAAGGCCACATCTTCCACGAAGACTGTCGACACAGTACCGGAGAGTTCTGGCCAGAGGCTGCCCTGACATGGCCTCATGGGAAGATCCACGCCAGTGTAGAGTCTAGAGAACGATGGTGGCCCGTGTAGCGACAGCCCCTGATGCCCACGGAGGCCTGTGGCACCTGTGCTGGGCTTAGCCCAGGAAAGGGACTCAACGAACATCTGCAGAATAAATGGATGAATGAAGAGGAATGGCAGTGACCAACCCCATTGCCTCTGTGTCCTATCTTTTCCCCAGTCTTCATTTCTAGAAGAGTTTTTCAAAAGTAAGCATTTTATAAACACAAGTATTAACACACAAAAAATGTTATTTTATTAATAAGTAATAGAAATCCACCCCTTAGGTGTGGAAATTTCACTCAAAGAGTCTGAATAGACACAAATAAATTACTCTCTATCTTCCCATCGTATGCCTTTCAATCGTGTGCACACGTACACACACATGCACACTTGCACACACACCAGGAGAGAGTGCTGCGTAGGGTTAAGTGGATAATCTCTGGAGTTAGATGCTTTGGGCTGGGGTCCCAGTTCTTCTGTTTGTTCAGGGGATGACCTTGGGCAAGTTTCTTAACTTTTTTGAGGCTCAATGCACTTTTAAGATGGGCTCGTGGTACTAACCATTTGACAGGGTTGGTGAGGAGGGTCAATGAAGATAATATAAAGTACCATAGAAAATGTGAAGGCTTTTTGCTACTTACAGGGCAGCCCAGAATGAGATGAAATGCATTTCTTTAAAAAAAAAGATTTTATTTATTTATGAGAAAGAGAGCACACATGAGCTGGGGGAGGAGCAGAGGGAGACGGACAAGCAGAGTCCCCACTGAGCAGGAAGACTGACTCAGGGCTCAGTCGATCCTGGACCTCAGTCCTGGGACTCCAGGACCATGACCTGAGCCAAAGGCAGATAGATGCTCAACCGACTGAGCCACCCAGGCTCCCCTGAAAATGAGTTCTCGTTTTTGCTCTTCTTGCCATTCCATGGGGACCAGAAAAGAATATATACTCATACCTGCATTGCACAGATAGGGCTTGGTGGATGATGCTGTCACTGAAAATATTTCTGTAAATTCCTAAAGCTTCAGGGGGAAACCAGTGGGAGGCTAAGAAAGGCTTCCTGAAAGAAATGATTTTTGAAGAGCATATGAGATGCCTGATCTCTCAGCACTTAACCTCACTTTTTGAAAACCCAAATACCTCAGGTATCTGTGACTGGTATAAAGATGCCAGAGCTAAATTATGACTTGTGTTTCTGATTTCTATTCCATGAACCATGTTTTTTTTTTTTTTTTCCAATTTCTCCCATCTGTGTTATTTGCAGATTTGTCTACTGGAAGTTGTGTAGCCAGTGGTTTTCTTTGTGAGAACTTTAGCAAAAGCCCTTTCGGTTATTGTATTAGTCTGCTTGGGCTGCTATAATAAAATGCCACGAGCAGGGTTAGCTTCAGCCAAAGGACATTTCTAAGACCTTTTCCTATATCTATCTTACCTTCTCTGCTCCTAAACTTTTGTATTCTAGCCATAATTCCTGCCACACTTGGCTTAATATTTTGATCTTGGATTCCTAGTGTTCTAGGGCTGTAAGCCATTACCTTTTCTAATCATATAGAAACTTAATATCTTTGCTTGGCATCTTCTCCGTAGTTGTGCTATCTCCTGAATTATTTTATGCTGCAAGGCAGAAATAGACTATAGCAGAGGGAAGCAGTCCTGAGTGGCCTGGCCTCTCAGAAATTGGCTTGGCTCACTCTGGGACACCCTTGAAAGCCTGATATATGGAAGGAGAAAAAGGCCTACATTCTAATCTTGTTTTTGCTACCAAGTAGCTGTGTGACCTTGGACGAGTTGACTCATCTCACTGGTCCTGAATTTGTTTATCTGTTAAATAAAATTTGGGGGTTAGGTACATTCAGTCTTGCTCTAAAGTTCTATGATTCATGTTTTGCAATAGTGAGGGGAAAAAAGGAACCCCTGACCTTTGAATTCCTCCAAGGCACCATCCTTCCTATAGCCCAGAGAGCTGTGGCTTATACTCTACCAAAAAGTTAATTTCTTCTTTTTTTTGTATTTAAAATAATGTTTGTTTGTGATTTCACACTAATTAGCATTACATCTAAGAGCAATACCAGATAACATTTATACATTCTTCACAGGATACAGGGATTATTCTCTATGCCAAAGCAAGTAGTTAGAAGCATTATCAAAAGGTGCAAATAGTTCACTGTTGTGTTTAAAAAATATTTATGCATGTTGCATTCATTTAATATATATTATACATTATTATACATATAGACACATTGTATATATATATATATTCACTCACACGCACACGTGCACACACACACACATACACACACACACTTAAAAAGTTATGGAAAATCAGGGTCCACGGGTTATGTTTCCGTATGCGTTGTAATACAACATAAACGATGTAGAATCTAAAAAAAATTCTCAAATACAGTCAAGCAACTGGAAGTTTCCACTAAGAGATTAAAATACTGGTTCCAGTAGTTACTGAGATCTAGAATGAAGTTTCCAAGCTCTGTTTCAGCTTTGCATCATGGTATACACACAGTCAAAGAGAGCCAGTTCCAGAACACACTGTAACCAGTGCAGTTTTTCACTTTCTTGTTCTTTCCCTTCTCATTTAGTTACTTTATGAAAGCTCCATTCACTGGTAATACTAGGACAAAAATACATGTCCAGGTTCAAATAAGAATCTAGTTATACCTCTCAATGCTCTAATTTCCTTTTGATACCAAGTCCTTAGATTCTGGAATTAGACTGAAGTATGCTGAGTACCAATGAGCCTCAGATATCCTCGACTGTTAAATGATTGACTGTATGTTCATGATACTTTTATACTGAATGGTGTACAAATATCTCAATATACAAAAATTGCTTTTGTCAGAGTTAAACTTTTGTACATGCTATATGTACAAAATCCCCTTAGTTGAAAAATAAGGGGCTTTCTCAACTAATAAAAAAGGAAGTTTCCAGAAATTATAGTTCATTAAAATGACCCTTTTTTAGGCAAACAAAGTTACTTCAGATGAGGAAATTTTGTGCTAGAAATAAAATGTCAAATGAAGGGCGCCTGGGTGGCTCAGTGGGTTAAAGCCTCTGCTTTCGGCTCAGGTCATGATCTCAGCGTCCTGGGATCGAGGCCCGCATCGGGCTCTCTGCTCAGCAGGGAGCCTGCTTCCTCCTCTCCCTGTCTCTCTGCCTGCCTCTCTGCCTACTTGTAATCTCTCTCTCTCTGTGTCAAATAAATAAATAAAATCTTTAAAAAAAAAATGTCAAATGAATCTTCTTAAATTAAAAAAAAAACTATGTGCCAGTTGTGTTAATATTATAGATTTTTGTCTTAGAAGCTTTTAAAACAGTCTGTTAGTGTCCACTGAAACAATGGGAACCCAGAAGTTACAGTCAATAGTCATGGTAAAAAATTATAATCTAATTGCCAGGAAAAGTGGGTATTGAGAAATAAAAATTCTCAAAGAGTTCATTTCTTGCTCAGTCAGCAGGTGGGCTTTGCATGGGGTCTATAGAGAATCACACACCTTTCTACTCATGGCTCCGCCTTTTCTAGGTCCCGTAGGGGAAAGAAATTGGGGATGGCATCTTATAGGTTTCTATTTGCCAAGTTGGAAAGAAGTACACATCACTTTGTTCCCATTCTGTTGGCCATAGTTTAGTCATATGATGAATCTAATACAAGGGAGGCGAGAATACATAACCTAATTTTATATCCAGGAAAAGAAAGAGAACATGACCATCGGTGAATGCCAGCAAAGTGGGGATACTAAGGCACCAGCTTGCCCTGATACCGTCTGAAGTGGGTAGCCTCTGGGAAGCTTCTGGATCTCTTCCTTTCTGCACAGAGGTTCTTGCATACTAGTTTGGGCCTGTGAGCTGCAGTGAAAAATATGTTCCGTGTTTGAATAGGGAAAATGAATGCTCATTTTCTCACTCCTATGTTCATTCAACAAATAGTGATAAACGTCACATTTAGATTAGGAACTGTGCAGCTACAAAAAATATTTCACAGCCCAAGACCTCAAGGGGCTCACAGTCTAGTAAATGAGCCAGGGCACCTGCAGGAACAACTCTCCTCCCAGCAGTACATGGTAAACAGCTTAGGAGAGGGACGGCATGGTATAGGTTATGTGGCGTGCAGAATACTGATTTATTTATGGTGTTTTCTGCAGGTGTCTGAGGATGGAGAGGGTTTTTTGTTTTTTGTTTTTTGTTTTTTTTTGGTGATGGCGAGGGTCTTACTGATGGAGAAAGAGAGCAGAGAGTGAGCAGAGATGGGTAGAGAAATGAAATGATATGATGCTGGAGTCGTGAAGGATGGAAGTTAGGGAAGCCAACTGCATGAAGGCTTTGAAGAGTTTGGACTGTATTTGTTAGAGAACGAGGGCCGCTGACAGTCCTGAACATTCGGGCAGGTTGGCTCTCAAGGAGAAAGGGATCTCTAGGGGAAACACCCTCCGTCCTGGGCACAGAGCCTTGCCTTGCCAATGCTGCCTGGTCACAGAAGGGACAAGGGAACAAATGTGCATGGCGAGGGTTCCTGGAAAGCAGACCAAACCCAGATCCACCAAGAAAAGGTGGTGGTGGTGCTATGGCTAAGCTTGCTGTGGACACCACGTCTCCTCAGGAGCCCACTCTCCATGGTTAACAAACATTTCACTGACCTCTAGTGGTCGAAACGGTGCCCAAACGGTCCCACTAACCCCTGTTCCACAAGTTTCTCCCCAGTGATATCTGTTGAGGAGGAAATTGCTTCGGAGAGAGAGTCTCTTCTTCTCGTGTCATGTCTTTTGTCCTGGATGGGCTTTTCCCTTTCATTCAACTAAATCTATTCACCACTCGCTCCCCCAGCAAAGGTGCCTGGCCCAAGCTTCTGGGCTGGAGGAGACATGACACCTTCAAGTTGTGTCCAAGTTGGTCACAGCCAGCTGAAGCTCTTTTTGCCTCATAAAGCATCTGGGTTGCAGTGAAGGATGTGCACAGACTGAAAGTCAGTATCCTACTCACATTTAAATTTTACTAGATTGTGAAGTGGGGTCAAGTCTTCTAACAACGATCACTCATGCTTGGCAATCACTGTATGTCAGATGCCATTCCACTTTAGATATAAAAATGTGTTTCATCTTCACAAAAACCCGTGGAAGCAGGCACTGTTATCCTTCATTTTCAAGAGGAAGAAATTGAGGCACAAGGAGGATAAGTAACTAGTTCAAGATTACATAGCTAAGCCCTGATGGAAGAGACACGTGCCCCGAACAGCATAATTGCAGAACCTGCGACCACAGGATATTGGCTCCCAGCTTCATCTTGGAATAGCTATGTGACATTTCTTTTTTTTTTTTTTTTTTTTAAGATTTTTTATTTATTTATTTGACACAGAGAGAGAGATTACAAGTAGGCAGAGAGGCAGGCAGAGAGACAGGGAGAGGAGGAAGCAGGCTCCCTGCTGAGCAGAGAGCCCGATGCGGGCCTCGATCCCAGGACGCTGAGATCATGACCTGAGCCGAAAGCAGAGGCTTTAACCCACTGAGCCACCCAGGCGCCCCTATGTGACATTTCTAAGGTCCTTGGGCCTCTACTTCCTCATCTGCTACATGAAGGGATTGAACTAGAGCAGAGATTTCCGACATTGCTTAGAGGGTGAACAGGGGTAGAGAACAGATAACAGAGCATTTGATTTAGCTAAAACAGAGGGCCCGTAAGCCACCTAACTTCTCCTTCCCTCCCTGCTCCCTTTCCCACTCAAGGGGCTCTTCAACTTCTGGGAAGGATCTCAGGACTCCAGGGAACTGGAGGGCAGCAAAGAATTGTTTAGCTAGTATTTATTTAGTACTTATTGTATTTCTGGCATTGCATTAGGTGTTTTAGAAATATTGTACACTTAATCTTCCAAAAATCTCATGAAGTAGCTGTTACAATTTGCATTAGACAGATGAGTAAACCAAAGAGAGAATTAAATATCTAGCCTGAAGTCACACAGCTAATAAGCAGCAAAACTGGATGCAAGTCCAGGTTTGTTTGATCCCAAGTCTCATGCCTTTCACAGTGAACTTTGTGGTCCCTTGGACAGTGAGACTGTGTCCTCGGGTTTCAAGCCTACCCTGGAGTCAGGATGCCAGCAAAGGAGAACTGTGGAGCAGTGGGGGAAGCTGTAGGTAGAGATAAGCTTACAGGAAGAACCCAAATGACACTGGGGCATCCCCACTCTAGCTTAGGTCACCTCAAAGCAGACAGCCTGCCACCAGGGTCACTGTCAGTAAGAATAGAGGCCATCTCTGCCCTTACAGAATGTTTATGTCAAAGGAAACTGTTTTTATTTAAGTCCCTGCATTCAAGCCCCTTTCTAGATCCTGGTTCCCACCCTAGATGGTAGAAGCAGACGTGTTTGTCACCAGCCCAGACACGAGCTGCCTCTAGGAGGACACTGCAAACCCTGGCTGAGCAGGGCTGTCAGATCAGCCCACATCACCTAGCCCACTTGGTGGTTGCTTATCTCCACTTGGCAGGTAAGAAGAAATTGTTGGTTAGAGTCCCCCTTTCTTGAAAGCATGTGTTGTTCTTCAAATTTATGGTTGTTGCTCTAAATCCAGGGTGATGCCCTCTGCTAATTTAAAAAACACCTGATTTCTAATCAGTGCATCTTTACAAAAGAGAATCAGAAGACCTGAGGTCTATCCTTAGCTCCGCTCTTACTAGCTCTTGATCTTGGGTAAATCTTGTTTCCTCTCTGGCCTTACAGAAGGAAAACAACTTACCAAGTTCACCCAGAAAGCTAAAGACACAGTTAGGACTTCAAACTAAGCCCCTATTCCCTCTTCAGTATCATGTGATTGATGGATTCACTACATCACCACATCACTGGAGTAATTCATGAATGCAACAAACATTTTTTAAGCTCTCCCTCCAAGCCAGGGACCATGCCAGGAACTGGGATTACGGTGATGAACAGAAAAACGCACTCCAAACCAGAGGGGAACTCTGAAATCATCAAGTTTCTCATTTTCCATTAAAGATGACGAAAGTGATGTCCAAACTGCACAGTGACTCGATCAAGGTCACAGCAAAAGTGAAGTGGTATAAAATAACCGTGACACACGGTGAGCATGAAAATGGACTACGTAATGAATTTAGTATATGTGGCTGAGTTTTGTGCATTTAAGGGACAAAAGGGCTGATAAAAAAAAGAAGAAGAAAAGGGGAAAACAAGCCTTATTTGGAGGTCCAGGAGTCACAGGCTGGGGGTCAGCGCCAAAAGAATGCAGGCAAGTCTTTTATTCCTCACTGTGGCTTTTTGTTCTCTAAGAATAGTAGGAATTTCTGTGTCCAGAGGAGTGTCCAGTATAAAGTGTGATTTCCCTAATATGAGCTACAGCTTGGAGTGAAAGCAGGGAGAATGATACTGGGGCAAAATTTAGGGGAGTTGTTCCCCTATAAAGTCATTGCTCAAATGTTGGCCATGTGATAAAGAGCAAAATGCCTTTGAGTGGTTTTTCTAACTGTCCGCGCTTGGCAAGTCCAAGGATGCATCTGAGGATGGTGGACAATAAGCTCCTAGGAGACACACAATCTGATTGTGTGTTAGAGCCAACACTTTGTGCTTTGCAATCACAAGAAACATGTTGCCAGCTGACTTCTGGCAATAATCATTTCTCCCCACTTGTAACCTGAGCATTACAGTTCAAGACTGGGAGCAAACTGACTTTATCTGAATGGAACCATACGCAGTTTAGAAGCTCATCATTTTATCTTATTTTTTTAAAAAAAAGAGACAGGAGGGAGGGGCAGAGGGAAAGGGAGAGAATTTCATGCAGACTCCCTGCTGAGTGCGGAGCCCTCCTGGAGGCTCCATCTCATGACCCATGAGGTCATGACCTGAACCAAAATCATGAGTCAGATGCTTAACTGACTGAGCCACCCAGGTGCCCCATGAAGCTCACCATTTTAAATTACTGTGCTGTAAGCTAAAACATCATACCTTAATTTATCTTTTCTATAAATGTTGATTTTGATTGTTTTACACCAGATTATTTTTAGTGTTCAAATTACTGAATATGACTGTAGTTGAAATAAGTTCTGAGATAAATCCAAAGAGATGCAGAGTAAAAATTGAATTCACTCTGTATGGGCTACTTACATAGCCATCACCTTCAACATTTGCTTACTCATTTACTTACAAAAAACGATCAAGCAAAGGCCCTTATTGAAGAGTTCACAGTCTAGTGGAGGAAATAAATGCATAAAGAGAATGTTTCGGTACAAAGTGGTACATGCTATTCTCAGAGAAGCATACTCTATGTATGATTGATGGTTAAAGCCATACTTTTTAGAAAAAATGAGGCATTATCACTTCCCTGTATCTTAAACCCTACAACAACAACAACAATGCATTTTATGCCAACTTGCATGGTGGCAATATGAATAACAAAGCAATTATGCCCATTAGAGCAAGAATTCGGTGCTTCTGATGCCCTAATCACTGCCCCCCCCCCCCCGTACTCACCCTCCAACAGCTCTAGCCTGGTTCCTCTGACCTGACCCATCCACCTGCAGTCTGGAGAACCAGTGTTCCTTCATGTCTCGGCTTTCTCCCAAGAGTGCTGGGCCTTGGCCCAAGAAACTGTGGGGACTGGTACTTGCTGACATTCCTTGACTGAGACCCTGCAATGCTTCCCAGTCATGTGTTCTCACCAGTATGTGCCCAGGTTCCTGGATGGGACTCATCTCCCTTGAACATTAACCTCAGAGAGGTGATGATGGTGTCTTGAAGAGCAAGAGCGCCTGAAGAACAAACAGGACTGAGAAGTGAGGAAATTAGGGGTGCAGAAGAACATGGGGTGAAGGAAAGGGGGAGTCAAGATAAGGAAGGGGATTTTACAGTTTCTGGATCTAGTCACATCTTTCTTGGTTGAGGCCCAGACCTCATTTGGCTTAATGATGGTCCACCATGATGAAGGAGTATGTCTTGACCCTGAGGATTCATGGTTTAGCTGGACCACAGCTGCAGTCTCAGGCTGAATCCATCTGTGGAGGTCGGCCCCAGGGTGACCTTGGCCTCTTCCAAAACCTGTTCAGTCAGACAGGCTAAAAGAGAGGGGGAATGGCAGGAGGACAGATGGCAAGGGGTAAAGCCAGGGTGGATGCTGTGGCTGATGGGTTCAGGGCCCCTGGCTGGACTTCTGTCCCTGTCCCCACCAAACTCTCTTGCTTGTGGCTAGCAGGAGGAACTGAGTGGCTGTGGAGAATCAGTAATGAGATATAGAGCCATTCACCTCCGGGTCACTAGTTCAAAACCAGGTCAACACTAAGTCGTAGTTCCCAACCAGGGGGAGCCTGGTGAGTGGCTTGAAGGCAGATATTTGCCCTCCCAATAGACAGTTCAGGCAGGCCAGCCTGGGCCACAGGGCAAGGAGCTCTGTCCCTAGTGACATGCTGTGCAGGCCTAAGAGGCCTCCATGTGGGGCTTGTCCTTCTGGCTCCATTCTTTCCAAGACCCAGATTCTCTGCCTCCAGGCCAGGTCACACTCATATGCTCACATAGTGCTCCACATGTCAAAAGAATCCAGGTAGGCAGCACTCAGATTATCTGGCAATAGCTCTGCTTCATTAAAAGTTTCTGGCTCTCTGAGGTGAGAGATCACATTGATAATATAGATATATGTATATCACTCTCTAGCACATCCCAATTTTATTATTATTTTGCCTTATCATTATTTAAACTGGTTTATTTGTTTATTTGTCTATTGCCTGAACCTTACCACTATTATCATGTAAGTTTTTTGAAAGCAGAGACCCAATATATGCCTGGCACTTATTAGGTATTTAAGAATTGCTTACTGATTGGATGAATACATAAAATAAGGAATGAGTCCTTGGTGCCTCACATAATGTCTGGCAGAGAGGATATGCTCAGAGATATTTGCTAAATAAATGAATAAGTGAATTCATGGATCACAGAATGAAAGTTTTAAGAAAAATTCTCTCCTAGCATGCTAATGGTAATCATTTACTGACAGAAAATCAGCAAGTATTTCTCAACACCAAACTAAAATCTCTAAGCCAAAAGCACAGTGCTTGGCTCACAGTAGATGCTTGGAACGTTTCTTGAGTGAGTGAATGATGGATGGATGGATGGACAGACAAGAGGATCGAACAAGTAAGGCTAGCATACATGGATGAAGCAAAACCCAAAAGATTTATGGAAGTTAATTTTTTCCTTTTCATTCAAAACATTGACCTTTTGGTTTCCCTCTCTCGGTAACTTTAGATCTGGAATGTTCTCATGTATTCAGTCTCAACCTAATTAAGTTTTCTTATTCATTCATTCATTCATTCGTTTTCTTCAATGTTCACTGTATGGCAGGCATATACAAAGACAAGTATGACACAATACAAGGAGTGGAGTCAGACAAGTCTTTTAACTTTGTCTGCCATTTTGCTGAAGTATCTTTTATTTATTATATAACCTCCTATCTACTCATTCATGTGCTCATTGGGCACTTGCTCCCATGCCAGTTCTATGCTATGGAGTTACAACAAGTAAGACAGCCTTATTGTATTTTGTATGATTATCACTATATCTTGTAGCTATGCTATCTTTCCTAGACTATAAGTGACTATTAATTCAGATACAGAAGTGGGAATTATTCATAAATCAGAGCTAACTTCTAATAAAAATTACAGGCAGGAGCTATATTGAACATATTTGCTCTGTATTATGACTAACCTAGCACCACTGACAATTAGCAGCTATGTGGAGATTTTCAATAATGAGACTGCTTATAACACCAAAAAGTATGATAATTTCAAGTCATGTTTCTTCAGGCAAGAATTGAGAAGCCTTGCAATTCAAGAAAATTGCTGTAACATCTATGAGTGTCTACTGCATGCCAGGTACTGTGCTGAATGTTGAGAATGATGGATAAAGTCTTACTCTGGCTCTCTAAAAGTTCTAAATCTAGTTAAATATGTAAAAGCACTTTGGTTAATGTGATAAGGATTATAAACAAGGCATGATTGGCTGCAATGGAAGAAGAGGGTTTGATTCATTATGTTTTGGGAAATTAGAGTAAGTTTTACAGTGCAGCCAATGTTTGAGGTTTGCTTTGGCCAAAGAACAGAAGTTTGTGAAAGGAGAGAAGGAGAGAGAGAAAGGACTTCAGGAGAATGGTATGGTATAGCCCAAGTCTGATGATTGTAGATATGTGAATGTTTATAGAACCAGGAGTGACCATGAGTTGTCAGTGTAGATAGAATATAGGGCATTCTCTTCAGAAGAGAATGGAACTGGAAAAGCATTTAGAAGCCAGACTAAAGGTTTTCTAAAGGTTATGCTTAAGAGATTGACTTTTAATGTCTAGGTAACAGGGACTAATAAAATTAGTCTTTTTGACTATTACGTCTTGTGGGGGATTTCCCCATTTCCTACAACATGGCAGATTAGAAGACCTGAAAACTCACCTCTCTCAAAGTTCTTAGAAATGCAAAACAAAATATTTTAAAAAATGTTTTTTCTACATGCAAAGCTGAGCTCACAAGAAAATAAAGCAGATCCCCGCAGGGGAAAACAAGTAGGAGTTGAAAATAAGCGCAGTCAGCAAGTGAACAGATATGAGACAACTCTGGCTGTTGAGGTAGGTACAGAGAGGATTGGGTTATTAGGCTTTTAGGATTCACACTTTTAAATTTAGATTGGGTTTTTTAGGTCCACAGAAATATTGAAAATGAGGTCTTGAGTCTACACCAGGTAGAAAGTTAAAACTAAAGGCTTCATGTAAAGCTAGGAAAAGGTTTATAAGGGAATATTCTGTTCACCTGCAAAGGGAGATGCCACATAAGCTTGTCTGTTGAGCCTGGGCTATGAGTAGAAGAAAAAGAAGTGTTCCTTGTAATCTCATTATCACATGCTCACCTTCATGTAGGCATTTACAGTACTTGAGTGGTCCAGGAGTCCCTAGGTCAATGAAGTAATAAGAAGTTACCTTGAGAGGAAGATACTGTTGGGATTCCATGGTGTACAAAATGGCTCTTGCAGGACACAAACTTAGTGCAAGTTATTCAGAATTCTCAGGACCAATGTAGTGAATTCTCAGATCTGATGTTACAGTCTCACAACCCACCCCTGGCAGACATCAAAAGACACAATGAGCAATACGTATTAGAGCTCTAAGAATCATCATTCAGAAAATAGAGCCCTTGGTGAGAAACTGTATATTAGTATCTTTTAAAAATAATTAAAGATGGGGTACCAGGGTGGCTCAGTCTGTTAGGTATCTGCCTTTGGCTCGGGTCATGATCCAGGAGTCCTGGGATCAAGCTCCGTATTGGGCTCCATGCTTAGCGGAGAGTCTCCTTCTCCCTCTCCCTCTGCTTCCTGCCCCACCATGCTGGCTCTCTCTCTTAAATAAAATAAATAAATAAATAAAATCTTTTAAAAAATGAAAATTATTACAATATACAAAGGGAAAAATGGAAAAAATCATAAGACACTATGCCAAAAAACCCAGACATATTTGAAAAAGCAAATAGAACTTAGAAAAACAAAAGTGTAGTAATTGAGGTAGGCTCCAAGATGGTGGAAGAGTAGGAGACCTAAATTTCATCAGGTCCCAGGAATTCAGCTAGATAGTTACCAAACCATTCTGAATACCTACAACCTCAACAGGAGATCAAAGAGAAGAAGAGCAGCAATTCTAGGAACAAAAAAGTGACCACTTTCTGGAAGGTAGCATGTGCGGAGAAGTGAATCTGAGATGATATTGGGAAGATAGACCACAGAGGAGAGGCCCACTCCCGGCAAGCAGGAGAGCAGTAGAGCACAAAATCAGAATTTCTAGAAGTCTGTTCAACTGAGGGATGTTGCTCCAGAGGCTAAGTGGGGGGTGGAGCCCTTGCAGGGACAGTGTGGTTTCAGAACCCATGGGGTCACAGAAAGACCAGGGGTGTCTGAGTGTGGCAGAGCTCCCAGGTATCAGAGTGGGGAAGCTGGCTGCAGAGATGGAGCCAAGGAGTGAGCTCTCAGCTCAGGATTACCTTAAACCATGATCCAAGGCACAGTCGGGCCACTGCTCTTCCAGCAGGGACCTCACAAGTGGCAGATACAGGGAGACCCTCTCCCTCCTCCAGGAAGAGCAGTGTGGGAGCATGCTGTAGGAATCTGCTGGGCTTGGAGACTCCAAATGGGGCCATGGGCCAGAGATAGAAATGCTAAGTTGCTGACTGGGTGAGCCCGGAGTGCGGCTGGAGACCAGGGAGATGGGAGGGATTGACTCCTTTTCTCTGAGGGTGCACTGAGAAGTGGGGCCCTGAGCTCTTTGCTCCTCTGGAGCCGGAGATTGGGAGGCTGCCATCTTCATTCCCATCCTCCAAAGCTGTACAGAAAGTGATCAGGGAACAAAAGCTACCAAGAGCTAACCTGAGCAGATTACTTAGCCTGGCCCCTGGCAAGGGCGGTGCAATTCCACCTCGGGCAAATACACTTGAGAATCACAGCAACAGGCCTCTCCCCCATAAGATCAGCAAGAACGTCCAGCCAAGACCAAGTTCACCGATGAATGAGAACTGCAGAACTTCAGAGCTATGGGAATACAGCATGTAGAATTCATGGCTTTTTCCCCATGATTCTTTAGTCTTTCAAGGTTAAATTTTAAAATTTTCTTTATTTTTTTCTTTTTCTATTTCTTTTTTATTTTTCTCCTTTTTATAAAGATTTTTTTTTATTTGACAGAGAGAAAGATCACAAGCAGGCAGAGAGGCAGGCAGAGAGAGAGAGGAGGAAGCAGGTTCCCTGCTGAGCAGACAGCCCAAGGTGGGGCTCGATCTCAGGACCCTGAGATCATGACCTGAGCTAAAGGTAGAGGCTTTAACCCACTGAGCCACCTAGGTGCCCCTATTTTTCTCCTTTTTAAAAATCTTTTTTAATATTCGTTTTTATAGTCATATTCTATTCCTTCATTGCATTTAACCTTATTTTTTGTATATATGTAAGTTTTTCTTTCTTTAAAATTTTGAGATACAGATTATTCTAGCAGACCAAAATATACCCTAAATCTAGTGTATGGCTTTGTTCTATTCACCTGCCTGATGACATTCTCTCCTTTTTAAAAAAAAAAAATGTTTCTTCTTTATTTTTTTATTTCTTTCTTTATTTTTTTCAATGAATTAATTCTTTTTTAAAAATATTTTTAATTGGGCGCCTGGGTGGCTCAGTGGGTTAAAGCCGCTGCCTTCGGCTCAGGTCATGATCCCAGGGTCCTGGGATCGAGGCCCGCATCGGGCTCTCTGCTTGGCAGAGAGCCTGCTTCCTCCTCTCTCCTCTCTCTCTCTGCCTGCCTCTCTGCCTACTTGTGATCCCTCTCTCTGTGTCAAATAAATAAATAAAATCTTTAAAAAAATATTTTTAATTATCATTTTTACAGTCATATTCCATCCCTTCATTGTATTTACCCTTATTTTTGTGTATATATGAGTTTTTCTTTCTTTAAAATTTTGGGAGGCACTTTTTTCTAACAGGCAAAAATACACCCAAAATCTAGTGTGTGGCTCTGTTCTATTCACCAGCCTGATATCATATTCTTTTATTTTTTTTTCCTTCCTTGCCCCCAACCCACCCCCAATTTCGGGTCTCTTCTGATTTGTTTAGTGTATATTTTTCTGGGGGTCATTTTTACCCTTGTAGCATTTTGTTCTCTCATTCATCTATTCTTCTCCAGACAAAATGGAAAAACTTACCTCAAAAAGAAAAACAAAAGGCAACGCCAACTGCCAGAGAGCTAATCAACATGGACATTAACAAGATGTCAGAAATAGAGTTCAGAATGATGATTATAAAGATACTAGCTGGGCTTGAAAAAAGCATAGAAGATACTAGAGAATCCCTTTCTGGAGGAATACAATTTAGCCAAGTCAAAATAAAAAAGGCTATTAATGAGATGTAATAAAAAATGGAGGCTCTAACTGCTAGGATAAATGAGGCAAAAGAGAGAATTAGTGATATAGAAGACCAAATGATAGAGGATAAAGAAGCTGAGAAAAAGAGAGAAAAACAACTCGTGGGTCACGAGGTGAGAATTCAAGATATAAGTGATACCATAAAGCAAAACAATATTAGAATAATTGAGATCTCAGAAGAAGAAAATAGAGAGAGAGGGCAGAAGGTATATTGGAGCAAATTTTAGTGGATAATTTCCCTAATTTGGGGAAGGAAACAGGCATCAAAATCCAGGAGGCACAGAGAACCCCTCTCAAAATCAATAAAAATAGATCAACACCCTGACATCTAATAGTAAAACTTACAAATTGCAGAGAGAAAGAGAAAATCCTGAAAGCAGCTGAGGACAAGAGGTCTGTCACCTACAATGGTAGAAACATTAGTTTGGCCAAAGACTCATCCACAGAGACCTGACAGGCCAGAAAGGACTGACATGATATATTCAGGGTACTAAATGAGAAAAATATGCAGCCAAGGATACTATATCCAACTAGTCTGTTGTTGAAAATAGGAGAGATAAAAAGTTTCCAGGACAAACAGAAACTAAAAGAATTTGTGATCCTCAAACCAGCCCTACAAGAAATATTGAAAATGGTTCTCTAAGCAAAGAGAAAGCCTAAAAGTAACATAGTCCAGAGAGACAATATACAATAACAGTCACCTTACAGGCAATAAAATGGCACTAAATTCATATCTTTCAATAGTTACCCTGAATTAAATGGGTAAATGCCCCAATCAAAAGACACAGGGTATCAGATTGGATTAAAAAAAAAAAAAAAACAAAAAAACCAGGCGCCTGGG
>LNAC01000241.1:2025730-2152717 GCA_002007465.1 Ailurus styani | reverse complement strand
AAAAAAAAAAAAAAAAAACCAAGACCCATTGATATGCTGTCTGCAAGAGACTCATTTTAGACCCAAAGACACCTCCAGATTTAAAGTGAGGGGGTGGAAAGCAATTTACCATGCTACTGGATATCCAAAGAAAGCTGAAGTGGCAATCCTTAAATCAGATAAATTAGATTTTAAACCAAAGATTATAACAAGAGATGAGGAAGGACACTGTCATATTTAAGGGTCTATCCAACAAGAAGATCTAACAATTGTAAATATTTATGCCCCTGACATGGGAGAAGCCAGTCATATAAACCAGTTAATAACAAAGAAACACATTGACAGTAATACAATAATAGTAGGAGAATTTAACACCCCCCTCACTGAAATGGACAGATCATCTAAGCCAAAGTTCAACAAGGAAATAAGGGCTTTAAATGACACACTGGACCAGATGGACTTCACAGATATATTCAGAACATTTGACCCCAAAGCAACAGAATACACATTCTTCTCTAATGCACATGGAACATTCTCCAGAATAGATCACATCCTGGGTCACAAATCAGGTCTCAAATGGTACCAAAAGATTGGGATCATTCCCTGCATATTTTTGGACTACAGTGCTTTGAAACTCGAACTCAATCACAAAAGGAAAGTAGGAAAGAACTCAAATACATGGAGGCTAAAGAGCATTCTACTAAAGAATGAATGGGCCAACCAGGAAATTAAAGAAGAATTTTTAAAAATTATGGAAACAAATGAAAATGAAAATACAACTGTTCAAAGTCTTTGGGATGCAGCAAAGGCAGTCCTAAGAAGAAAGTATATAGCAATACAAGTCTTTCTCAAGAAATAAGTAAGATCTCAAATACACAACCTAATCCTACACTTAAAGGAGTTGGAGAAAGAACAGCAAATAAAGCCTAAACCCAGCAAGAGAAGAGAAATAATAAAGATCAGAGCAGAAATCAATGAAATAGAAACCAAAAGAACAGTAGAACAGATCAATGAAACTAGGAGCTGGTTCTTTAAAAGAATCAATAAGATTGATAAACCCTGGCCAGACTAATCAAAAAGAAAAGAGAAAGGACCCAAATAAATAAAACCATGAATGAAAGAGGCGAAATCATAACCAACACCAAAGAAATACAAACAATTATGAGAACATATTATGAGAAACTATATGCCAACAAATTAGACAACCTGAAAGAAATGGATACATTCCTTGAGACTTATAAACTACCAAAATTGAACCAGGAAAAAATAGAAAACATGAACAGACCCATAACCAGCAAGGGAATTGAAGCAATAATCAAAAATCTCCCAACAAACAAGAGCCCAGGGCCAGACGGCTTCCCCAGGGGAATTCTACCAAACATTTAAAGAAGAATTAATACCTATTTTTCTGAAACTGTTCCAAAAAATAGAAATGGAATGAAAACTTCCAAACTCGTTTTATGAGACCAGCATTACCTTGATCCCAAAACTAGACAAAGACCCCATCAAAAAGGAGAATTACAGACCAATATCCCTGACGAACATAGATGCAAAAATTCTCACCAAAGTACTAGATAATAGGATCCAACAGTACATTAAAAGGATTATTCACCACGACCAAGTGGGATTTATTCCTGGGCTACAAGGTTGATTCAACATCTGCAAATTAATCAATGTCATACACTGCATTAATCAAAGAAGGGATAAGAAACGTATGATACTCTCGATAGATGCAGAAAAAGCATTTGACAAAGTACAGCAACTTTCTTCATTAAAACTCTTCACAGTGTAGGGACAGAGGGTACATACCTCAATATCATAAAAGCCATATATGAAAAGCCCACAGCTAATATCATTCTAAGGTCAGGAACATGGCAGGAATGTCCACTATCACCACTGCTATTCAACATAGGACTGGAAGTCCTAGTCTCAGCAATCAGACAACAAAAAAAGAAATAAAAGGCATCTGAATCAGCAAAGAAGTCAAACTCTCACTCTTTGCAGATGATATGGTACTTTACATGGAAAGTCCAAAAGACTCCACTCCAAAACTGCTAGAACTCATACAGGAATTCAGTAAAGAGTCAGGATATAAAATCAATGCACAGAAATCAGTTGAATTTCTATGCACCAACAAGACAGAAGAAAGAAAAATTAAGGGGTTGATCCCATTTACAATCCACCCAAAACCGTAAGATACCTAGGAATAAACTAACCAAAGAGATAACGAATTCGTACTCAGAAAAATACAGAATACTCATGAAAGAAATTGAAGAAGACACAAAGAAATGAAAAAAGGTTCCATGCTCATGGATTGGAAGAACAAATATTGTTAAAACATCTGTGCCACCTAAAGCGATCTACACATTTAATGTAATCTCTATCAAAATACCATCAACTTATGCCACAGAAATGGAAAAAATAATCCTAAAATTTGTATGGAACCAGCAAAGACCCCAAATAGCTGGAGGAATGTTGAAAAAGAAAAGAAAGCTGGAGGCATCACAATTCCAGACCTCAAGCTCTATTGCAAAGCTGTAATCATCAAGAGTGTATGGTATTGGCACAAAAACAGACACATAGATCAATGGAACAGAATAGAGAGCCCAGAAATGGACCCTCAACTCAATGGTCAACTAATCTTCAACAAAGCAGGAAAGAATGTCCAATGGAAAAAAGAGACAAGTCTCTTCAAACAGGTCGTGTTGGGAAAATTGGATAGCCCTGTGCAGAAGAATGAAACTGGACCATTTCATTATACCACACAGAGAAATTGCAGAGAGAAAGAGAAAATCCTGAAAGCAGCTGAGGACAAGAGGACAAGTGCTCAACATCACTGAGCATCAGGGAAATATAAATCAAAACCACAATGAGATACCACCTCACACCAGTCAGAATGGCTAAAATCAACAAGTCAGGAAACAACAGATGTTGGCGAGGATGTGGAGAAAGGGGAACCCTCCTACACCGTTGGTGGGGATGCAAGCTGGTACAGCCACTCTGGAAAACAGTATGGAGGTTCCTCAAAAAGTTGAAAACAGAGCTACCCTATGACCCAGCAATTGCACTACTGGGTATTTACTCCCAAAGACACAAATGTAGTGATCTGAAGGGGCACATGCACCTCAATATTTATTTATAGCAGCAATGTCCACAATAGCCAAACTATGGTAAGAACCGAGATGTCCATCCACAGGTGAATGGATAAAGAAGATGTGGTATATATACACAATGGAATATTATGAAACCATCAAAAAATGAAATCTTGCCATTTGTAATGATGTAGATGGAACTAGAGGGTAATAGGTTAAGCAAAATAAGTTAATCAGAGAAAGACAATTATCATATGATCTCACTGACATGTGGAATTTGAGAAACAAGGCAGAGGATCATGGGGGAAGAGAGGTAAAAATGAAATGGAACAAAACCAGAGAGAGAGAGAAACCGTAAGAGACTCAATCTCAGGAAATGAACTGAGGGTTGCTGGAGTGGAGGGGGTGTGGAGTGGAGGGGGAGGGGATGGGGTGGCTGGGTATGGACACTGGGGAAGGGTATGAACTATGGTGAGTGCTGTGAATTGTGTAAGACTGATGATTTACAGACTTGTACCCCTGAAACAACTAATACATTATATGTTAAATTTTTTAAAAGTGTAGTAGCTGACATGGGTTAGACAAAGCAAAACCGAGAGTTTAAGAACTGGCAGCTTTCAGAAAACTGCATGAAATGCAGCAGAGACATAAAGAGATAGAAAATACAAAAACAAGATTAAGAGACATGAAGGCTAGAATGAAGGTAAACATATGACTAATTGGAATTTCAGGAGGGAAATATTAAGAAAACGAGGAAATAACCAAAGAGAAAAAGACTGTGAATTTTTTAGAATCTATGAAAGAAATGAATCTTCAGAGGCAGGAAATGAGTTCTAAGAAAGATGAAATTAAATCTATACTAAATAACATCATAGAAAAAAATTTAAAAACCAAAAATGGGGAATGCCTGGCTGGTTCAGTAGGTAGAACATGCAACCTTAGATTTCAGGACTGTGAGTTCAAGCCCCATGTTGGGTATAGAGGTTATTTAAAAAAAAAACTGAATAAAAGAAAAATAAATAGATCTTCAGAGTGCAAGAGAGAAATATAGATTGTTCACAAAGGAATGATTAGACTCATGACTGACTTCTCAAAAGCAGTAATGAAAACCAGAAGTCAGTGGAATAGGTTTTTAAAGTGTGAGAGAAATTAACCTTCATTTTTACCTCTTTCAACAATCATCTAAGAGCAAGAGAAAATAAAGATATTTTTAAGCAATAACCAGGACAATTTACTAGTCAAACACCCTTGTGGAGAGGATTTCTGGAAGTATGCATTTTAGGAAAGAAGAAATTGAACTCAGAGGGAAAAATTCAGAGGTAAGAAGCAAAGGTAATTCAAAAGGGTTGGTAAGCATCTAGGCAAAGCCAAAAAATGCATTTGTTGCTCAAAAATAGCAACAACAACAACAATAAAATTTAGATGTAGAAGAATCAGGTTGAAACACCCAAAATGCTGGATGGTGATAACATGTAAAGTTAAAAACATTCTTAATTCCTTATGTCATTTGGGAAAACGTATTGATATTAACTTTAGACTTTAGGGCCAACATCCTTGACAAAAGTTGAAGGTTAACCATGGAAAGAGTAAAAGCAACATGTAATTTTGAAATTAATGGAAGAAAAGGGATAAATACAGAAAACTTGACCCAAAAGAAGACAGGAAAAGAACAAGAAAGGATTTCACAAAGCAAAGTAAATAGAAAGTACATAAAAGAAATAGTGAAAATAAATCCAAATATCTTAGGAAACACAATACATTTAAGTGGATTAGACTCACTGGTTAAAAGACAATTGTCACATTTGATGTGAAAAAAAAAAGGAAAAAAAAACTTGCTTCTGCTGTTTCTGTTTTCCAAATATATACCAACACCAGCAGGATTCAATAAGGTGGAAAGAAGAGGATAAAAAGAAGTATACCAGGCAAGTACTAATCAAGACCAAACTGTAGCTATTACAACTGCTGCAGAGTAAATGTCTTTAAAGCAAAAAAGGAGACATCATTATACAATGATAAAAGGGATAATTGATCAGAAGATACAACAAATACAAATTTGTATTTATCTATTATAGACTCTAAAAATATATAAAAGCGAAAGTCAACTGAAATATAAGGAGGTGCTGACAAATCTTTCTAGGATATTTTATTTTTAATTTTTTTCCCTATAGGATATTTTAAAATACACCTTTCTGGTAATTGATAAATAAAGTGACATAAAAACTGGCAGTGATTGAGGTGGCTGGGTGGCTTAGTTGGTTAAGCGTTCAACTCAACTCTTGGTTTTGGCTCAGGTCATGATCTCAGGACAGTGAGATTGAGCCCTGCCTCAGGCTCTGTGCTCAGCAGGGAGTCTGCTTGAGAATCTCCCTCTCCCTCTGCCCCTCTCCCCACTCTCTCGCGTGGTCTCTTTCTTTAAAATAAATAAATCTGTAAAAAATTGGTTTTAATTTATAAGATCTGAATGACATAATGAATAAGATTGATATACTATATGAAGAATCTTGCACCCAACAACCAAAAATGTATATTTTTTCAAACACACAAGAAGTGTTTACAAAAATTAATGTTCTAAGTCACGAAGCATGAAGAATGTATATTTTTTCAAACACATAAGAAATGTTTGCAAAAATGAAGAAGGTTCTAAGCCATAAAGCAAGTCTCAACAAAGGGCCAAAGGATAAATATCATATAACCCACCTTTTCTGACCAAAACCAAAAAAGTTTTTTTTTTTTTTTTTAAAGATTTTATTTATTTATTTCACAGAGGGAGAGAGATCAGAGAGGCAGGCAGAGAGAGAGAGGGGGATGCAGTCTCCCCGCTGAGCAGGGAGCCCGATGCAGGCCTCAATCCCAGGACCCTGAGATCATGACCTGAGCCGAAAGCAGAGGCTTTAACCCACTGAGCCACCCAGGCACCCAACAAAAAAGTTTTTAATGAACAACAAAAGGTAACTAAATCAGCAACAATGTAGGTTCAGCATTTAAAGCATTTCTACATGACCCATGGGTCAAGGAAAAATTATTAATAGAGATGAACAAATACTTAGAACAAAATTTGAAATCCTACTTAATAAAACTTGAGTGATACAGTTAAGGAGGCGGAAAGCAATGGGCAACTTTGCCCCTCAGGGGATATTTGACACCATCTGGAAATATTTTTTGTCACACCTGGGGGCAGACACTACTAGCATCAAGTGGGTAGACTCCAGAGATGCTGCTGTCTTAGAGTTCAAAGACCAGCCACCCACAATAACGAATTATCTGGCCCCAAATGTCAATAGGGCTGATGTTGAGAAACCTTGATTTGGAGGGGAAGTTATGGTTCTAAGGATTATACAGGAAAAGAAGAATGGTAACTATGTTGGCAAACTGAGGATAGATTAGAAACCAGAGCCAGATGACAGGAAAATTAGTGGGTTATTGTATAATTAAGGTGGACAATAGTGGGGACTTAATCTAAGACAATGGCAACAGGAAGGGAGAAAAAGAATTTCAGGGTGAATTAATAGGATCTGGAGAGAGGCAGGACACTCCAAGGTAGAAACAAACTGCAAAACTTCACAAATTTCTTAGTCCACCATGGTGGTCTCCTGGGGCTGATGTCGATGGGGCATCCACGAGCATCCAGCCCAGGGAACAGGGTCAAACATCCATGGCTCAGTGCTCTGGGTCGCCAACAAAGAAGTGAGGTCGAAGCCCTGTCCTGGGAGATGGGCAGCTGGGGGACACAGGCTCCAGAGAAGGAGACAGCACGGAGAGGACATGCTTTCTGAATGATTAGATACAAGAGCACCCGAGGCGGGGGTGTGAGTGATGGAATTCACTAGCCCCCAAAGCCTCATCTTGTTCACATGAACATGATGGAAGCCACTGAAGAAGTTTCCAATTCCACCATGGTAGAGAAAAAGAAAGAGACCTAACCACACGTACCGCAGCTCAGAGTTTCAAAGACCACATTTAAGGTGTTCTTCAAACAGCCATTGTGCAGCTAGAGAATGTCCCAGACTCAAGTCAGTGTAAACAGACTTATATTTACTAGCAGGAGGCCTAAAATAGAAATCCTGTATGCAGCAAGCTCTTCTTCATTTAATGGTGTCTCTTCAATACCTAAGTGGATACCCATGGAGGAGCCGGTGTCAACTGTTAATGTCAGAAACAGTGGCTGCTGGGCCATTCTTTTTCTTCCACATTTCATGGGGGAAATTCAAATGGCACCGGCCATAGTCTGACAACAGCATTGGTGGAAATGTTCAGATAGCTCTCTCTTTGGATCTAGCTGGTCTCCATGGGTTGGTCTTCAGTATCTGAAGAACCTCAAACAGGTGGCTGAGAGAAATTGGGGGCTCACTGTTCAAAGGAATGTATAAGATAGTCACGAAATTAACTTCTCTGAGAAACATCCTATGACGTTTCTGACCTCATGAGGTTTTAGGGTTTTTTTTTTTTTCCATCTAGATAAAAGACACCCTATTAGTCAAAGTGGCTGGTAATTTTTATTTATTCGTTTCCCATCAGACTGTCTGTGAAGTACACATAGATCTTTACTCTGTAGCGTGTGGGAGAGAGACATACAGACCCAAGGTGGCGTACACAAAGAAAGGGAAAGAGACAAAGGACTTGTCTGTTCCTGTTGCTTCTTTGTTCAGTTGTCTGTCCCCTTGAACCACCTGTCTCCGTGAAAAGTAAAATAAATAGGATTTCCTTTGAGTACAGGGTGGTGTTGGTAAGGAGAAGGGAGTGCAGAGAGAAAGACCAAGACATGTGGAGGGAGAGAGGCTGAGGAAGGGGGGTGGATGGCAGGAAGCTTAGTGTGTGTGGCTATTTTTTCTGCTCTTAGCCAGCAGTTTCTTGGCTCTGGGTCTTTCTGTGGACAAGACTTGTCCATGTCATTGAGGATGGACCCCCTGGTTGCCTGGGGCTGTTCTTATTTGGGGTCTTGGGCTTCCTTAGGAGGAACTGAAGGAAAAGGTGCAACAGCTTCAGCCCCAATCAGAGCGGAACTGGGGGTTAGGCAGGAGCAGGGGAGAAGGGGGCACTCAGGACGTCTTCTGTAATGTCACTGCCCACCTGGCACCATCTTGTCCTCTTCCTCTAGTAAGGGTCAGGAAGGAACATTACAGAACTTGTACCAACTGGTTGACCTTTTTTGTGGGCTGAAATAATTGCTGGATTTCAACTTCAAGATTTTAGCCTACTTGAAAGTTTCTTTGCCTAAAAAGTGAATTTACTCAACACATTTCCAGGAAAAACTAGGATGTTACAATGAAAATTTTTCTGTTATCCTGTGAAAATATCCTAATACTAATACCTCTCTGCACATCATAGTACCTTGTATTTAAGCTATTTTCACAGCTGCAATCTCATTTGTTTCCATAAGGAAGTAAGAAATACAACTGCTATCTCTTTTTTTAGTTTCAGGTATAGTGTTCAATAATTTATCAGTTGTGTATAACACACAGTGCTTACGCGTCACGTGTCCTCCTTAATGCCCATCACCCAATTACCTCATCCCCCCACCCACTTCCCCTCCAGCAACCCTGTGTGTTTCCTATAGTTAAGAGTCTCTCACATTTCTTCTCCCTCTCTGATGACTTCCCATTCAGTTTTCCCTCCCTTCCCTTATGTTCGTCTGTACGGTTTCTTATATTCCACACATGAGTGAAACCATATGATAAAATGTGAGACAGGAATCCATCAAAATCCTAGAGAACACAGGCAGCAAACTCTTTGACCTCAGTTGTAGCAATTTCTTGTTAGACATGTCTCCAAGGGGCAAGGGAAACAAAAACAACAATGAACTATTGGGACGTCACCAAAATAGAGATCTCTTTTAATCCTAAGACATTAGTATGCTTGCTCCTTTCTGATAATAAGAATCATATGATTGATCATCTCTTATTTTTTGCTTTGGTTACCAGGAAACTCAGAACCAAATTGATAGCCTAAATAGAACTGACTTTATTTTTTATTATGATTTGGATTTTTTTTGCTTGTATTCCTATTTTCCCTGCATCTGTTTTGTTTTTGTTTTTGTCATTTCTGATTTATTTTGCTGTATTAGTCTCCCTTGGATTTCATTGCATTCATGCAACAAATATTATCCCTTACACTGTCCCTCTTCTCTGTTTTATTTGTCTCTGTAACACTTAACATCTTCTAATATGCCACATATATTACTTCTTTATCACTTATTATAATCTCCCCTGACTTCCTAACACTCTCAATAGAAATCAAGTTCCAAGAGGGTAGGGATTTTGTCTCTTCTCTATTGTATTTCCAGAATCTAGAGCAGTGCCTGGCACATTGAAGGCCCTCAGTGAATACCTACTGAGTCAAAGAATCATTTTCTACATGCCAAGTTCTGTGCTAGGAGATGGGAATCAGAGTTGACTCCTTGGTATGGGACCTGCACAGACTCACAGGGCCCTATACTTAGACAGGCTCCACACTTGTTTTAATGCTCTGCTGTCACCATCTTGAAATTCTTAATATGTTTGGAACGGGGAACCCCACATTTTCACTTTACACTGGACTCCGGATTTTACGATCAGTCATGTTGGGAATATACCAGTGTAGTTACCTGCATAGGTCTTGAACTACTGGTGGAAGGAATCATTAAAAAAATACATACCAAAAATATTTATTTTAATAAAGAACATATATATGTATACATACACACACAACTGCCTGAGTCTTTTGATACAGGCCAACGCCTTTTCTCTGTCATCTTTCTTATATAGAACACACCCTTAATGCATCATCTGTGATTTCCTGTTTTCATTTCTTTAAAGTGAAGGTGGAAGTTAAAGATAGAGTTGAAAAGAAATCTGACTGCAGAATTCTTCTGTAGTTTTATAATCCTTTCTGTAACATTTTATAATTGTTTCACTCACCCCTAAGCAAGTTTTGATGTCTTACTTTTATCAACACTTTCTAAATTATTCAACTTAGTTTTCATATAAATGAATACCTTTTTGTTTTCACATTTCATTGGTTTATGTAATGCTAAATTCAATTGTATAAATTACAATTAACATGTTCAACTAGCGTGAATCAATTTGGGAAAAAATACAAATGATTCTTGATAAGCAAAAACTAAACAAGAAAGAAGTAGAAATATCCAACTATATTAAAGTTGAATGCTTCCAGCATTCAAAGAACTGTGGATATCAATCAGTATGCTTCACAGAAAGCTGGAAAAATTTGGTGAATCTGGGAATTCAGTTAAGTAGAAGTTGTTTAAGAGAGTTTCTACTGTTATTAATTTTATGACAGCATATAACAGAGAGATTCAAGTAGTCAAGGAGATCACAGAAGGCTTCCCTGAGGCTGTTATGACTGGGAAAAACTCCTAAAAAAATTAAAGTATACAAGTTGTTAAGATGAAGGAAGAGGAGTATCCTAGGCTATAGGAACAGCATGTACAAAGGCCCTGTGAAGGGTAAGGACAAACCATACTTAGAGACCTGAAAGAAAGTTGGTGTAGCTGGGACCTACAGAAGAAGGAGAACAAAGGACATGATGAGCTGGAGAAGTCAGGAGGGAAAGATCTGGCAGACTTTGTGGACCATGTCAAGGATTATGGGTTTTACAATGGGAGAAAGGGAAGCTACTAAAGATTTTAAGTAGGGAGCATGACATTATCACATCCAAGTTTCATAAATATCATTCTGGTTGTACTGTAGAGAACAGAATGGTGGGGGACCAGAGTGGATTTGGAAGATCAGCAGTGGTCCAGGTAAGAGATACTGTTAGTCCATTTGGCTTGTGATGTGAGAAATAAAGAGGAGATTGAAAACTTAGTGATATATCACAAATGAGGGAGGAGTGATGACACCTAATTTCCAAGTTGTTAAACTAGGTGGATAATGTTTCCAGTCATTGAAATAGGAAATATTGGAAAATATGTATGTCTTAGGAGAAAAAATCCTGAGTTAGATTTTGAAAATTTCAATTTCAAGTTGCTTTTGAACATGTAACTGAGACACTCAGTGGATTTAAATGTATAAACCTGGCTATAGGGAAAAAGGTATAAATGAAAAGTAAATTTCTATGAGGGAAATAGGATTTCTTTCTATGAGAAAAAAGGATTAAATCATGTTAGGTAAAAATACAGAATGAGAAGGGAATTTCTTAATGAAGTCCAATAGTTAATTGCTGGATAAAAGATAAAGAGCCCATAGGGGAGAAAGAAAAATAGCAGCCAAAGAGGTTGGAAGAGAATTAGGATGTTTTGGATGGTGAGAGTCACGAGAAGAGAGTAATCTTAGAAGGAAAGGGGTCAAATGCTCCAGGGAGTTTAAGTAAAATAAGGACTGTAACAACAATGAACAAAAAACAAACACAAGTTCAGGTCTGGATGGCTTTATTGGTTAATTCTATCAAATATTTATAGAAAAATTAATATCAATCCTTCTCAAACTCTTCCAAAAATAGAGGAGGGATTGTTTCTAAATTCATTTTATGAGGTCAGCATAACTCTGATACCAAGACTAGACAAGGACATTAAAGAAAAGAAAATTATAGGCCAATATCTCTGATGAACATAGATGCAAAAATCCTCAGTGAAATATTAGCAAACTGAATTCAACAATACATTAAAAGAATTGTATACCGTGATCAAGTGGGACTTATTCCAGAGATGCAGAGTAGTTCAACATCTACAAATCAATCAGCATGATACACCACATTAACAAAATGAAGGATAAAAATCATATGATCATCATAATAGATGTAGAAAAAGCATTTGACAAAATTCAGTATTCATTTATGATAAAATCTCTCAACAAAATGGATGTAGAGGAAATGTACCCCAACGTAATAAAAACCATGTATGACAAACTCACAGCCAACATCGTACTCAACAGTGAAAAGCTGAAAGTTTCCCTCTAGGATCAGGAGCAAGACAAGGATGGCCACTCTTGTCACTTTTATTCATTAT
Organism: Ailurus styani; assembly: GCA_002007465.1. Lineage (NCBI taxonomy): Eukaryota > Metazoa > Chordata > Mammalia > Carnivora > Ailuridae > Ailurus > Ailurus styani. The sequence continues at coordinate 2,140,705 of LNAC01000241.1, read as the reverse complement.
TGTATTGGGAGTCTTAGAATGATTTGGCAAGAATAAGAAGCAATAGGCATCCAGTTCAGAAAGGAAATAGTAAAATTGTCACTATTTGTAGAAGATGTGATATTATATATAGAAAACCCTAACGACTCCACAAAAAAGCCTGTCAGAACTAATAAACAAATTTAGTAAACTGCAAGATACAAAATCTATATACCAAAATTTGTTGTGTTTCTATACACTGATAACAAACAATTGGAAATAGAAATGAAGAAAATCCCATCCTATTACAATTCCATCAAAAAGACTATAATACATAGGGATAAATTTAATCAAGGAGATGAAAGATCTGTATACTAAAAATTACAAAACATTGATCAAAGAAATTAAAGAAGACACAAATAGACTGTGCTTATGGATTGAAAGAATTAATATTGTTAAAATGTTTATACTACTCAAAGCAATCTACAGAGTCAATGCAATCCTTATCAAAATTTCGATGACATTTTTCACAGAAATACAACAGACAATCCTCAAATTTGTTTGGAACCACAGAAGACCCTGAATAGACAAAGAAATCTTGAGAAAGAAGAATGAAGCTGGAGGCCCCACACTTCCTGATTTCAAACGTTATTACAAAAAATACAGTAATCAAAACAGTATGATACTAGCATAAAAACAGAGACATAGATCAGTGGAACAGAATAATGAGCCCAGAAACAAATATATATGCTCAATTAATTCATGATGAAGGACTCAAGAATATACAATGGGGAAATGACAATCTTGTCAATCATTGGTGTTGAGAAAATTGGACAGTACATGCAAAAGAATGAAACTGGCCCATTATCTTGAAGCATATACAAAAACCAACTCAAAATGGACTAAAAACTTGGATGTAAAACCTGAAACCATGAAACTCCTAGAAGGAAACATAGGCAGTAAGCTCCTTGACATCAGACTTGGATTTGACACCAAAAACAAAGGCAACAAAAACAAAACAACTGGGACTTCATCAAACTAAAGTGTCCTGCACAGCAAAGGAAATCATCAATGAAATGAGGGCAACCCTAAATGGGAGAAACTATTTACAAACCATACATCTGATGAGGGATCAATAGTCAAAATATATAAAGAACTCATACAACTCAGTAGTCAAAAAAAATTAATCTGATTAAAATTTGGACAAAATATCTGAATAGACATTTTTCCAAAGAAAACATACAGATGGCCAACAAGTACATGAAAAGTTTCTTAATATCACTAACCAGGGAAATTCAAATAAAAACCACTATGAGATACTGTCTCACATCTGTTTGCATGGTTATGATCAAAAAGACAACAAATAACAAGTATTGGTGGGAGGTGAGAGAACTTGTGCACTGTTGGTAGGAATGTAAATTGGTACAGCTACTATAGAAAACAGTATGGCGTTCTCTCAAAAAATTGAAAATAGGGGGTGCCTGGGTGGTGCAGTTGGTTGAGCCTCCAATTCTTGGTTTTTGCTTGGTTTCTGATCTTGAGGCCCAAGACAGGCTCCATGCTCAGCATGGAGTCTGCTTGGGACTCTCTCCCTCTGCCCCTCCCCCCTTCATGTGTGCATGCTCTCCCTCTCTCTCTCTCTCTCTTTCAAAATGAATAAATAAATCTTTAAAGCAATTAAAAATAGAACTATCATATGATTCAGCACTCCCACTTCTGTGTATATATCCAAAGGAAACAAAGACACTAACTTGAAAAGCTATATGCAGCCCCCCGGTGTTCATTGCAGGATTATGTACAATAGTCAAGACATGGAAACAACCACCAGTGTCCACTGATGGATGAATGAATAAAGAAAATGTGAGATATATAGACGTATATACATATATCTCACATTTTCTTTATACAGCCATAAAAAAGAAGGAAATCTTGTCATTTGTGAGGATATGGTTGGTGCTGGGGCATTATGCTAAGTGAAAGAAGTCAATCAGAGAAAGAAAGACAAATACCATGTGATCTCACTTATATGTGGAATCTAAAAAAAAGCAAACCAAAACAACATCGGCAACAACAAAAAAACTCATAGATACAGAGAACCGATTGGTGGTTGCCAGAGGTGGAGAATAGGAGTTGGGTAAAATGGGTGAAGGGGTCAACAGGCACAAGCTTCTGGCTGCAAAATACATAAGTTCTGGGGCTGTAACGTACAGCATGGTGACTACAGTTAGTAACACTCTATTGTATATTTTGAAAGTTACTAAGAGAAAACATCTTAAAAGTTTGTATTACAAGGGAAAAAATTGTAACTGTGGTGATGGATGTTAACTAGACTTGTTGTGGAGATCATTTCATGATTTATAAAAAATAATGAATCATGTTGTACACCTGAAACTAATATAATGCAATAAACAAGGAATGTAATTATCCATTGGAAGCAGTAACATGGTGGTGGAGATAAGGAGATGGAGCATATATGAATCCTTATCCCTCCTGGAAGGATTATCTGTACGACTTTCAGCAAATCATGTAATTTCTCTGAACCTGTTTTTTTCAACAATAAGATAGGGATTTGTGTGTGCGTGTACACAAATATATATGGATATGTATGTATATTCACATGGATAGTCACATCTATCTCTATGTATACATCTGTACACACACAAATCCAGAAATTCCTATTTTGTTGTCCCTAAATCAGGATCAAAGAAATTATACAATTTCCTAAAAGTTATATAATTTCTCTATAGCCAACTTCTAACTATAAGCTCATCAGAAGTAGCTCAGAACAGGGAAAGAAGATTGAATTTCAGAGCCCTGGCAAGTTATTCATTTTCTCCAATCTTCAGTTTCTTTAGTTCTACCTCCTTTGTCCTGAGGCTCAAATGCAATCATGGCGTAAAGAACATAACACTGGCAGCATTCAGTGTCAATTTCCATGTTCTCCTCATGCCACAATTGCCTTCTCACCTTTTCTCCTTAATCTAAGAAAAGAAGGGTAACTTGAAAGGAGAGAAGGCCTTTGGGTGTGTATTTTGAGAAGGGTGATGATGAGCTGGAAATTAGGCTAAAATCAGCTGGAGAGATGTAGGTTAGAGGAAACAAACAAGGTATTTGCTGCCAGAGGACTGAGAGCAGTATGGGGCCTCCAGGAGAACTAGAAACTGTCTTTCCCTGGAAGTCTTTCAACTAAGGCAATAATTCCTTTTTGGGTTCTTCAAGCCATTTGTTAGTGCTGCTGTCTCTGGCCTTCAGAGGGAGTGATACATTAACAAGTCTGAGAACTTTGTTAGCAATTCTGAAATCAACTCTTCATTAGCATTTCAGAGGAATATCTAAATGCCACCACTAAAGTGCAGGCTTCCTTGGCCTCCTCAGAGCCCACATGCAGATTCCTGTGGTGCCTGGCCACTAAGCTGAGTTTCCAAGGGTGACCAGAGGGAATGAGGCTGCTCCCTCCCACATGCCCCACCTCTTCATTCTGTCTGGGGAGTCCAGAAAACGCAGGTTACCCGGACTCATATGTTCAGCTGTCCTCTGCCTCAGCCGGAAGATGTTAAACCAATTTAGATGGCTGTGTTTTGGCAAAGGCATTATGTTATTCTGCATGGTTTTCAGGCATGCTGTTAGTTCCTAAGTGAAGCCCAGTTTAAGAAGAGAACAGTTCCTTATCAGCCTGAATCAATAAATATATAGATTTACCTAAATGTTGGAATTGAGATAACAGTGGCCAGTGAATGACCCAACACAAAGGGCATATATGTTGCCACCCTATAGATTAGATTTGGGTTCTCCCACCCAGTAAGCTTTTGTTTTTGCTTCTCGCAAGAACCACCTCCAGAAGTTGCAAGTGCCATTCAACATGCTTGAATAAACTATTTCCAAGTAATTCATTCAGCATCACAAGTGAGAGCCGGGGGCTCTATTTCCTGCTAGGTGGGGGAAGATATAGAGGGAGAATTAGGGAAGGGTGGGAACCAACTGGATGTAGTCAGAATAAAACTGAGAATGGAAGAGATGCATGGCTGATCAGACTCAGCTTGTAGAAAAGGTTAAGTAAATAACCTTCAGCTACAACCTGAGTGAAACAGGAAACTCAAACCAACCGTCTATCAGAGAGGTTTCTACAGTTCATGGACTTAGCCGTCCTTATGGGCCCCCCCTTCACATAGTTGCTTTCTCTCTACCCCATAAACACTTAGGTTCAAAGCTTTCAAGCCATTTTTTCAGGACTTGGGCACTCAACCATTTTGTCTCTTTCTTTGGTGAGTTTATGGAGTGGTTCAACATTTGGTTTGCAATTTAAACATCACCCTTAAAAAAATAACAAGTGTTTACAGCAGGTAATGCTTAGTCTTCTCATAGAACATTAGGGACAAAGAAGGTCTTAGGGAATCTAGGACAATTTGGTCATAAAGACAAATAATAATTCTAAAGGAATGTAAGCCATTAATAAGAAAGAATCCATAAGTTCAACATGATATAAATAAATGTAGAAAGCTGTTGGAGAATCACCATTTGGTAATCATCATCATAATAATTGATCTAGGCAAGAAATTCAATGGGTATTGAAACTAATGGGTGAAAGTTTGAGGAATATTAGAATCTTACATAATCTGTTTCTTCTTATAAGACACTAACATTACAAAGGAGGAAAATAGTCATTTTACAGTGGAGAAACCTGGTACACACCATCTTAAAAAAGCAATTGAAATTAACATTACCAGTAGTGGGACAAATTGACATTACGTGCCTCCTGAAATGATGCCCTAAGAAGAACACAACATCACTTCTGTGGTGCTTTTGCCAAATAAGTAAAATCTAATCACCAGGAAACATTCGACAAGCCCAACTCGAAGGGCATTCTTCAAAAGAATTGAGCTACATTCTTCGAAAATGTCTATGGCATGAAAAATAACGCCAACTGAGGAGCTGTTCTAGATTAAGGGAGACTGAATTAGAGACATGAAAAACGAATGCAGTCAATGTCTGGATTTTCTTTTGCGACAAAGGGCGTCATTGGAGTAATTGGTGAAATCTTTAGAAAGTCTGTAATTTAGGTAGTAGTGTTGTTATCGATGCTATTTTTTTATTTTTATAATTATAGTATGCTAATATCAGAGTATGTCTTGATTTTAGGGAAGATTTTCTGAAGTATATAGGGCCGAAAGTGTGTCCTGTCTGCAATATACTGTCATACACTTTACATGTGTGTGTGCACGTACACACACACAGAAAGAAAATGATAAATAGGGTGAAATGTTAAATTTGAGGAATTGGGATGAAGGGCATACACAAATTCTTTGTATCATTTTTCATGACTTTTCTGTATATCCAAAGTCGTATTTTAAAAACTTTTAAAGAACACTGTACAGGTCAGCTGTCAAACCCTCTTATTTGATGACAGAAGTCATTCCTGAAGACAACCAAAGAGCTGGTGGTGAAGTTAGTTAGGCTGGGAGTCTGATTCTGTCTCATGCCAGAGAGACAGAGGTACAACTCTTTTGCCTTTCATTGCCAATCGCTTTGTGGGCTCTCCTTGGAGAACTTTCTGGATCCTCATGGCCTGGTTTAACTTGGGATAAGATAACATACAATATAAGAGGACACTTAGAATGGTGCTAGGGACTGGAGTTGAGAGCTGGGCTTCTCTGATGATCCCTCCTCAGAACTGTTCTTGATTCAACAATTTTTAAGCACCCCTTAGGGCAGTGAATAAGTCTATTGTTGAAAGAACGGATGTTTGCATCCTCTCCCTGGCATTATTCTAAGCAGATCTGTGACCTTGGGCTAGATATTGAATCCGTGCCCCTCAATTTCGACTGCAAAATGAGCACTTTTCTTTTCACCCTCTCTCAATTATTCAGGAATGCCTTGATGTGACATTGCTAAGATTTAAATATGTTCAGGTTCTTAGAGAAGGACACCTTTTAAAATAAAGCTTTAATGAATGTAGCCTTTGTATTCAGTATCCTTAGAAAACTACCCACATAGGGTTTTTCTCTATCGTAGTAACGTCTGTATTTATCTTCATTTGATTTTGTGTGGAAGAGCTAGAATGAGGGGAAGTGATAGAAATCCAGTTTCCAGCTGGACTGTGAAATCCACAACACATGGCCCTTCCTCCTCAGGCCCTCCTACCATCCATTAGCAAACCCAAACTCCTCAAGGAGGGTTCATAACCTGTTGCCAACTGTTTTCTTTCCTCAGTGCTTGGGATGGGGGAAAACTGAGAATGGAAATAGACCACTCCTCCCACCTTTTGTAGCAATCTTTCCCACGCTATCCACCATCCCCCTCCCAATTTATCACCTTTAAACCCTTGGTAGAGGGACACTTTTTCTATGGTGACTTCCCACATTAATGCCACTCCATAATAGCAGCTCACATTTACTGAGTTCCAATTTGTGACAGATTTTATGTGCATCGAATGAGAATATGTAGGCAAAGCATGAAGCACCATGCCTAGAAAATAGCGAGCATTTATACTTTCAGCATTTACAGGTCCTCAGTCCTTATCCAAAACCCTGAGGGCTAAATGAGTTTTGCAATTAATTAGTTAATTTATTTATTTTGCAGACATTAGTGATAAGGTGCCTGTACTATATATTCACTACATATATAGTACAGTTGGGTCTGGGGCAGCATGTTCTAATCAAATGCATTAATATTTCTATGGTGAAATGTATGAATATTCATATTCAGTGGAATAAATAAAGATTATAAATAGCTTTATTTCAGGTCAGGCAGGCTGAGTAACCAATGAGTTTCCACCAAACTTACAGTAGAACTTTATTTTCAGAGCTTCTGGGGACTGGGGATTTGGGATAAGGTCATGGTATGTTGGCATTCCTATTTTGAATATGAAGAACTGATGCTCAGAGAGAGGAAGAGATTCTCACAGCTGGGAACTGGGCTGTGAGACAAACTCAGATTTTTTTCTGAATCTGGAGCTGTCATTCTGACCAGGGAGTTACTCTTCTCCCCTCCAGCTATTTTGGTCTTCTCCAAAACTTTGCGTGCCTGTGTCTCCACTGTTCTAACTCCATCTGGCACACTTACCCACCTTTCTTTGCAAGTGGGTTTTGAAGTCCTTAGACTGTGAGCCAGAGAATCTGCCTTTCATGTGAATTCTCTCACAAGGCATGGAGGAATTTCAAAACGGGTGTGGACACTGCCCCAGGGAGATGAAGGGCCCCTTTGGGGCTTGCCTCTACAGTTTCTTTTCATATTTTAGCATTTTACAGAGGATTTAAAAATTTTTATTGGGAATCCACATAACATAAAATTAACCATTTTAAAGTGAACAATTCAGTGGCATTTAGTACACACACAATGCTGGGTGACCACCACCTCTCCCTAGTTTCAAGATATTTTCATCACTCCAGAAGGAAACCTACCTCATACCCATTGAAAGGTGACTACCTATATCCCCTTCCCTCCATCATTTGGCAACCACCAATCTGTTCGCTGACCCCGGAGATTCGATTCTGGATATTTCACATAGATGGAGCCATACATCATGTGATCTATAGTGACTGACTTTTTCACTTAGCATCACGTTTTCAAGGTTCATCCATGTTGTAGCATGTGTGAGAACATCCTTCCTTTTTATAGCTGAATAGTATTCCATTGTATGAATGTACCAAACCTGTTTATCCATTCATCTATTCGTGGACATTGAGACTGACTCTCCTACTAATACTGTGATGAGCATAGGTGTTCAGTGCATTGTTTACACGATTTCTTTTTAAAGTAAACAAACTCTGTTCCAGCCAAGTGTCATCTTTCCCTTTTCCTGTCTCACTCTAGGCTCCTCTCCTAGGGTTTGAGAAGACTGGAGCTGGTCCCTTTGCCTACAACCAGGCAGATGGTGTGAAGGTCTGAGGAGCGAGTGGGTGGAGGAGGACACAAAAGTGTGCTAGTTTGTGTTTGCTGTGGCTTGAAGTTGTATTTTTTTAATGCACAAAGTAATACGTGTTCATTATGGAAACTTTTAAGTATGCAGAAAACACAAAAAAGAGATATTTGAAAATTTCCTCTAAATCCATCACCCAAGGAAAGCTTTCTGTTCTTTTGAAATTTGTATTGTTTATCCTGTTTTTTATTGTTTTTTAAAATAGACTTTACTTTTTCTTTTTTTAAAGATTTTATTTATTTACTTATCAGAGAGAGAGAGCATGCACACGAGCAGGGGGAGGGGCAGAGGGAGAGGGAGAAGAAGACTTTCCCCTATTAGCTGTATCCCACATATTTAATATGTCATATTTTCCTAATAATTTAATCTTAAAAATATCTATTATTTCTTCTTTGCCCTCTGCATAATAATGCATAGGGCATATTACTTAATTTCAATTATATGGAGATTTTCTTATTATCTTTGTGTTATTGTTTCTGGTTTAATCTACTGTGGCTAGAACATATTCTATGAAATTTGAAAATGTTTTGAGACTTGCTTTGCAAACTAGTATACAATTTTAGCATATATGTTTTGTCAAATCCATATGCATTTGAAATGGATTCTACAGTTATTGGGCACAGTATTCTATATGTAACTTAAGTCATTTGTTAATCATGTTGTTTAAATCTTTCATGTACTCGCTGATTTTTGTCTGCTTTTTTTTTAAGTTTTTTTTTTTAATGTTGAAATCTCCCACTATGGAGCTTTAAACTTATAATTTGTGTACTTTTATGTATATGATATATTTTGATAAAAATTTCACTAAATATCTCCCATTACAATTGTGAATTTGTCTACTACTCCTTTAAGTTTTGTCAATGGTTATTTTATACATTTTGAGATTATGTTTTTCTTTTGGTAAATATANCTTTTTTTTTAAGTTTTTTTTTTAATGTTGAAATCTCCCACTATGGAGCTTTAAACTTATAATTTGTGTACTTTTATGTATATGATATATTTTGATAAAAATTTCACTAAATATCTCCCATTACAATTGTGAATTTGTCTACTACTCCTTTAAGTTTTGTCAATGGTTATTTTATACATTTTGAGATTATGTTTTTCTTTTGGTAAATATAAATTTATGATTTTTATATCTTCCTGTCAAAATGACTTTCTTTATCATACTAAAATATCCTTCCTTTTTCTCTTGCGAAAGAGATAGCTCTATATTTCTTACGTTAAAATATACTTTGTCTGTTATTAATACACCTATAAGTTTTGTTTTGGTTGGAATTTTTATGCTATTTTTTTCATCCATTTATTCTTAAACTTTCTGTATCACGATCTTTAAGGTATTTATTGTGTAAAGAATATAGAGTTGGATGTTGTTTTTCATCTAGTCTGAGAATAGTTGTTTTGTCAGCTGGACATTTAATGTAATTATAGACATGTTTGTGTCAAAATGTATCATCTTACTACTTAACAGCAGATTAGACACAGCTGAAAAGAGGATGACTGAATGGAAAAATAGGTCAGAAATTAATTAAAGGTGGAAGGAATGAGAAACAAAAGGGTACATAATATATAGAAAGAGTATATGAGAATAGGATAGGGGAAAGCTATAATGTATGTGCAACTGGAGTTCCAGAAACAGCAAATTCTTTTGGAAAATATTTGTTTTATTCAATTTCTATAGTTTGTAAAATATGTATATATTTAAATATATATATTATATGTTAATGTTATTTGTTAATATGTATATGTGTTAAATATATATATATTTAACAAACTAATAGAATACACACACATATATATTTACTATTTACCTTAGAGATTATAACCTGCAATCTTTATCTTATTATTGTCTAATATAAAAGAGTACTTTTTTTTCTGGACAATTGCAGGTCCTTTGAACATTTTAATTCCATTGATCCCCTTGTACTTTTGTACTATTCTTGTTGGTAAATTAATTTCACATTCATTCGAACTTGACAAAAATTATATTTTATGAAGTTAATGTTTATTTAGATTTACCCATATATTTTCCCTTTCTGTTTCTCATGTCTTTCTGCATCTCTATGCTTCCATTTAGAACCATTTTCCTTCCACCTGAAAAATTCCCTTTTCTGGTTCTTTTAGTGTAGCTTTGTGAGTAAATATTCTCAAATTTTTGCTTGTCTGAAACTTCTCTACTTCACCTTTATTTTTGAAGTATGTTTTGCAAGATATAGAATTCCAGATTGCCGATTATTTTCTTCAGCCCTTTGAAGACATCAATTATCTTTTAGCTTTTATAGTTTGTGTTGAGAAGTAAGGTATCAGTGTTGTTTTTGCTCTTTTGAAGGTGATAAGTCTTTTCTCCTCTGCTGCTTTTAACATATCTTTTTAGAAGATTTCCTATAATGGGTTTGAGGGTGGCTTTCTCTAGTTTATTTTGCTTAATATTCAAAGGGTTTCTTAAATATGTGGCTTGATGTTTTATTTCACTGGGAAACTCTCAGTCAGTATCTCCTCAAATACTGTTTATGCATCATTTTTTTCTCTCCTGGGATTTCAGTTAAATGTATACTAAGTCTTTTGAGCCATTCTAGCAGTCTAATATATTCTTCTGTTGATTGTCAATCATCTTTTTACTCTGCTTCAGTTTGGATTTTTTTTTCCTTTCAATTATTTCTCCCTTTAGCGATGTTAATCTTATCTGCTGCCGCATCTATGGAGTTCTTAATTTCAGTTATTGGATCTTTCAATTCTAATTTTCCATTTTTATTTAAAAATCTTTCTTATAGTTTTCATTTTCTACCAAAGTTATCAGGATCCTGGGATCAAGTCCCATGTTGGGCTTCCTACTCAGCTGGGAGCCTACTTCTCCCTCAGTCTGCTGCTCCTTCTGCTTGTGCTCTCTCTCTCTTTGTTAAATAAGTAAAATCTTAAAAAAACAAAACTAAGTTTGAACAAGCTTCCGTTGCTGAAAGCAGAAAAGTTATAGCATTCCATGATGCCATTTTAAAGGTTATCTTTCACTACCTTTTCAATTTTTGATGTGATAATTGCTCAAAGTAAGGTTTTCTACACCTTTTCAGTAAGTCTAAAAAATTATCCATTTTGTTTGAGTTAAAGTTCATTGTTATAAAATTATATATTGCATTCTCTCATAACTTTAAAAACATTAATATATCTTTTGCTATGTTTCCTTTCTCATTCTTAAGTTTCTAAAATGATGTTTTTTAAATCAGAGTTGGCAAATATTTATTTTATTGTTCTTCTCAGTAATCTGATTTCACGTTCTGTTGGTTAAGTTGGTGGTTTTTAAAAATTCGTTCTCAAGAGGATCCCAGTTTTAAGCCATGTCAGGATGGTAACTTGGGAAACAATATTTAAACAAATAAATAAATAAGCCTTCCTCTGGTATAAGAGACTCAGGTTTCAATCCTGACTCTATCATTGACTATCTGCCTCATCTTAGGCAATTTGTTCTAAGTCTCTGAGCTTCATCTGTAAGAGGGGAATAATATCTATTCTATAAGATGTTGTGAGACAGCATATTAAATAATATAGTACGGTGCAAGGCACATGGTTAAATACTTCAGTGGTTGCTACTAATTTGATATGTGAACAACTGAGCAACAATATAGTTAGAATTGTCACAGGACAGATATCACAACTGCTGACCAATATTTGGGATGTCATGTAGACCAATTACTTTGACAATAATGGAGGGTAGAAGATAAGAGCTTAGATGTATTTAGACAGACTTGGGTTTGGATACTTGGCTCTACTATTTACTTAGCTGTGTGAATTTGCACATGGTACTTAACATCTCTGAGCCTCAGTTTTCTCACCTGTAAAATGTGAATAATAATAGGATCACTTCAAGGGCTAACTGATACAACACACACAAAATTCTTAATACAGGGCCTGGCACATAATCTTTAATACATTTTAGCTATTGTTTATTGAACTGCTAATTCCAGAAGACAGAACTAGAAACAGCAAGTAGAGTTAACTAGGGGCAATCTTTGGCTCAAAACTGGAAGGATGGTTCCAAAGATTAAAGCTCTCCAAAAAAATGGAAAGATCTAGCATTGCAAGTAGTTATACAGTGCTTAGCTAAGTTGAGCTAAACACTCAATCTCCAAGGTGTTTTCAGCTCTGAGATTCTATGATTCCATGACAGTATGAGTGTTCCAGATCTTTTCCCCTTTCCAGATTCCTAGACTATTTGTCTTTGCTGTATCACTTGGCAATTACTTTGCTATGCAAGGTGTTCTTTTTGGCTTGTTTGTCTATTCATACATTTAATCACAGTGCTGGAAGCCCCATGCCAGATGTTGAGAATCAAGTGAGGAGCGACAACAGGCACCCTCCCCCACCTTGTCCCTACTCTCCTGAGGCTACAGTCCAGCAGTCAAGAGAGACATTAATCAACCAACCTTCCTCCTGAGTGTGTGACTATGGTCTGGGATAAGTACCCTGAATCTAAGAGAGCGTGAAGAATCTGACCCAGACACACAACTCAAGATTTCCCTCGAGTAAATGACGTGTGAGGTGAGATTCACATTTGACAAGGGATGGCTGAAGTAAAATATGGAAATGAGTGAGTCTTGTCTTAGATGTCTGTCTACCTCTCCTAAACCTCATATCCCCCAACTTGGGCTCATGTTATTCTCACATTGCACCCATTGCTCTGGCAATTCCTTATGTGAGGCGTCTCTCCTGCAATCATCCTCCCTGACTTGCTTCCACTAATCAGAACCTACCTGTCTGGTGTCCCATTTCCTTACACTTGGCTCAGAGCTAAATTAATCTTAAGATGATACTTCTTTTCGATTAAAGCTTTGCATTTTATCAGAGGCTTTTAATGTATTAAAGAAGCAGGGTGAGTAGTGAGGTCATTCCAGTCGTTCCTTCAGGCTGGTAGAAGGGATGTTTAGGGGCAAAGAACCTTTCTCTTCCTCTAAAGTACCTCATGCCATGGTTGTATACTTAACCTATGCTGAAGTTCCACTCTGCTTCCCCACTGGATCCCCCACCTCAATGCCCCTCCATCTTCTCACACCCACAGACTTACCACAATCAGCCCTGGGTCCCATAGTCATTCACACTTACAACGTTCTTTCTGTGGGGCTTCAGGGGAAAACAGCAGACAAAGGAATCTTGTCACCAAACCAAAAGAAGGAGACCTTGTTGAGGAAGGGACACTTCCATTCAGCTTCTCCTAGATAACAATTAGTATTGGCTATGGTCATTTCCTCCTCTAAGGAAGAGAGATAGCGTAAAGGGAACCGAGGAGTGCCTGCACTGTCACCTTTGTGTCCGGCTCAGTCAGCTTGAATTATCTGCCTCACACTCCCCTCTCAGGCAATGGAATGGATAGAATTGTTTTACGTTTGGAGAAAATTGTTGATGCAATGATAAATCAATCAGACGCATTGTGCTGAAATAGATATGAAAGGGCTATCTGCTCTAAAACACTGTATGATATTAACTGTTTACTTTTTTCCTCATTCTCATAAAAAAGAAATGCAGTCAGCACCATTTGGTGGTGGTGTTTTTGTCACTATTACTTCTATAAAGTGTTATGTTGGCAATGATTATCTGTTTGTGCATGTTCTGCCTAGAGTCATGGAAGAATTATTTTGTGACACCAATCACAAATCAACTGATGGGTGTGAGGGAGAGGAGCAAGACCTGTAGTCTCAGAGGAAAAGTCAACCAGGGCTATTAAAAAAAAAAAAAAGTAGGGGCTCCTGGCTGGCTGAGTCAGAAGAGGTTGCAACTCTTGATCTTGGGGTTGTATGTTTCAGCCCCATGCTGGGTGTGAAAATTACTTAAATAAATAAAAGTATTTTAAAAAATAAATAAAAATTAAAAATTAAAAAAATAGTCACACGGTGGATAATCTACTTCTTTTGAGGATTTCACTAGGCTATCAACACAGAAACTGAGAGAAGTAGTGGGCAATGTGGTGGACTAATGGTTTGGAGTGCTTGTTTATAAAGCAATGGAAGGATTGCAACTACATGCAGGATGAGGGTCTACACGAGATCTAAAAGAAATTTCCAGAACTGATCAAATGATGCTGGAAGCAAGACATCAGAATTACTCAGTTCAGAGAAGAGACGATCAAGAAGTCTCCAAGGATGTGAATGAGACAGTAATCATCACTGATGTATTACTGCTGTTCTGGAACCCAATATTATTTTGAGATTCCATCCATAGACATTTAAGTAAGACATTTGTGACTAGAATCTGTGCTTGGACTTTAGCCTTCAGGGACAAGGTAACTAAGAGCAAGACGACAATATCTGAATGGTTAGTCACATCTTTGCCTAGAAGCAGGGACGTGATGAAGCCACTGTCTTTTTTCTTTTCTCTTTTCTCTTTTCTCTTCTCTTCTCTTCTCTTCTCTTCTCTTCTCTTCTCTTCTCTTCTCTTCTTTTCTTTTCTCTTTTCTTTTCTTTCCTTAAAGATTTTATTTATTCATTTGACAGAGAGAGAGAGAGAGAGAGAGCATAAGCAGGAGGAGCGGCGGGCAGAGGGAGGAGCAGACTTCCCTATGAGCAGGGAACCCAATGCGGGATTTGATCCCAAGACCCTGGGGTCATGACCCGAGCAGAAGGCAATTTAACTGACTGAGCCACCAAGGTGCCCCTAGAAGCCACTTTCATAGTAGTTGTCCTAAACTTTGCTGAAATAGAATTTCCCATGGGATGGGCTAGTGGAGTACATAAGGTGGAAGTATCCAAAGCCCTTGCAGAGAGCAAAGAGTTTAAGATGGTAGTACCCTGTACCCTTAAAGGTACCAGTACCCTATACCCTTAAGGCAGGACTTAAGATGGCAGTCCTCTCTACCTGCCCAATGTCCCCCTCTCCTTCAACTTCTCTGTAGATACATATACATATATTAAAACGTTAAGTCGTTCACCTTAAATATATATAATTCTCATATGTCAATGATATCTCAATAAAGTTGTTAGAAACCATGGATAGATCTTCTAAAAATGTTGAGCAGATGGGCTATCAGACAAGTAAGGGGATGGAGAGGTTCCAAGTCAGAGCAATATTGAGAATGGCATGCCTAGAGGGTAGGAATCCCTGAGCAGGTAGAGGAAATGTGGGTATCAGGTATTGGATATTTGGGTATGCTGAAAAGCTGAGAGACCTCTTCCAAGAAGGAAGGCAGTGAAGCCAAGAACCACTGATCTCATGGCTTTTCTGTGGACCTTACAGGCTAGTGGGAGCAGAGTCCTTGCTGGGTTGCCACTGAGTCATAATTCCAGGGCTAAAATTTTCAGTGTGCCCTTCCAAATGAGATCTTTTTTATCATTCTTAAGCACCTCTTGCCCTCTTGTGGGCGTTTCTTTACAATAAAGTCTAAATTTAACGCTTTCCCAGTTTGCAACCAGATCATTCTGCTTTCTCTCTTTTTGTCACTTCATTTTACCCAATAAACATTTTTTTGCATGACTTCCAGATGTAAGAACTCATGGTTATGTGGATGCATAGTTCATTGCTGGGCTGAATAGACTCTCAGTACTATGTGATAAAGCCATGAGAGAGGTTTATATTGAGTGCTATAAAAACAGAGAAAATGAGAAATTATCTTTGGCTTTGAAAAGTAGGAAAGCATCACAAAGGAGACTTTTGGGATGGGTTTTGAAGGATGATGAAGAGTTTGCCAGGCAGTAAAAGAAAGAGAGAGGACAAGGGGATTTAGGTAGAAGAAAACACATGTGCAAAATACAGATGCTCTGAAGAACATTATTTGTTTGGAGACTATGAAGCAGTTCTGTAGGGCTGTGTCAAAAGCTAATGTAAATAATTAATAGCGATTGATATTTATTTTGCACTTCCTAACAGCAGACACCATCTAAGCACTTTCAGTGTACTAACTAAACTAATTCTTATGACAGTCATGTGAATTTTATTATCACCATTTTACTGATAAGCAAACTGAAGTAGAGAGATGAGAGAATGAAATGAGTGTCCATTTTTATGTAGCTTTACGTGGAGCAGGTTCATTTTACGAATCAGCTTCATTTTCAAGAAAAAAACACATGGTATTTAGAATGCAGGAAGCCTCTGCTATCAGATATTTGCCAATGGTTCATATTGCCTTCGACTTTCAGGATAGGCTTCTTAGAGTCTGTGATCCAGGCTTCACTATGCTGATAAAACCAAAACATGCACATTCAGGAAGAGCAGCTATTCAGCTGTTTTAATCGAAAAAGGGACAATTTGTGTACTAAGTAAGAAATTTACTAAAGCAAGGGCTTTTCTTTAAGTACATTGATATCTCTCCTATTCAGAATTACTTACTCTACAACTTCTACGGTCTAGAACCAAGAATATTTCAGAGCAGTCAAAATAGACATCATACTGACTATCCACTAAAACTCATGGATGTTACTCAGATCCATTTATTCTTATTGAGAAACAATTCTTATGAGTTATAATGCTTAAGAAACTGCTTTCAAGTACATTATCTCATTTCAGTTTTCACCCACTTTAATTTTTGTGTACGTCCTTACTTTCTGGAAATTATTTGTATAGTTTGCATATTAAGTTCTTTACCAGTTACATGTTTTGCAAATGTATTCCTTCTAGTCCCTGGCTTGTCTGTTTTGTTTTTTTTTAATTTCAGTATAGCTGACACACAATATTACATTAGTTGCAGGTGTACAACATAGTGATTGGACAAGTTTATACATTATGCTATATTCACCACAAGTGTAGCTAACATCTGTCCTGATACATTACCTGATACAATATCATTGATTATATTCCTTATGCTGTGCTGTCACTTGTCTTTTGATTCAATAGTGTCCTCTACAAAGCAGAAGATTTTAACTTTAGTAAAGTTCATCTTACCAATATTTTTCATGCTTCTGTTTTATATATAATAAGGGATTTTCTATAAACAAACATATCTTCTGCAAAGACAAATAATTTTCCTTTTGGCCAAACTTTATATCCTTTATTTCCTTTTCTTGTTTCATTGTACTTCTAGTACAATGTTAAATAGAAGTGGTGAAAATTGTTAACTTCACCTAGTAAATTTAAAAATTTATTTATGTATATATGTAATATACATATAATATATATAATTATAATAATATATATATTTATATAGTTTCTATTTCTATGCTGAGATTTCCTATTTGCTTTCATTATTAGCATATTTTACTTTATATATTTGAATACAGGTTTAATAGTGGCTTTAAAATTCTTACCTGCCAAGTACAACCTTATTTTGAGGTTGAGCTCCGTTGATTGCCTTTTCTCAGGAATACAGGTCACCTTTTCATGTTTATTTGTATGTCTATTTATTTTGTATTATACCCTGGAGATTATTAATGATATATGGTAGAGATTCTGTATTCCTCTGAAGAGCGTTTATTGTTTTGTTTTCGTGGGCAGTTAATTTAGGTGGATTCATGCTCTATGATCTGTGTCCTTTGAATAACAGCCAAAACCACTGATAAATTATTTCACCTTTAGCAGGACTCCTTGGAGTCTACTACATAGATTTGTAATTCAGGGACCAGTCAGCATTTATATACAGAATTTTGGGCTCTTTCTTTGTGGCTCTCTCCATTCCTGGATTTCCCTCTTCAATTTCCAGATGTTTTGGATTCCCCAGATTCTATCTTTTGGTACTTTAAGCTAGTTAGACTACAGGCTTTTAATCCTAGTTTTAGCCACTTGGTGTAGGTGCTGACTGAGACCTGCCCTGAGACAAAAAGTTGTAAGAAATAGAGAAAATCCATAGGCATGAAAAGCAAAAATAGAAAAATGAGACTACATCGAAATTAAAAGCTTTTTTTGCATCAAGGAGCATGATCAACAGAGTGAAAAGGCAATCTATAGAATGGGAAAAAATTGCAAATTATCTGTTTTATAAGTAGTTAATATTCAGAATACATAAAGAACTCCTAGAACTAAAGAGGCAAAAAATCAAATAACCTGATTTAAAAATGGGCAAAGAATTTGAATAGGCATTTCTCTGCTAGGAATACTGAATAAGATTATTATGCTACCTTTTCATTTTTGGGGTGCTGATATAAATAATATCATGTTTTTAATTTCAAATTCCACTTGTTCACTGCTGGTATACAGGAATACATACATACAATTGACTTTTGTATGTTAACCTTGTATCCTGCAATCTTGCTAAAATCACTCCCCTCCCCACCCCAGGAGTTTTTGGTGTATTCATTCAGACTTCTTACATAGCGAATTTATTATTTGCAAACAAAGACAGTTTTATTACTTCCTTCCCAATCTGTATACCTTCTATTTCCTTTTCCTGTCTTATCGTTTTAGCTACGATTTCCATTATACTGTTGAAAGGAGTGATGACAGGAGACATTCTTGCCTTTTTCCTGATTTTAGGAGGAAAACTTCCACTTTCTCATCATTAAATATGTTGTTACCTGTAGTGTTTTCATAGGTGTTCTTTATCAAGTTAAGGAAGTTCTCCTCTATTCCTAGCTTATTGATTGTTTAAATCATGAATGGTGTTGGATTTTCTCAAATTCTTTTACTGTATCTATTGATATAATCACGTGATTTTTCTTTTTTAGTCCGTTGGTGTGAAGGATAATATTAATTGATTTGCTAATATTGAACCACTCTGCATACCTGGAATAAATCCCATTTGGTCATGGTGTGTATTTTTATTTAATATATTAGATGAAATTTGCTACCATTTTGTTGACATTTTTACATCTGTGTTCATGAGATAGATTGACCAATAGATTTCTTTTCTTATAATGTGTTTGTCTGTTTTTTTGTTTTTGTTTTTTTGTTTTTTTGTTTAGAGTAATGCTGGTCTCATAGAATGAATTAGGTAGGATTTCCTTTTCTTCTTTCTTCTGAAGACACTGTAGAATATTGGTATAATTTCTTCCCTAGATATTTGGAAGAATTTACCAGTGACTCCATCTGAGCCTGGCGCTTTTGGTTTTGGAAGGTTATTAATTATTGATTTAATATCTTTAATAGATGTAGTTCTATTCAGATTGTCTATATCTTCCTGTGTGAATTTTTGCAAATTGTATCTTTCAGGGAATTGGCCCATTTCATCTTGGTTATCACGTTTGTGGTCATAGAGTAGTTCATGATATTCCCTTATTGTCTTAAAGTCCATACTGCCTGTAGTGATGTCTTCTCCTTCACTTCTGGTATCAGAAATTTGAGTCTTCTTATTTTTCTGAATTAGCCTAAGAAGATCAACTTTATTAATCTTTTCAAAGAACTAGCTTTTGATTGTATTGATTTCCTGTTTTAGTTTCAATGATTTCTGCTCTGATTTATATTATTTCTTTACTTCTGCTTACTTGGACTTTAATTTCTTTGTCTTTTTCTAGTTTTCTAAGGTGGAAGCTTAGATTATTGATTTTAGATCCTTCATTTTTTTTTTTTTGCTTTAACATATGCATTCACTGCTATAAATTTCCCTTAGGCACTATTTTGGCAGCATAGCCCAAATTTTGACTAGTTTTATTTTTGTTTTTCTTTAGTTCAAAAAATTTTTTGAATTTCTCTTCAGATTTCTTGTTTGACACTTACATTATTTAGAAGTGTGTTGTTTGATCTCCAAGTATTGGGGATTTTCCACCTATCTGTTATCAATTTCTAGTCTAGTTCCATTGTGATATGAGAATAAACATTGTGAACAGACATTGTGTTGGTCCTATTCTTTTACATTTCCTAAGGTGTATTTTATGGCCAAGAATGTGGTCTATCTTGGTAAATGTTCCATGTGAACTTCAGAAGAATGTGTTTTCTGTGTTACTGAATGTAGTCTATAGATGTTCATTATACCCAGCCAATTGATAGCGTTGAGTTCAGTTATGTTTTTACCAATTTTGTCTTCTGGATCTGTCCATTTCCAAGAAAGTGGTGATGAAGTCTCCAACTCTGATGGTGAATTTGTCTATTTCTTCTTGCAGTATATGAATTTTGGCTTTGTGAATTTTGATGCTCTATTGTTAGATGCTTACACTTTAAGAATTGTTATATATTATTGAAAAATTGACCCCTTTTTCATTATGTAATGCTCCCTTTTATTGCTGATAACATTCCTTGCTCTGAAGTCTGCTCCGTCTAAAATTAATATAGCTACTCCTGTTTTCCTTTGGTTAGTGTTAGAGAGTAGTATCTTTCTCCATCCATTTAGAAAACTGAAGTTTAAAATGATTATTGATACAGTTGGATTAATATCTACCACATATGCTACTACTTTCTATACATTGTTCTTTGTTCCTATTTTTGTCTTTCACTTTTTTGTGCCTTTTTTTGTGATAAAAAACACATAACAAGGGGCGCCTGGGTGGCTCAGTGGGTTAAAGCCTCTGCTTTCGGCTCAGGTCATGATCCCAGGGTCCTGGGATCGAGGCCCACATCGGGCTCTCTGCTCAACAGGGAGCCTGCTTCCTCCTCTCTCTTCTCTCTCTGCCTGCCTCTCTGCCTACTTGTAATCCTTCTTTCCATGTCAAATAAATAAATAAAATCTTAAAAAAAAAAACACATAACAGGAACTGTGTCCTCTTGCACATTTGTAAGTATACAATAGTGTTAACTATATGTACATTGTTGAACAGATCTCTAGAACTTTTTCATTTTGCTTGATTAAAAACATGGACCTATTGAATAGTGAAACCCTATTTCAATCTCCTCCAGACCCCGGCAACCACCATTCTACTTTCTTCTATTTCACTACGATTTTTTTTTTTTAGATTTTTAAAAATTTATTTATTTGACAGAGAGAGAGAGATCACAAGTAGGCAGAGAGGCAAGCAGAGAGAGGAGGAAGCAGGCTCCCTGCTGAGCAGAGAGCCCAATGTGGGACTCAATCCCAGGACCCTGGGATCATGACCTGAGCTGAAGGCAGAGGCTTAACCCACTGAGCCACCCAGGCACCTGCTTATTTCACTATGAAAATATCTTACTATTCATCCATGTTATCCATATGATAGGACTTTCTTCTTTTATGAAGGTGACTAATATTACATTGTATGTGTATACAACATTTTTTAATCCATCCACCTCCTCTTTATTGTGAATAATGCTGTAATGAACATTGCAAATATCTCAAGACTCTGCTTTCAATTCTTTTGGATAAATACACAGAAGTAGGATTCCTGGATCATACAGTGAGTTCTATTTTTAATTTTTTTAGGATCCTCTCCTCCAGACTATTTTCAATACCAGTTGCACCATTTTACAATCCCATCAATAATGCAAGAGATTTCCAGTTCCTCCACATCCTCAATCACACTTGTTCTTTTTTTTTTTTTATCATAGCCATCCCCATGGGTATGAGGAAATATCTCATTGTGGTTCTGATTTGCATTTCTCTGGTAGTGATGTTGAGCATCTTCTCATATACCTAATGATCATGTGTATGCCTTCTTTGGATAAATGCCTAGTCAAGTTTTTTGCCTTTTTAAAAATTAAGTTATTTTATTTTGTTTTGTATTGTTTTCTACTTCGTTGTAAGAGTTCTTTTGGATATTAATACCTTATCATTTAAATGGTTTGCAAATATTTTCTCCATTCCATAAATTCTCTTTTAAATCTGTTAATTATTTCTTTTGCAGCACATTTTTTTAGTTTGATGTAGCCCACTGTCTATTTTTGGGTTTTTTTTTTGTTGTTGTCATATTCATTTCCTTTTGTATTTTAAATTGAATACTTTGTATTATTCCATTTTCAATCCTTTCTTAGCATATCAATAATACTTGGGTTTTTTGGGGGCACCTGAGTGGCTCAGTCGGTTAAGCGGCTGCCTTTGGCTCAGGTCATGATCCCAGGGTCCTGGGATCGAGTCCCACATCGGGCTCCCAGTCAGCGGAGAGCCTGCTTCTCCCTCTCCCACTGCCTGCTGCTCTGCCTACTTGGGCTCTCTATCAAGTAAATAAATAGAATCTTAAAGAATAATAATAATAATAATAATTACTTGTGTTTTGCTTGTTTAGTGGTTGTCCTAGAGTTTGCAATATACATTTATAATTAACCCAAGTCTATTTTCAAATAACACTATACCACCTCACCTGTAGTGCAAATACCTTATAATAGCAAAATAATCCTAATTCCTACCTCCCATTCCTTTTTTTTATTCCTGTCACTCACTTCATTTCGATATAAGTGATGTACATAATATGGCGTATTTTGAACAAACTGTTATCTCTTAGATGAATTAAGAATAATAAAAGTAAAAGCCTTTATCTTATCTTCACTTATTCCTTCTCTAATGCTCTTTCTTTCAAAGAAAAATCTTTATAAAGACCTAAGTTTCTGATCTGCTTAATTTTCCTTCTCTCTGAAGAACTTCTTTTAAGATTTCTTCCAAGGTAGATCTGCAGACATTGAATTCCCTCAGTATTTGTCTGAAAATTTTTATTTTTTCTTCACTTTTGAAGGAAAATTTTGCAGTATACAAAATTCTAGGTTGAGGTTTTCTCTCTCAACACTTGAAATGTTGTGCTTCACTCTCTTCTTGTTGGTGTGGTTTCTGAGATGCAATTCTTTGTTTCTTTACAGATAAAGTGTTTTCCTCCCTCTGGCTACATTCAAGAGTTTTTTCCTTTATTTTTGATTTCTGCAGGTTGAATATGATATGCCTAGGTGTAGTTTTTGTGGCATTTATCCTGCTTGGTATTCTCTGAGCTTCCCGTATCTGTGGTTTGATGTTTGATATTAATTTGGGGAAATTCTCAGTCATTATTTCTTCAAATATTTCTTCTCTTCCATTCCCACCCCCTCTTTTGGTGTTGCCATCACACATACATTACACCTTTGTGGTTGTTCCATGGGTCTTAGATACTCTTTTTAATTTTTTTTACTATTTTTTTTCTCTTTTCTGTTTGGAAATTTTTCCTATTGAGATATCCGCAAGCTCAGACATTGTTTCCTCAGCTGTGTCCAATCTACTAATGAGCCCATCAAAGGCATTATTCATTTCTGTTAAAGTGTTTTCAAGCTCTAGCCTTTCTTTTTTCTTCTTTCTTAAAATTTGCATTTCTCTGCACACATTGCTGATTTACTTTATTCATTAGTCATTAGAATATTAATTGTAGTTGTTTTAAATTCCCAGTCTGATAAATCTAAATTCTCTGCTACATCTGGTTCTGATGCTTGACCCATCTCTTTAAACTTTTTTTTTTAACTCTTTTAGTGTGTGTTGTAATTTTTTCTTGCTAGTTGGACATGATATTCTAGGTAAAAGGAACTATAGTAAATAGGTTTTTTAATAATGTGGTGGTGAGTGGTGAGGTATGAGAGAAGGGGAAGACTTCTAAAGTCCTATGATTAGATCTGTCTTTTCCTGAGCCTATGCTCTGGACTGTGAACTTCACAAGTACCTTTCACTTCCCAACTCCCATCCCTTAGGTGGGACAAGATGTCTGGAATATCTGGAGTTTAGTATTTTCCTTCCCCCATGAGGAAGGTTAGTGTAGGTGGAGTTGGCTATTCCGCTTCCCCACATGGATGGCCAGAATAGGTTGTAGTTAGGTATTTCCCTTTCCCTATTGGTTCACCTCTGATAAAACGCCAGTAGGTTAATCCATGGTAAAGCAGTTTTCCTTGTGGACAGGCCTAAAAGAACAGAATTCTCTGGTGCATTTCAAAATGATTCCAAACCAACCCCCACACCCCACACACACCCCCAAGCCAGAAGCCTGAGGGGATTTTTATCTGATAGTCACTGTGAGTGCCTGTTCAAGATCCTGGAGGTAAAACTAACAAAAAGGAGGGGACCGCCTTTGAGTTTTTATCTCTCAGAGGTGTCCATCCTGAGCCTCTCGCAATTTGTCAGTTAGTTTAGGTTCTCCAACTCTGGTACTAGCTCCCGTGGAGGTTTTGGCTCTAGTAAGTTTTGATTTTCTATATTTGCTTGTCCGTCTCTCCAATTTTGAGGGCGGTAGTTTGCCTCGTAACTTCACTCCTCTGATGGATCTAAGAAGTTATGTTTTTAGTTTGTTCAGCTTTTTACTAGGGATGGAGTAATGACTTCCAAGCTCTTTATGTGCCAGATTAGAAACCAGAAGTCTAAGATACCACAAAGATCTGGCTCACATTCTCTTTCGGTCTTTATAGTAGCCCTTAAGGGAGGAACTGCTATTCTTATTCTGCTAGAGTGTCAGGTAGCAGCTGAAATGTAAATTCACATACCCACAGCCCATGTAGCTCACCAGGTTACTAATCTGCTTGCCTGGAGGAAATTATCTTAGATCAGTGGCAATTTTCATTCAAGAGAGATTTTGCCCTCCAGAGGATATTTGGAAATGTCACATTTTTGGTTGCCACAATGGGGAAGTTGCTATACAGCCCCCCATCCACAACAAAGATTTATCCCGTTCCAAATGTCAGTAAGTGAGATTGAGAAAACTTGTCCTAGGTTAACCCTAAAGTTTTCTTACCCTACTCCCACCCCATCTTCCATCTTCAGTAAAAGCAGTGTTGAACCAACTTGATGCCTTGAAATTCAATATTCTCTTGATTATTTTTTGGTCTTGTCACCATTATTAGGGTGTCGATCAAGATTCAGCCAACATTGTACAGAGTATTGCTGACCCACGAGGCAGCATGCTTACTGCTTTCTCTTGTTATCTTGCTTCATTCATTTTCATTAAGTATTAATTGAGCCCTTAATATATGCTAGCTATATTGCTTCAGCATGAGGGAAGGAGCATTTTCCCTGTTTTTACAGATGAGGAAGCTGAAGCTCAGAGAGGTTAACTGCTGCAACCCAAATCATATAGCTCAGAATTGGCTTGTCAGTCAAATACACGTGTTGAGAGAAGCCACCATTGCCTTCTCTTTTCTGGGAGCTGTGGGTGCCCAGATGCTCTGGCTAACTGAGGCTGGTTAAGATCAGCATCTGCCAAAGTTTGGGAAACTGAGGCAGGGTTGAGGAAGTGACATTATGAGTGGCAAGAGAGGAATAGAACCCAATGTTCCAAGTCCCCACCCAGGTGCTCTGCAGGCCTCCCAGAGAGCATGAATGGGTTTTGATGGGGATAATAGTCTCTCTCCAAATACACTCACTGCTAGCCTTTCTTATTGAGCAATTCAGCTTTCAAATGCTCAGTACATTAGACCAAAGGATGGGTGTTTTGTCTTCTTTTTCCCCCTGGCTTTTTCTTTTTTAGGGAAAGCAATTTGCTCCTTTCTGATTTAGAATGAGATCTGGCAAGTAAGTGCTCGTTCTCCCTCCTTCCCTTGTTTCCCCACTCCCTCCCCACCCTTCAGTTTAAAAACAAGTTGTGGGGAGAGGGAGGGGGAATAAGAACACAGGATCCATGCTAAGCAAAACTATTTGCATAAGCTGTACACTTGGTTCTCAGAGCCTGAGCTGATCTAACCTATGACAAATTCCTCCGTCTCGGCCACCTGCCAGCTGCGTTTTCATCGAGGCTGGCAGGACAACTGAAGTCTACATTCTGTACTAATTAACGACCTTCGGGGAGAAGACCACCAATTGCAATGCCAGCACACTTTGCTTGTTAAAGCGGACAGGGGGCCGTGTTGGACAAGGCCCAGGCTTTTTTCTTTAGGGTGGTGGGCGGGCAAGCAGGCCAGGAGGAGTGAGGGGTGGTTGGGGTGGGGTGGGGGGTGCAGTAAACATACCAGAAAGACAAACTCTAAGTTGTAGTAACAGTTGGGAAGACATCTGCACATGCCAGAACATTGTCCTAGACCCTGGCTTCTTCAAGGTAACTCTAGCAAGTAGGAAGAGGGCCTGGGAGTGAGGGGCTGTCTTTTGGGAAGAAGACTTCTGCTGGCCCTTAGGGTGGCAGGCAAAGCCCAAGCTTCACAGGGTAGCCAGGCCTGAAAACATCAAGGTTGTCTTATCTGTGTCTGCCAGCCACAGCTACAGTGCAGATAGTTATCAGCTTTTGGTAGCATCACCTTGTGGTGCAGAGGGATCAGAGATACAAGTCTACAAGCCACAGTGCAAGGAAACCTCTCCTCTCTCAGGATCCCATTCATTTCATTTTTCTTTACTGTTGGGGCTTGGGGGGCATGATGAGAGGACATCCTTAAAGAACATTTGGGAGAAGAAGACTCATCCATAATCTCGCCCTGCTAACTGGGCCGTTCATTGGTGTGGTTTTGGATGTCATACTGCCTTTGGCCACTTTGTGTGAACTCTTGCAATCATCCTTCGTTTTCTTCTCCTGGATGGAGGAGGCCTCCAACTATGACGTATTAGGGCCTAAGGAGACTCTATGAGATCATTTCACGGACCCTCCCGGCTCCAAGAATTACTCCTTAGAAACTAACCCTAGGTGGGTGATGAGACAGTAAGCTTTTAAAGAACGAAGTGGTGTCCCATAGGATCCTGCTTGCCCACTTCCATGTTGGCTGGTGTAGGGAATCTCTTTGTGGGGAAGGTGTAGGCCAAGTGTTCCTGGCTTATACTCCTTGGCCCAAGATCTCCTGCCCACCTGCCCAGCAGTGTCACTCCTCTAGGGAAAACAGAGCCCTCAGTCTTCCAGCTCACCCTCTCGCACCCCAATCTCCAAAGTCTGCGATGTGGAACTAGTTCCTTTCTTACAGGCACATCCATTTGAACTGTGAGAGGTAAGAAAAAAAAGGGGGCCAATTGTCCTTTCCCTCAAGAGGAGCCTGGAGTAGAAAGATGGGGTGCCCCTCTGCTCACCCCTGTTCCCTGTAGGCCCCCCACCACCCCCATATCACCAGCCCCATGCTTCATTAAGGGAGCACAATGTGTCCCCGTGGTCGCCTGCCAGCCGGGATGTCCTGTGTGACAGCAGATGCAAAGAGAATGAACAGGCGGCTGAAAGAGCTGGGGACAAAAAGAGCACATTGTCCAGAGCTCTGAAAGGGCTGCCTGAGAGGGGACATATGCATCTGAAAAAAATACCCCAGTGGGTCCCCCCCTGCTGGCCTCAGCCCGCCCTCACCCAGACCTTCAACTGATGCTGCACAATGGCCTCTCCAGACCCAGCAGGGACAGGCCAGCTCCAGGCTAACAGCAGGCACGGGGGCGAGAGGATGAGCGCGAGGCACGCGGTCCCTCCAGGGAAATTCTCCACCCCTGTCCCCTGTGTGTCATCGAACCATGGAAGGCTAGAGCTGGGAGTGTCTGTAGAAACTACCTGGCATCCCTCCCTCCCTCTGTAGATGAAAGGGACCCAAGAGAAATGAAGCCATACAGCTCAACAGGAGAGACCAGGTTGCTTGGGCACCCAGGTCTCCCACTGCCTGCTCTGCTTCACTCTGGTTGCCATGACTCTGAGTCCAGAGGATGACCATGGACTTTCCAAAGGGGCTAGATATTCTCACTAATCCTCACCTCTGTTGCTCTGCTGGGGTATGGAGCCAAAACTCAGCTCAGGAAGTGATTGTGTCATACCCATAAGAATCCAAGGGTTTGGTTGGATTTCTGAGTCTGGGGCCCCAAGAAATGGGAGAAGTAAAAGCTAGCTTACAAAGAAGCTGCTATTTTGTGAGAGATGACTTCATGGTTTTGCAAAAGGAAAAGTACATGGGTTTATAAGTCAAATGCAAGAGTCTGAGCCCTCTGTTCTGTTCTGTGAACTTGGACAATCCATGGAACCTCCACAAGCTTCGGCTTCGAAGTTGGAAAATCAGGGCTAACGCCAATGTCAGTATCCTT
Organism: Ailurus styani; assembly: GCA_002007465.1. Taxonomy (NCBI): domain Eukaryota; kingdom Metazoa; phylum Chordata; class Mammalia; order Carnivora; family Ailuridae; genus Ailurus; species Ailurus styani. Next base: position 2,113,190 of record LNAC01000241.1, on the reverse strand, counting down.
CCTGATAACCAATTCTGGCACCAGCAACCATGTTAGCAATATCTGCTGTCCCCCTCCGTGATGGCCTCTCCAAGATCAAATGCGACACCATGGGTGAAAGCTCTTTGTAGACAGTACAGCACTGTATACATTAGAATATTATTTTTAACCCTAGAAAGCATGGGGAAAGCTGTCATGGCCCAGGACCATATTCCTTTGGAGGACATTTCCTAACCAGCAATTGCTTTTTGACTTAGATTTTTTTGGAGGAGAGGAGGACGGCTTGATGGAATCAAGGTCCTTTTTAAAAATCAATTGTAAACTTGACAGTAGCTCTTTTTAACCATAATGGGCAGAGAAACTTTCTGGAAAGCCAACTCTCATAGTCAAGGAGGGTGTCCGTGGAATCACTCAACCTTTACCCTGTCTCCAGTGAATTTTCTGACATGAGAAATTTCCCCTCCACCTGGGGCCACTTCCTCTTTCCTCCTCAGCCCCTCCTAAGGTGTACTTAAGTGGACCCCACAGACTCAGACTGCGTCCCCCGGAGAAATGAGCTCACCGGCTGTATGCTAGCAGATGTGGGGAAGTCTGTGTGGTCTCTCACAACAGCTGTTCAGAATTCTTTTCCCCTGAAAGTTTCCATTCTGTATATGGGGAGGTGGGCAGGGGGGAAGGGCAAGCCGGCAGGCAAGGAAAGAATGTCGGCTCTCCACCCTGTTTTGGAGCTGCTTTGTTTCTTTGAGATCTCAGTGTTTCGGAGACAGTGTACATGCTGGAAGATGTCATAAATGAGTTTGTTTTGTTCCAGATGTATGACACCAGGATCTCCGGCTTGGATTATACATATTGTGTTGCCATGCCAACACATACACACATGGACACACATGCTAGTATCCTAAACCATGCTCAGCGCTGGGGAGGGAACAAGGGGCCTAAGAGAAATATTTTTTCGTCTCAAAGGAATTTCCCATTGTGAAGTCAAGGAACATATTCCTGAATCAATTAGAGGCCTGGTAAATGTCGCATTGCCAGAACCGGGAGGAAGGAGTGTTCCCCTTGGACAGGGCTAATCAGAAGAGGTTTTGTAGTAAAGGTGAGACTTAAGCTGTCTGGGAAGGAGGCTATAACTGGAGCAGAAAGGCAAGGGCTGGGCACCCAAACAGGGTAAAAGGGTAAGCAAGAGGGAAGAGGCGGGATGAACCACTTTCTCTTACCCACATAAGTCCAGAAGTCTATGTAATGATTCCTAGAGCTGAGAAGGCCAACTGGTCTATCCCCATCTCTAAATAGGGTCATGACCAAACCATTCTCTCTCATTGGTAAAGCTTATCCAAGAAAAAGATTCCAGGATCTCTAGTAAGTTGTTCTAGGGTTTTACGACCGTAATTGTTGACAAATCTTTCCTCATATTTGCTTTCAATCCCTCTGGGAGCCTGGTATTCACAACCTGAAAGCGAGTCTGAGACTTGCTTAAACCTGTGGCTCCAGGGAGGTACTATATATATAGGCTGAAAGGGCCTCACTCAACAAATGCTAATGAACACCTAGTGTGCCAGGCTGTATGTTAGGCTCTAGGCATTCAGAGGTTATGTAGGATTTCCTTGCCTTCAAGATGTTCATAGTGTAGTAAGTAATGAAAGCATAATGTCAGAAAGTCTATTCTAAAATATGGGCAAATAGAATTCACCTGAAAGTATTAGCTGCTTAGAGTTTGGGAGATGGCTCCATTGAGGAGTTGTAGTCGTGTTGGGCTTTGAAGGATGAATAGGGGTTTGCCAGGTAGGAAAGGGAGAAACTGGCATTTTGGACACCGGGATCAGTAGGTATGAATATAGGACGAACAAGCATCCACTCTTATTTCTTCCAAGATCTTACTGATCATAAAGTCAACTTAGTTTATGCTAAAAGAACAATAAATGAATGAACGAACACATAAATAGCACAGCACTTCACAGAAATATCCATGGGATTTGGAAACCTTAGAGGTACAAGTGCCCACAGGGTCTTTATTAATTGGTTGGTGACAAAGACATTGTCTGGGACTGATGGTGAGGTCAAAGTTCTTAGCAAAGACCCCAGCATGTGGAGGCCCTTTGATCATTCACTTATTCATAGACCACCTTGAGAAAAGGGATTCCAACAGAGGCTATGAAAGCTTTAGCTAACTCCATGAAAGATAGAATCGTAACAAGAAGAGGGTCGATGGGGTTGATGTAATGAAAGGGAGTCATATTTGTCTGCTGTAGCCCTTGGTCTGTTCTCAAGTGTTTCTATTACATCATCTAAGTCCACTTTCTCTTCCTCATTGAGCTGGAAGAGAAACACACTACAATAATAGCAACTATGATGGCACTGGTGACAGTGGAGACTTACCGTGGACCAAGCTCTGCTCTACACACTTTGTATTTATTAACTCACTTAATCCTCACAAGTCCCTGAAGTAAGTGTGATTATTAGGCCCTTTTTAGAGGCTAAAGGAAACTGGAGAGTCAAGTCAACCAATTTACACAGGATCACTTAGCTAACGATTATCAGAGAGTTGAGCCTAGGTGGAGTGGTCCCAGAGCCCAGATCCCAATCATGACCCTCTTGGTCTTCTTCCAGAGATATAGGGCAAACCAGAACTCTTTCCCTGCCCTCTCAATGCCTATCTATTAAGTTTCAAATAATAAGAATTTTTGTTGTTATAACTGCCTTCTAGAAGTCCTTTCTTACCCTCCCATCCTCACTTCTTCTAAATATCAGAATAGAGGTGGTGGCAGAGGAGAAGTGGATACCCCATTGAAGGCTGCTGTTGGATGATTTGAAAGCAGTTCTGGGCATCTCTTGTCTCCCTAGTCTTTTTCTTTTGCTGGCGGGTTTACAAGCCCTAGTTTGTCCTTTTGCTTCACCTCTCCAAAACCCCAAAAGAGAGATTTCTCATTCTAAAGATGAGAAACTGAGGCATGGGGACAAAAATTCATGTATCACTCATGAGAGCCTGAGAACATCTGGGCAAGACAAGACAGGGACTCCTATTCTGTAATTCTACCAACCATGTCACTAGTCCAGCGCCAAACCAGAACAGATGACAGCCACGTGGCACATGGGCCTCTGTCTCCCATTACTGCCCCAGGACAGACTTCACACATTCATAGGACATTCTACTCCACTGAGTTTCGATGTTACTTCCGAAGACTTCTTTCACAGTTTAGTGCTTTAAGTAGTCACTGCTCTTCAGTCTGATTTGACCCATGAGATAAAACAACTTTGACATCCCTGGACCAGTCATTAGCTATTTGAAGTCTAAGAGGACCTCTAGATCTAGAACCAATGTATCATCTCCAAGAGGAGCTGGACATTTTCTCATTACAAGACTGTTGGGCTAGCTAGTGTTACTTTGCTCTTTTATGGGAGCCAAGCTAGAGGAGCAAAGAGTCCGAGCAGTGGCATTACCTGGGGTTAGATAAACGAACTTTTATTGTGTGTCAATCCCTTTTAAAAATAAGACCTAACTAACTATCCCCAAAGCTGCTGCAGGGTATATTCAGAATACAGTGTGAATGACACCCCAGAGGATTGAGCAGTGCACAATCTGTACAACCATCCCTCATTATTCTTTCCTCAAGAAGCTCATCATTTACTTGGGTAGTGATATCCAAACAAACAGCCATAATTCCGTCTCATCAGCACTAGCACTGATGCGCAGCCACAGAATACAGCAAAGGGGGAAACCAGTATCTCTCCATCTGAGAGGTGGGGAAGTCTTCACAGCTCAAGTGCTCTTAAAGCTAACACTGAACAATGAATAGGAGTTCCCCAAGACAGCAGGAAAGAAGGGGCATTCTGGGTAGAGGGGTCGGAATGCAAAAGGCGTAAGTGCATGGCAAAGAGTTTATTATGTATGTAGAGGGGTGGGGTGTGGGTTGGTGGGAGTTCATTCCCTCTGTTCTCAGACTGCACTGGTGATGCCTGGGTGCCTGCAGTTGGATCAGGCCCCTCCCAGGAATCCTCTTGTCTGCATTGCACTGCACAGGACTGTCTGGAGAGGAAAGGTCCTCAGAGACAAGCATGTCCGATGCAGAGAGGAGATGGAGAGATTTATTTTTTTGAAGGCAAAACCCCCACACCTCAGTCCCACAGTACATCAGTGTGTGGAAGTCAGAACACTAATTCACAGCCTGTGTGCATGGGCCCGGGGAGGGAGGCTTTCTGGGAGTGAAGTGAGAGTGAGGCTGTTCCCAGAGGCTCCAGTCTCTGTTTGTGCAGACAGCATGGAACCTTTTCAAGCCATGACCATGTGGCATCCGCTGTTTCCCTCCAGGAAAATTCATGACATGGTGAGGAATGGGCCAGCTTGGTCTGCCAGCGGAGGGGCAGGCATTCTGGGGCCCTGCCCATTGTGGTGGTCAGTCCACTTGAGAGAACATAACAGTTCAAAGCACAGTCTCAGGCTGGATGTAGAGACAATCCCCAGGGTGAGGAGAGGGGACTGAGAAAAGACCCCTTCCTCAAAAAAACAAAACAAAACAAAACAAAAAACCCAACCTCTCCGAGGACAAGTAAATCCACTCCTAAGCCAGATAAATCCCCAGGCACTCAGCCACAGAGGGAAGAGTCCAGCATGTCTGACAAGGGCTCTCCTTTCTCCCACAGCCATGGGGAAGAGAGCACACAGCGTACCAGCAACCTCAAGCCTAGGGCAAATGCTGGCTGGCCATCTGGGCCAGGACTGTTACGTCAAAACTACACTTGGGGAATATGTCACTGTTCCGATCGCTTCTGTCACTGTCCTTGCCTGTGGGTAGAGTCTGAAGTCCTCACCATGGCTTATTCACATCCATCACTACCTCCCTCCATCTTACCGCCTTCCTCTGCCACACTGTTGGCCTCTTCTCACTCTCCATTTCCTGGGGAGCTCACTAGTCCCTGAGCTCATCACACCCCCAGCGCTGCTCCTCCAGCCAGCAAAGCCCGTCCCCCGCTTCTCTGCCATGCGTATGCAGCCCACCTCCCAGAGCTGACTCGAGTACTGCTCGTTCTATACCGGTAAAGCCGTGATCGGCCTCCTGCTCCTCCGTATGACCACACTGGGTTAGTCTGTATCTCATTTGAATCTAAAATAAAATCCAACTTATAAAATTATGTAGGGTTGTGGAACTTTCATTGAATTTCTTTTTTTTTTTAAGGATTTTATTATTTATTTATTTCACAGAGGGAGAAAGATCACAAGGAGGCAGAGAGGCAGGCAGAGAGAGAGAGGGGGAAGCAGGCTTCCCGCTGAGCAGGGAGCCCGATGTGGGGCCTCGATCCCAGGACCCTGAGATCATGACCTGAGCCGAAAGCAGAGGCTTTTACCCACTGAGCCACCCAGGTGCCCTTTCATTGAATTTCAAACTTCTCAAGGGCCAGAACCAACCTCCCGCAGTGCCTGGTATAAATGTCTCACACTCAGTCATCATGTGCCTGCTGGAAGGAAGGAGGGAGGGAGCGAGGACAGAAGGACACGTGGAGAGAAGGAAGGGAGGCATATATTCTTTTTGAAGACTACTGTTTAATGAGGTGATTTCTTATTCTTGAAGGCAGACCTTGCAAATACTGCCTTCTAATGTAGGTATAATCAATTCCGCTGGAAAGAGAAACCTGGTAAGCCAGATGCTTTCATAAAGATGTCTCTGGGTGGGGGCGCCTGCCTGGCTCAGGTGGAAGAGCACGCCACTTTTGATCTCAGGGTCGTGAGTTCGAGTTCCACACCGGGCATAGAGATTACTTAAATAAATCAATAAAAACTTAAAAAAAGATACCTACATGTGGTGGGGTGTATTTGAACACATGAAGAATGTTAAAGGCTTTTAATAAAATTTTTCCTTATTTTTTTTAAATATTTTATTTATTTATTTGACACAGGGAAGGAGAGAGATCACAAGTAGGCAGAGAGAGAGGAGGAAGCCCGATGCGGGACTTGATCCCAGGACCCTGAAATCATGACCTGAGCCGAAGGCAGAGGCTTAACTCACTGAGTCACCCAGGTGCCCCACCTTATTTTTTTTCAATAAAGACTTCTAAAGCGCTTTCACTGTGTCAGGCCCTCCACAAAAAGGGACTGAAACATGAGGGGTGGGGCAGATAGGAGCTTTGTCCTCAAGAAGATTCAACTCCTTAGAAAAAGAGAATGCCTTCTTTTTCTATATCGAATGCATAAATAAATAATAAACAAATAAGTAAATATTTATAAGTACTTACATTTACTTATTTATAAGTACTTATAAATATTTACCTTATTTATAAGTATATATAAATAATAAAATAATATATAAATATTTACTTTATATATAAGTAAATGAGTAAATAAAAATAAATAAATATTTATTTATTTATTTATTTGATATCAAATATCAAATGCAAGGTCAAAATCCCAACATGTGGTGAGGAATGGCGAGGGGGGAGGTTTACCTCCACCCTGCAGAGATGGAAAAGCAGGGGCTTTCTGCCTTGAAATTCTGGGGAAGAATTGCAAATTTGTTTGTTTATTGCCAAAGAATGCTTGCCTTGGAAACTGGAGAGTGCCTCAGATTCAGTCCCAGTGATAGAGTGTCTCTAAACTGGGTCAGGGACAAAGACAAAGGACAGATGATACCATAAATAACGAACTTATAGGGCAGAATGTGTCACCTCAAGTATTTGAGGCTCTCTGCAAGAGAGAGAGGGAACCAGGGATACAATCATTGGATGAGAGGTTTAGGAAAACTTTAAAACCAGTAAAGCAATTAATCATTGAGTTCGGCACTTTTCTTTCTTCCCTGGCAGGTTACAACTTCTTCCAAATTGATTTCCCCAACTTTGGTCTCTTCCCGGTCTTACCTACCCTGTGCAGTCCTGCAAGGTTGATTTCACGTTATTCCTCTTCTTGAAAATGTAATAGTTCCACTGAAAAAGAATACAAGTAAAATTTCGATAGGCCTTCAATGTCATTTTTGTTGCAGTCTGCTTTAACGAGCCCTCCAAGTGGTTCTGAGGCATTCTAAGGTTTGCAAGTTGTTGCACTATGGCTTATCTCTTCCCCCAAGGAAGTGTATCTCCTGAGGCAAGAGCCCTTCCTAGTATATCTCAGAGTCCCTCCACTCAGAGGCTGGCACGTGACAGGTATTCTAGAAATCATGGAATGGGAACGTATATCTTCAAAGGTAACTTGTCAAGTGGAGTGCTGGGTGCAGAGGGAAAGAGAGCAGAATTAGATGCATTAGTGTGCATTTGGCCATTCTATTTTTCCCTTTTATGACTTATTTATTTATTGCATAACTGGAAACCAAGACTTCCCAATCCCTTTCACACATTTTGCTCATCACCCACCCGCTTATCCTCTGGTACCCACCAGTTCTCTGTATTTATGGGTCTGTTTCTGTTTTATTGTTTGTTTCTTTGTACTTCTTCTTCTTTTTTTTAATTCTCCGTGTAAGTGAAATCATATGGTATTTGTCTTTCCCTGACTTATTTCACTTACCATAATACCTTCTAGGTCCAGCCATGTTCTCACAGATGGCAAGATCTTATTCTTTTTTGTGACTGAGTAATATTTATCGTGTATACACACACACACACACACACACACACACACACACACACACACACACCCCTTCTTTATCCATTCATCTATCGCTGAGCACTTCGGTTGCTTTCATATTTTGGCCCTTGTAAATAATGCTGCAATGAACCTAAGGGGTGAACATATCTTTTCGAGTTAGCACTTTCACTTCCTTTGGGTAAATATCCAGCAGCAGAATTACAGGATCATATATTTCTATTTTTAATTTTTTGAGGACCCTCCATACTGTTTTCCACAGTAGTTGCTCCAATTTACATTCCCACTAGCAGGGCACGAGGGTCCCTTTTGTCCACATCCTCGCCAACACTTGTAATTTCTTGTCTCTTTGATACTTGCCATTCTGACTGGTGTGAGGGGATATCTCATTGTGGCTTTGATTTGTGTTTCTCTGATGATCAGTGACATTGAACATCTTTTCTTGTGTCTTTTGGCCATCTGGATGTCTACTGTGCGTTTGTTTGGAGTCTGTTGGAGGAGACAGAATTGACACAGGCAGCAAGTGAGAATAACACAGCCCTAGGCTGCAGGGGGAAGGTCCTAAAAGCAACACAAGCATAGAGAAATGGACAAGGCCCTGGGTGGCTTAATTATATGTTTTCATATGACCGAATTCTACTCTTCCTTCATCGTGTTTGTTTTATTCCTTATCTGTCAAGGAGTCAGTGGCCAGCAAACCAGAGGATGCTGTTGATGATGTTGATGGCAACACAATAATCCTATTACTACTTAAGGCTACTAATAGCTAACACTTACGAGGTGTCACTATGGGTCACACACTATGCTTAGTACTGCAAATATTAGCTTATTTAATCTTCCTAACAGCTCAGTGATAGATGTCAAGGAAGGATTGAAGTTGGGGAAATCAATTCAGAAGTGATTGCAATAGGCTAAGTACCAAATGAGATCATCTTATTAATCAGTTTTACAGAAGTGGAAACTGAGGGACAGAGAGGTTAAGTAAGATTCTACTGATCTGAAGTGACAGTCAGGTTTGAACCTCTCTCTGGACAACAGGAGTTGAGAAGGGAGAGCGAGGGTCCCAGCAAAGTGCGGGACGGGACTCTAGGCTAAACAGAAATTCGTGGTGCCTTCAGCAATAGTCTTTCTGGATGACTGCTGCTCCTTATTTGGCCTTCCATGAGCTTTCTGGCTCTGTGGTTAGCCTGCTTTCCCACCTCCAGGGGACACCTCTCTTTTTCTATATCCATTGTGCTTTCTGTATCCACCATCTTCCTGCTCCTTTAGAAATTCCAGATGCTTCTAGGAGTGAAATACTGGTATCTCATCATCCTCTCTTCCTTTGCGCCTGGCTTGGATAGGCTCCCCTTTAATACTGAAGATCTTTGAGGTCTCTCCTCCATCCTAGAACATTCTTTTTTCTTTCTTTCTTTCTTCCTTTTTTTTTTTTTTTTTTGACCCATGAGGTATGGAACAACAAGGTCCTATAGTTCTTTTTACTGCTAGATTTTAAAAACAGATGCAACGAGAGTTAAAGTTCAGTGTGACCCCGCGGGACCAATGCTTTAGGAGACTTGTAGCAACTAAGTTTTATGCCATCCCTGACTTACTGTGTGACCTTGGGGCCAGCCACTTGCCCTCTCTGTGTCTCAGTCCCCCTGCGGTGGGATCATAATATCTACCGCCAAGCAGTGCTCGGAGCATGAATGAATTATTATCCTGAACGCCCTCTGAGCTTCTGGGACAAAGGTGCTATGTTAATACACAGTATCCCTCTTCTTCTTCTTCTCATTAGTATTATTCAAACCCAGATGGCATTATTATTGTTGTTGATTGACAGCCCCGCATAGCCCCATTCACGGGTGTCAGAGAGCCAGGCGGTAGTTAACACAAGCAAAAACCATGTTTAAAACAAAGCCCAAGGAACACTCCAATAGTGTGTGCCTTGGGTTGCTATTAAAGCCAGAGCAGCTGCAGTGGCAACACGGAGGGACAGGGCAAGGAAATGCATCCCGGAGCACAAAGAGGGGAAAGTGGGTCTTGACACTGATCATATAATCGTGCTGGGCTTTTATAGACACTGGGAGGCCTCAAACAGAATAAATGCTTGAACTTTATCCACGGTTTACAGGCAGCGGCTGTAAAGGTCTTTGTTGCTGTTGCTGCCATATTAATGACCCAGCTTGGGGTGCTGCCGCCGCCGCCGGCCGCTTCTTCCAAAGAAAACAAATCAAAGTGAGTAACTCGATGTCCAGCAATGAGTTTTCCATTATACAAAAATAAGTATAAATCTCTCCCAGTTGGGCAGCCGTACTGCGACGTCGGAGGCTGGTAAAGGGGTCAAGGTAGCTAGACACTTTGAACCCTTGAACCAGCACATCAAAAAGAGGCTCCTTCTCTTTGTTAATTGCAAAATAAACAGATAAAAATAAACCGTGGTGTTCTGGCGCTGTGGACAGGGTTTGCACCAAAGGAGAGAGGATCGGAGGCAGCTGGGAGGGGGACCGGGTCCTTGGGTCTGGCTCTCCATCCCTTTTCCACCCTGCTCACCCTGATAAAAACCCCGTGAGTAAATGACCTTCAACAAGCAGTGGCATGAATCTTCACCTACAGGGCACACCTTGCAACATTAGAGAAGTTTAGTCAAAGTGGTATCTTGGGTAGATACAATTTAATGCCTTGAAGGCTTTAAAAACTGAGTGTCCATAAATATTCTGATTGTTTTAACAGAACTTGGGAGTCCTTGGGAGCATTAGGCAGCTGAAAAGTGGAGACAGCATGCCTTTGGTGGAGGTTTGGACAAACGGATGAATAACGAGAGCTCCTAGGACATTGGAAAATGGACAAAGTTGGGTGGTGGGGGCAGGGGGGTTGTGCATGTGAAATAAGGCAGGGTGGAAGTAGACAAGGAAGAAACTGGGGCACTGAAGCAAGAGAGACGTCTGGGGGAGCTTGCCCTTGGTCAGTGGTGGTGGTGGTGGTGGAGTGATGAGGACGGTGAAAGGAGTGACAAGGACAGAGTCGGTATCAAGGGAAGGGAGTTAGACATCTGTAGGCCCAGGGAGTGAGGTGGGGAGGCAGCTGATTCCTGAGCGGCTCTGGTTGTAGAGCCTCGGACCCACCCCCTTCCCAGCCCTATTCATCCTTCAAACACAGAGGAAAGAACCCAATGTGCTGCTTGAGTGTGGCAATCCTCCAAAATAGAATTTATTACCCCCACCAAAAATAAATGTGTTTCGTTTACCCAAAGGCTTGCTGATTTTTCATATTCTTCTTCTTCACCAACTCTCTTTCCTTCACCGGACCCTCCCAACTATCTCTTCCTTGCTACCAGGTGAGCGTCCATCCACCCGTCCGTTCCCTCAGTCTCCATAATGCTACCTCCCAGAAACCATACAAGGTGTTCTCCATGCTAATCACGTAGGGTCTCTGGCCTAAAGCTGCCCTCTTCCCAGCGTCAGAGGCAAACTGGTACCAAGGTAAGTTCTTGATTGTGGGGTGGCATGGGGACAAGATCAGGTGAAGGAGAGGTCACCCGGGTTGTGAGATGAGTAGACTGGAGGGCAGGGTGTGGGGTGAGGACCAGCTGCTTAGGAGATGGTGTCATCACCAAGGCTAAAGACCACCTGGCCTGAGTTATGTTGGAAAGGGGCAAAGAAGACAGACCATCTAGAAAGGCAGAATCGTCTAGAGAGGAAGGTGTGGGAAAGGTGAAGAGAGGAAGCCTTCCAGAATTCTAGCGAGTGTAACCAACCCCCTCGTCCAGCTCCCTCCTTCTGTAGTCCCTTCCCTTGCAGTGTGCCTCTAAAGCCTTCCAAGTCTCTCTGCTTTCCCTGCCCCCATACCTTCTAATCCCCAGCTTTCCTTCTCCTTCAAATCTCATTTCACCCCCTTATTCTCTGCTTTTTCCGCTTCCATGCTCTTCCCACCCGAGTGCTGCTGTGGGAGCATGGGGATTGATTCTCCACTGGCTTCCTGCCTCCTGCCCTGGGGCTGCTTGGGGGAAGGGCCGGAGGATTCTCCTGGGAAGCAGGACGAGGGACATTCAGGCTGGAGAGGAGACAGACCCAGAGAGATGAGATCAAGGGTGGATGTGAGGCAGAAAAAAACTAAAAGAAAAGTCTTATTTCTTCCCCGACATAGTCTGTTGGGAACAGATTTAATGTGGTCTCTGGAGGTTTTCACATTCCACAGCCCTAAATTTGGGATTTTTTAATAGTATGAGAGAGTTTTCCACCATGGTGGGTCCAGAGTGCTTTATCGATCACTTGCTAGATGTTCTGTTTGGCTGCTGCTCACACAATATGTCTCCTCCACTCCTGACATCAGCCTTCTGAGGTGACGGGAAGTATAATTTCACCTCAAACCAGGAGATACTGGGGTGTGTGGGGATTAAGAAACTCAGCCCCGTTGGCAGGAGGCCTTAGCCTGTACCCTTTCACACTAGAACACGCACTTCTTCCATCAGCGAGCTCACTCTGTTCATAAATAAAAGTAAAGCAAACATAACCCATGTACATTTAGCGTAAGGTACATTTAATCTCACATTTTTTTCTTTCTCTCTCCTAAGATGTTAGAAATAGATCCCACTCTCTAAACTTTGCCCTCAAACAGTTAAAAATGTTTCCCATACAATTGTGATATTTTCCCCAGGTGAAACACTGGGTATCCTGGGTTTTGTTGGTTGATTGGTTGGTTGGTTTTTGAAGATAGCATCAAATAATGTCTTTCATGAACCTCATCTTCCAGACTTTTCCCAAGAGAGTTCCTCTGAGGAACTGATCTCTGGGCAGATATGTTGGAATTATTTCCCAGGACTATCCCATGGGGCAGATGTTCTGGAAGAAAACTGTCTGCCCCCTCCATGGAAGGGGACCGAAGCAGGCTTGATGGGCAGAGGCTGGAAGTGTAAACAGGCAAGTGAGTTGGAAGTAGGGGTAGAGAAGGTGAGAGACAAGTGGAATGCTACTGTAATAAAAAATAAAACCCTAAAAACTATGAGAGTGGCTAGAAGACAAGCTGGAAAGACCTTGAGGAGAGAATTGGTGAAAATCTAAAAGATCTCAAGGAGACTGTTAGCAGCAGCCAGAGGTCCCTCAAGAAAGCGGTCAAAGACTAAAGACAAATGAGGAGGGGCAGCCGGGTGGCTCAGTCAGTTAAGTGTCTGACCCTTGATTTTGGCTCAGGTCATGATCCCAGGGTCATGGAATTAAGGCCTGCATCCAGCTCTGCACCGGGCACCAGGTCTGCTCGAGATTCTCTCTCCCTCTCCATCTGTCCCTGCCCCCACGTGCACACGCACGTATTCGCTCTCAAAATAAAGAAAATCTTTTTTAAAAAACAAGGCAAATGAGGAAAATGTTAGCGGAAACTAGAGAGAAGATGATTCATTCTGTGGTGGCAGAAATTCTAGCAACACTGTTGCCTACAATGATATGGAAGGAAGTGTTCCTCAGGAACTGGGTGGCCTGGCTGAGGAGAGCTCTAGGCAAGGTTACAGGTCACCCTGGCTTCTTCTTGCTGCTTGCATTAAAATTTAACAGGACAGGGATAAGCTCAAGAAGGAAAAATTAAATATAAAGCCTGGAGAATCCACACAGTTTGAAAATCCCCTGACTTTCAGGTGGAAAGCAACATTGAATTAAGAATGGCTTCAGAACAAAAATAAAATTCGGGGAATAGTCAGAAGAACATACCAGAAAGATGAAAACTGAGATCGTGATTATAAAGTCCTCTGTTAAGACCTCAGAAAGATATAAAGGAATGCCTTAGAAAACTGTTGGGTCAAAAAACAACCAAAAACCCAGGACTTTTAGGAATCCTTGGCAATTTCAACAGAAGCTGGATGGTTTATCGTGAAGACCTTTGTGAACGCGGTCCTTTTCTTCCCCAATTGTATGAACCACAATAAAATTCACAAAAGGCTCCCAACGATTTTAAGAGAATCATACAAACAGAACCATCATCAGTTTGCACTGAAAGAGACAAATAACGTACAAAAAAAAAAAGTCTTTGGATCTCAAAGCTTTCATAGGCGAAGAAAACTACTTGGTTGCAAATATGGGCTCCGTTTTACAGAAAAGGAAGCGTGCCCAGAGGGTAGAACCGAGAGCCACAGTGAAGAACTGCCAGTCTTGACCCCTGATGAAGGGACTGACCACATCGTGGCTTGCCAGATTTCAGAATTGCTTTAGACCCAGGTCTCCTGTATGCCTCTTGTTCTTCCCCTTTTCAAATGGAAGCATCTATAGCAGTTGTGCTACGCCTGTGCCTCTACTTAACGGTGGGGGTCGGGGAGGGGTACAGATATCTGGGCCCTTTAATTCTCAGGCTTTCAGGTAGAGATGAGCTGTGCTGGAAGAATGATGTCCATCTCTCTGTAGAATATCATACATCTTCCTTGGCACTTTGCGTACTCTGTTCCCTCTACCCGGACTTGTCACCCCTTACTTCCCTACCTGGTTAATGCCTATTCATTCTCTAAAATCCAGTTCAAAAGCCCCACCCCCTACCCCCAGTTTCATCAGTTAAAGTTAGTGGCTAGGTTTTCTGTCATTCTACAAGACTTACCATGGACTTACCATCCTGAACTGAAGTGGTTTCCATACTCTCAGTTTCCCCCACTGGCTCATGAGTTCAAGAATGGCAGGGATGACCTTTTATCACCGTTGGTGTTTATAGAAACTCATTGCAAAATTAATGCAGGTACTTAGCACATATTTGGTGGTAAACAAACATGAAGTGTAGGTATTTAAACAGATAGCATGCAAACTTTGAGGAGAGAAAGTGAGTTAAGAAAACTTAACAGGTGTGTTTAATAACCAAGGCCCCGGAGGCAAGGAAGTTTGGTAAGTGTGGATTGTGGTCATGTCCTGCAGGTCAGTGTCTTTGATTTGGTGTTTGGAAAATCTGAATGTACTTGCCAGGTGGTAAGAGAGTCCAGGAAAGACATAGCTTTGTTTTTGGGGGGAAGGCTAGGCACTTTGTTCTCCATGACCTACAATCAGTGACTTATACCTTAATCCCCTCAGCATATAGGAACACATTACGGAATATGAAAGGGGAACCAGGGATTCTGGAGATGTGAACATCAAATTCCCAGAGACCCTCTCAGACCTAAAATGTTCTGTTTGGAGAAGCCAACTTGGAAACAAACCAGTGAGAAGCTCTATACAACCAGAGCCTGGCTGTGTCTTTCTCTGCCACTGCAGGCATCGAGTATGCTCTAAGAACATTCTTTTCATGGTTGCTTATTGGCATGTGGGAAGGAGGAAGAAGGGAAGGGAGAAGGTTAAGGGACATTTTGGAAATTTTCTAATGTTGCTTAAATGAGTAAGAATTTTTTTAAATGAGTGGTGTGAGTTTAAGGAATGGGGGGTGATATTGTAAGGGAGCTTCTACAGCATAGGAATAGTGATCACCAATGGCCGTGTTCTCAGACTTTTCTCCAAAGACCTCCTATATCTGGACGTGACTCTGTTCTCCCCTAATCCTTAGTAAGACTTGCTTCTGAGAAAGAATGAGACAGAAGCTCATGCCGCCTGCTGTCATGGAAAACTCCATCTGAATGCCAGTACTAGAGTCTTGAGGGCGGATGATTCATGTTGGGCCCAAAATAAGATTTAGTGAAATGATCGACATTTCTGTTCTTTTTCTGTTTCTCCTTGTGAGAATCTCATAGTCGAGACATAAGAATTACCACCAATACACAAATACGAATATCTTAGACTACACAGAACTTAAAGTCAACACAGGGAGTTGACTTTTGGCGTCAAAAGTCAACTTTTGACTTTTGAATGTAACCATGCAACATGTAACAATAGGGAGTTACATTTTGCAGGATGTCTTTTAAGAGGGGCTGGTGAGGGCTCTTCCCCCACCCCAAAGGGTGCTTCAGCGCAGAGCTGCCACTGACCAATGCAGTGGCATTGTTAGAAGTTCGAGAAGCCATTCTTCCCTTCACGAAGACGCAGCTCTGTGCCAGAGGGTGTGGTTTGGTGAATAAAGGGCAGAATGGGTCTCTGGTGTCACTCACTCCCTTTAGCTTTACTTTCATGGTGAGAACAATCTACACAATCACAGATGAAAGTCCTATTATCATGGAGTCCCAAATGCCACCATTTGGATTCCATTCTTTATGGCCGGATGAAAGCATTCCTACTTCATCAAGGGCAAGCACCCCCACATACTGACTACACATCCGGCTCCTAGCAGCCAGCACTGCATTACTCTCCCTGATGACAAGGAATAGTCAACAGAGACCTGAGCTAGTGGAAGGGTCAAGGGGGAATGGATGGGCTCCTAGGAGGGCCTGGGTGGCCCCTGAGGCTCTAGTTGAGGGGAAGAGGGTGGGAGTGTTAGGGTGGGGCTGAAGGTCAGCAGGACCAGACCACATTCACCTATTTCCTTTTAATGGTTTTAATGTGGCTATCAGCAACTTCAAAGTTACATAGATGGCTTGCATTCATTCTATTTCTATTGGGCAGTGCTACTCTCGAACTTAACACAGGGCCTAACATCCAGCAGAAGCTCATAAATGTGACTTGAAAAGAGATGAAACTAAATATACCACAATTACATGTCTGAGAACTGTGACCGATACATTTTCTTTAGGCAGTACTTCTTTCTCTTTATTTTTTTTTTAAAATTTTTTTTCCAGTTCTATTGAGATAAAATTGACATACATCGCTGGGTGAGTGTAAGGTGTATGGTATGATTTTCCCTTATTGTGAATCTTTTTCTCCTCTGCAAAAATTCATAGTTGTCCAGCAGAAACAATTAAGGCAATAAACCAAACGATACTCCCAGATACCTTTTCTGTAAATAAAAAATCCCCATGTCCTCTCCTTTAACCCCTTCTCTGGGATGTACCACAATCTCTCAAGTACAGTGAGATAGTTGGCCATACAAGGAGAAAAGACAATTTATCAACTCTGGGTCCTTTCTGTAGATGTTGAAATAGATTCAGAATTCTAAATTGTCTCGGGGTGTCTGGCTGACTCAGTCAGTAGAGCATGTGACTCTTGATATTGGGGTTGAGGGTTCCAGCCCTAGGTTGGGTGTAGAGATTACTTAAAAATAAAATCTTGAAAAAAAAATCTGAATTGTTTAAACTCTAAATCCTTTCTGAGGGCCTACCAAAGATTCAAAGTCTATATCTATAGGAAATACCGCAGAGACCAGAGGAAGTAGTTAACAGCTTTAACTGAATAAATGAATTTAAATGAATAAATCTTTGAGCTTGAATTAGGAATTTGATGGGAAATAGAGATTTGGAGACAAATTTCAGGCTTTTTTTTCCTCCCCTGAATCACCAGGGAGATGAAATCTCCCATAAGTTTCATTTCAAGTTTTCAGAAGGCTGTGAGGACTAATGGAATTAAGAGCCAAATTGTGAAGGTAAATGGGAGAATCACTTCTCACTGGCTTCTCAGCTCTCTGATCCACGGGTCCTCCACACAGCTCTGGCTCAACACAGCCCTGTGTCACAGAGCGAGCCCTCTGTGATGGCTGGCCCAGGTGAGAGGTGGCGCATGGTGGCACTGACAGGGCCTCTGGGGGTGGAGGCGGAGGCGCAGGCAGGAAGCAGGTGTAGACGGGCACCAGAGGAGACTGTAGTTTTAGGGGATTTTTTTGTTTGTTTGCTTAATTGCTTGTTAGAATGGATTTAGTTTCTCTCCCCTGAAGAGATACAGATTTGAGATGAATTTTAGATGTTTTTAGAACAAAAACGCTACTCAGTTGAATTTCTGTTTTTGCCATAGCCATGCTACTGAGCTGAAGGAAAGAAAGCACAAGTATCCCGCCCCAGACTGAAAACCTTTTTTGTTTCTTCGGTGTCACAGAGCCTTCATTCTGTTCCTTAGGAAAAAATAGTATCCTGAAGGATTCCAGTAAAGCTGGACAATTAAGTAAATATTTTTGCTCAAAAAAACATGCCATTTGGTACCATTTTCCTTGATAAATTATCTTCTCCTTGTCAAAAAGGGACCAAAAAAATATAACCCTTCTCCTGAGATAGAATCATAATGAATAGAAAGATACAATTGGGCTTTTATACATGTTAAAGCATTTAAACATACTAGACCTTGAAGTAATTAAGCTTTTTTCCATCATATTTTTAACTTTCCTAAAAAGAAAAAAAAATACAGAGCTCATGCTAACATCTCTTCTCTTTTTAAAAGAATGCTGTGAAATTGAGGAAGGAAATGAGACAATTTGTCCCTAATCGTCTTGCCTTAATAGTTGTAAAAGCCACACTTTCACAAATGGTATATTGGGTTATCTTAACTGGTTTCATGCACAGTTAGCTCAGTGGCCATGATATAGGACAAATTTCATGGAAAAACTGTGTTCACTGTTTTCCCCTTATTTCTAAATACACTGGATAAATATAATACATTACAGTTGCTCAGAGCAGACACTTAGATAAACAGTTGGTCATGGAGGTGACAATATGGCAATAAGCCACGGGTGCTATGTGTTCACTCAGTCTCGCCTGTCGTATCATTCATTCATTCATTCATTCATTCGCTCAGTTTGCATGTGTTGAGTGCATTGTGCAGAGGAGAAATAAATAATTTAGCCTGTAGGATCTGGAGCCAACTTCACAGTTCAAACGAGTTTTGTTCTATTTTTTTTAAAGATTTATTTATGGGACACCTGGATGACTCTGTTGGTTGAGCTTCTGAGTCTTGGTTTTGGCTCAGGTCGTGATCTCATGGGTCATGGGATCCAGCCCCTGTGGTGGGGAAATCCATGCTCAGTGGGGAGTGGACTTGAGGATTCTCTCCCTCTGCCCTTTCCCCCATTCTGCCTCAAGCGTGCCTACACGCACTCTCTCTCAAATAAATAAAATAATCTTTTTAGATTTATTTATTTATTTGAGAGAGAGAGTTTTAAGGGGAGGGGCAGAGGGAGAGGGAGAGAATCCCAAGCAGACTCCTCACTGAGCACAGAGCCCCGCAACCTGAGATCATGACCTGAGTTGAAACCCCAAGAGTCTTTCGCTTGACCCCCTTAGCTACCCAGGCACCCCAAAATGAGTTTTGATCAGGCCTCAAAGTAAAGGTGTGGCAGGAAGGCCATGTGGCGGAGGGAACAGATGCGTAAAGTCACAGGAAAGCGAAAGTGTGTGCCGTGTTTAGGGAACAGCAGGAGACGCCACATAAATGGACTACAGGATGCCCGACACGG
The DNA here is from genome assembly GCA_002007465.1 of Ailurus styani. NCBI lineage: Eukaryota > Metazoa > Chordata > Mammalia > Carnivora > Ailuridae > Ailurus > Ailurus styani. Next base: position 2,094,472 of record LNAC01000241.1, on the reverse strand, counting down.
GAAGGTGCACCTGAATTGCAAAAGATGTTGAATGGCGACCTAAGGAGTTTATATTTTAATTTTTAGGGGAAAAAATCGTATAAAATGGATTTCCTGTCAATTTGGCTTTCCTTAATTTTATTATTTCTATGTATTCTCTGTTCTCTAAGAACAAAGCAATAAAGGACAAAGTAGAAAAAGAAAAACAAACATAACAAGACCTAGCCGAACTCAAAAACAAGAAAAAAATATCTTTATGGATCACTGCAAAGCAGTGAGTGGGGATGAAGTCATTGGACTTGCGAGGTGCAAATCAGGCAGCAACAGAAAGGAGGCTAGCTCCTGTGGGTAAAAGAGACAGAGTGTCTCTGCACAAGGTGACAGAGGCAGGCAAACACCCTGAAGCCAGAGTCTGACTCTCTTAGAGGCTGTGGGACGAGGGAAGGAAGATCTAAGACCCAGCCTCCTAACTAGGAACCAATTCAGGTTCTGTGATTGACTCTGTAATAGTCTCATTATCCCTGTGGGGCAGGAGACCCTAAACATTATCGTAAACTCGGTGATGGACTGAGGGAGCAGGGTCCTGGGTAAAGGCATCCACAAAACTTCTCAGCTGGGTGCAAGAGAGAGCAAAACAAACAAAACAGGAAGCCTCCTATACAAAATGAGGCTGTACTAAATTCACCCAGATTTAGTGCAAAGAGACAAAGAAATATAAAATTTAAAAAAGAATAGTTAAAGACATGCAGTATTAGCAGAAGTTCCAATGCACCTCTAATTTGAGTACCAGTAAAAAGAAGGCTCAAAGGAGATGGAGAAACTTTTTTTTTTTTAAAGATGGTAGCTTGGGATTTTCCAGAATTAAAGGAAAACATGAGAATTCTGATCAAAAGTGCACTTTGAATACCTAGCAGGATAAAGGCATATCTATATCACAGTGAAACTGCATAATATCATCAATAAGAGAAAAATCTTTAAAGCTATCAGAGAAGAAAAATTGATCACTTTTGAATTAATCTATTAGTAACAATTATACTGAAGTTTCACCTTAAGCTTTCATTAGCAGCAATAGAAACCAAGAAATATTGGAGTTGTATCTTCAAAGTGCTAAGGGAAATTTCTATTCAGTTCACTCTCAATCAAAATGTGGTATAAGGGTGCCTGGGTGGCTCAGTGGGTTAAAGCCTCTGCTTTCGGCTCAGGTCATGATCTCAGGGTCCTGGGATCGAGGCCCACATTGGGCTCTCTGCTCGGCAGGGAGCCTGCTTCCTCCTCTCTCTCTGCCTGGCTCTCTGCCTGCCTCTCTGCCTACTTGTGATCTCTCTCTCTGTGTCAAATGAATAAATAAAATTTAAAAAAATGTGGTATAAAATAAAAACATTTCAAAAAGGAAGAGACTCAAAATGTTGCCAACAACTAACCCTCCCACTAGCATAACTCATTATAAGTTATATTTTGACCAAAAACTAGATGGAAAAAATAATGGAATGTACCCTAATTAATGAAATATGTTGCTAAATGTAGTGAACTATTGACAATGAGAGCAATATTTTTTTTGTTTTTAAATCAGTGAAAATAGGATTTAAGAGAATAACAAAATGGAGGAGGAAGGAATTTTATAGACAAATTTTATATATGACCAGAAAAATAATAAAAATACTGAAAAAGTTTAAGTTTGTTAATTTTTTTTTTTGAGAGAGAGAGAACTCACGTGCACATGAGCAAGGAAAGGGGCAGAGGGAGAGGGAGAGAGAGAGAATCTCAAGCAGACTCCCTGCTGAGCATGGAGCCCAATGAAGGGCTCTATCTCAGGACCCTGAGATCATGACATGAGCTAAAATCAAGAGTCAGACACTTAACTGACTGAGCCACCCAGGTGCCCCTAGATTTGTTAATTTTTTTTCAAAAGTATATGACTGTTGAATATTTAAGGAAAAATATAATTTAATCACTTAAAAGATAGAAATACACAGTATAGATTCTGATTCAGGCAGAGAAAAAAATAGCAATAAAAACTCCATCACTCTAAAAGCACATAGAAAAAACAGAAAAAAGAAACAATGACAAAGCAAAATAAAGACAAGAGAAGATAATAGTAATTGACAGTACTTACGAATGGATTAAAGCCAACCGAAAGAGATTATCTAAATGAATAAAAGAGAGAGAGATAGGACCAACAAGAGAGATATACTAAAACAACATCAATCAAAAAGGTTGAAAATAAAAAGCTGCGGAAGAAAAAGATAATTCAAATTCCAAAATAATATTGAGCAGCAATGTTAATATTACACAGAATGGAATTTACATCAAAAAAGAATAAATAGGGAAAAAGAGAGAAACTTTATAATAATGATCAGAATCATCCTCTAAGATGACGTAGCTAAACATGACCTTATATATGCTGAACAACAGGATTCAGATTACATAAAAGAGTGAAACTGGTCATTATATATATATATATATATATATATATATATATATATATATATGCACTAGGAGATCTGTAACATTTTTCTAATAGAAAATAATGGATCAAATGGACAAAAATAACTCTGTAGAACTATAGAATATTTGAAGAGGAAAAAAATCTATCAGTTTCCCTGATAGCTGTATGTAGAACCCTGCACACCATAAAAATCATAATTTATTTTCATGTTAACATGGAGCATTTGTGAAGATGACTATACAGCAAAGCAGATTTTAACAATTTTCAAAGAATTTATATTATACATCTTTTCTGATCACTGTGCAATTAAATTAAACACCTGCAAGCCAAGGGGAGAGTTTTTGTTTTGTTTTTGTTTTTTTTTAAGATAAAAACAAACAAACAAGTTTGGAAATTTAAAAATGCATCCTAACTTGAGGAGCAGGGTGTGGGGTTGTGGGGGGTAGGAGGGAAAAATAATGAAACAAGATGGGATGGGGAAGGAGACAAACCATAAGAGACTCCTAATCTCACAAAACAAACTGAGGGTTACTGGGGGTGGGAGGGTAGGGATAGGGTGGATGGGTTATGGACATTGGGGAGGGTTTGTGCTTTGGTGAATGCTGTGAAAGATGTAAGCCTGATGATTCACAGACCTGTACCCCTTGGGCAAANTAATAAAATAATAAAATAAATAAATAAATAAATAAATAAAAATAAATAAAAATGCATCCTAAGTAATTTGGGGGTTCAAGAGGAAATCACAATGGAAAGTCCAAAATGCTTTAAACTGAATGAAAATAACAGNTAAATAAATAAATAAATAAATAAATAAATAAATAAATAAAAATAAAAATGCATCCTAAGTAATTTTGGGGTTCAAGAGGAAATCACAATGGAAAGTCCAAAATGCTTTAAACTGAATGAAAATAACAGAGTCACATATAAACATATAATGCAGCTAGAGAGAAATTAAAGGGTATAATGGTACATAGATCTACATATTAATACATATTCAGTCCCCTTAAACCCATTGCCTATATCCTTTTTTCATTATCATTAATGGATTTGTATTTAATTTTCATGAATTGTTTTTTATGATATTCCTTATTTTGATTCTAAACTTTTTATCAGAATTATGTAAAAAAATAAACTAATTAAAAATAAAATAAAAGGTACAATTAAAATCTATAATTAGTTTATAAAAGGAGGAAAGAGAAAAGGTCAATGAAGGTATAATCAAGTCAAGAAGTAAGGGAAGAAAAATTCAGAAAGAGCCTAAAAACACCAGAATGAAGGAAATAATAAAGTGCAAGGCAGAAATCAATAAATTAGAAAACAAACAGTATAAAAGATCAATAAGAGTAAAATTGGATTTTTTGAATAAAAGAAAAATACCTAGCAAAACTAACCAAGAAGAAAAGGCACAAATAAACAATATTAAGAACAAGAAAAGAAAAGAATAGAACCACACACCACATTACAATAGAGATTAAGCAAACCACAGGAGAAGATAAGTAAATGTATGCAAATAAATTTAAAAATTCAGAAGAAAAGACTGAAGTTGAGTTTTACAATGGGATAAGGAGGGAATAAATACTGGGGTGAAGGCAACAATCTTGGCCATATGTTCTAGTCCTAGTTAGTTAATATTTTTAAAAAAAATCACAAATCAGGGATAAACTCTTTCAAATGCTTTTTCTTCGTCCATTGGGAAAAGCTTACTTTTTCCACCATTCCCATGAAGATAGTGGAATGTGAAACTAGGAACCTGAATCTCTCAGACTGTGGTGCCCTATCTGTGTGCTGAACTGATTACCTCTGGATATCCTGAACTTGAAAAATACATTTCTATCTTGTGTAATCCACTGCTATTTAGACTTTTCATGTTATTTGCAGCCAAACCTAATGCAAACTGATACCAAAAAAAATATACCCTCACCAAATGAAGAATATTTTGTAAAAATATATCACAAAATCACACATAATATGATTATATGGTAATATGACGGAGTCCCCTGGAGTCATGACACACTGAGGCCTAAAAGGTGAAACTTCTTAAGGTTTCCTATCAGAGTCAGGAGGAGATAGAACTGTACACTGTTACTGCTTCTTTTCAATATTGTACTGAAAGCCTAAGTAATACAGTAAGATAAAGAAAATAAGTAATAGACACAAGAATTTAAAACCAAAAGGAAAACTGTCCTTATTTGCAGATATGTTAGTCTGTAAGGGATTTTTCTAGATAAACTTTTGGAATTGATAAGAGTGATCACTAATCTGGATATAAGACCAACAAACAAATCATAAGCCTACCTAATCATCAGAAACAGAAAATGAAGAATATAATTTTTTAAATGTTCTATTCATAAAGATGTATAAAATGCCTGTGACAAAAATGAGGAAATAGTACTGAAGGAAAAAAAGAAAGGTATCTTACATTCATTAAGATGCTTTCACAGGCAAGGAAGAGATACCCAACTAAAAAATGTCTTAAATCAGAGAATTTTTATTATTTTGCATAACAAGAGGTCCAGCATAAGCAGGTCCAGGATTGGTTAGCTCTGCAACTCAAAGATGTTACTGAACACTCAGGTTTTTCCCATCTTTCTGCGGCATCAACTCCAACAGGACTTTTATCCCCAGATTTGTCTTCTCACGGTTTCGGGTTAGATGTCTTAGCTCCAGTCCATATGCAAAGTCCTCATCACACAACCCTGTTCTGAAGGAAGTAGAAGTATCTCTTCACACATCCATTTTTATCCAGCCTTTCTCATAAAACTATTCTCACCTCCCCTTGCCCAGGATGAAGTCATGAGGCCGTGCCTATCAGCAAGGGAGACTGAGAAATGTTCTCGTATCTGCAGCCTCGATCTCATGTTCTTCCACACCTGAATAAGTGGATGGAAGGACTCTGTTCCTTGAGAGAGCTACCAGCTCTCTCCTCATTTTAAACCCGTGAATTCAGTGGAATTACAATCAAAATGAAAATGAGGGTTTTTTTCAAGGAACCTAAAAAGCTCATACCAAGATTAACATGGAAGATCAAAGGGCTGAGTATAGTTAGGACAATTTTGGAGGAACAAACACTGGGGGCACATGTCCTACTGGAGATCAAAACATCCTATCAAGTCATAATAACTAAGATGAAATTGCTTTGACATAGAAACCTAGACCAGTAGAAGTGAGAGAGCCCAGACACGAGCCCATATGGATTTGAAAACTTGATACATGACAGAGGGATCATTACTTCACCCCTTACACCACTGTTTCTCAAACAACAACAGCAAAATCTATGGCTCCCTTTGATAACAATAAAAATCCTATGCACTCCTCTGCCCTCTCAAAATAATACGCTCTCCCAAAAGGGTTGAGAATTACAATATTGTCTATATATCACTACCAAGCAGGAACTGTATTTATGAGTCAAGTGCTTTAATTTTTCTTTTCAAATAATGTCTGATGCTTTAATGGTGCTTCATTTCCTCCTAAGATTCTGAAATGTGCACCCCTCTCTTCTCCCAAGTCTCCTCCCAGCTGGGTTAAGAGTCATCTTGGGAGGGGTGCTTGGGTGGCTCAATGGGTTAAGTTTCTTTCTTCAGCTCAGGTCATGATCTCAGGGTCCTGGGATGGAGCCCCACATCGGGCTTTCTGCTCAGCGGGGAGCCTGCTTCCCCTCTCTCTGCCTGTCTCTCTGCCTACTTGTGATCTCTCTCTCTGTGTCTGTCAAATAAATAAAATCTTAAAAAAAAAAAAAAAGAGAGTCATTGTGGGAGGCAATGGGAAGCTAAAGAAATCTAAACAGGGGGCTGACATGGTCAGATCTGCATTCTGGAGATGTCATCCAGTAGCCAGAGGATAGAATGTAAAAAGAAAATAACATATAATCCTGCCCAAATGGCTTTTCAAAATCTAGCAGCAGAGACACGAAATACACACAGGGTAAAGACTAACGACCTTCCTGTGGCAGCCCATAAAATTGCATACCCAGGGACTCACCCCAGAGGACTGGTATCTTATCTTGGAAAGTGCCAGGAGACTAGAGCTGGAGGATTGGGCTTTGCCACTTCAGGACTTTGGACCTCCCTTTTCTCACCTTTAAAAGTGGGATAATGGCAAGACCTACTTCACAAAGCTCTTACCAGAATGAAATTAGAAGGTCTATGTGAAAAATGTTGTTGACCGTAAAATGTTATCTAGATGTGAGCCAGTACAGAGCACAAAGATGTATATTGTTATCTCTGAGCTACAATGCTTACTCTAGCGGTGAAATTAATGACATCGACTTCTTTTCTCCTTACCTGCCATAAATTCTTAATGCAAGCAAGGTCACAGAAGGGCAGTTTTATAACTTAGAAAGCAACACCAAACCTTCCAGTTGGAAGGAACCTTTGATTTGAGGTTATTATTTCAGCCTCCCACTCAATGGAGGAATCCTGTCTGCAGATTCCTGCCCCGGGTGACCATCCTCCCTCAGCTTGGGGAACTTCCCCCCACGGCAGCGTTCCTCTCTCATAAAGGATCCCAGTCCACCCTCAGTAGGCAGCAGGAATCCCTATAAACAGAGCTGTGATCAGACTCCCTCCAACCATTTTCCCCTTTGTAATTCCCTCCCTCTCCCCACTGACAGCTCTTCAGGGGTTTGAAGACAACTCTCAGGGCTCTCTCAGTCCACCCTTCCCTGGGAGAAACATTTGCAGGTTTTTTTTTAACTGCTGCTTTCTTAACATGATTACCAAGAGCCTTCACTCAACTGGCTGGCCTCCCTGAGTTGCTCCCTGCTTTGTCAGTATCCCTTAAAATCTGGTGTCACCTCCCTGCCACCCCTTTAAATAGAAACAGCCTCAGTGCCCAAGATTGAGTCAATGTAAACAAAATAAGGCATGGCCATATGACAATGGATTGCGTAATTATTAAAACTGTGTTTTAAAGAATATATAATGAGTTGGGGATGTAATTCAAGATGCAATGTTAATTTTTAAAAATATCTAAAACTCTGCATAAGCCACATTTTTAAAACTTTCCTCTATAGCCTCCTTCTCACACTGAAAAGGACCTGAAGGATGCATAACAAAATGAAATCAGTAGTGGTCCCTAAATGATGAGAGCTATATCACTTTTGTGTTCTTCTTTTTTACCTTTCTACACTTCTAAGTTTCTACAGAGATTATGTTTTGCTTTTATAACTAAAAAAAATTACAAAGAGGGGCACCTGGTTAGCTCAGTTGGTTAAGCGTCTGCTTTCCACTCAGGTCGTGGTCCCAAGGTCCCGGAATTGAGCCCCCAGTTGGGCCCCCTGTTCAGCGGGGAGTCTGCTTCTCTTTCTCCCTCTGCCTCTCCCCCCTGCTCATGCTCTCTTTCTCTCTATCTCTCAGAAATTAATTAATAAAATGTTTTTTAAAAATTACAAAGGCCCACACAACTTACTATGAAGGAAAGTCTAGAGCAAACCCTGATGCCCCCATGCAAGTGGGCCAATGGGACTTCCATTACTCATTGGTGGGGGGTGGGGAGGACGTTATACTTCACCTGTGTTGCCTGATGAACATTAGTCTTCGTAGCCATGTCAGAACTTTTGGCTCACATTGAGCTTTTTGAGCTAAAATCCTTAAAACTGGGGCGCCTGGGTGGCTCAGTGGGTTAAAGCCTCTGCCTTTGGCTCAGGTCATGATCTCAGGGTCCTGGGATCGAGGCCCGCATCGGGCTCTCTGCTCAGCGGGGAGCCTGCTTCCTCCTCTCTCTACCTGCCTCTCTGCCTACTTGTAATCTCTCTCTCTGTGTCAAATGAATAAATGAAATCTTTAAAAATAAATAAAAAAAATAAAATCCTCAAGACTTCTTCACATTAACTATTGTCAATAGTTTGAATAATTGAATTTTTTTCCAAATCAAAATGAAAAACTGTCATTTTCCCCCATTAAATTCCATTGTGTTTGTTTTGGCTCCTTGTTCAGGCAGACCATATTATGTTCCTGTCATGCAGTATATTATTTATACTTCATTTTGTGTCAGCCCACATTTATACATTGGCATACTGTGCATGTCATTGAAAGATTTTTAACAGAACTGGTCCCAGACAGGGACCAGAGGCACTTTGTTCTACGTACCTGTCTTTGGGTGCCTTAGCTCAATCATTCGATGCTTTCTGCATACAGCGGTTTTCCCCATTGTGACTCCACCCGACTGTAGAGCATCTAGTCCTTATCTATTCATCTTACCATGAGAAACTGTCAAGAGCCCTGCTGAAAGATTCACTTCCTCTGGGACAATCTGGTGAGTTTTGGTAACCTTTCAAAAAAACCTTAAAGATATGAAATGATGTTAGTATGATGTGGTTTATTCTACATGAACTTGTGCTGGCTTATTGAGAGTACCACTTCCTTTTTGAAATGATTACAATCTAACTCTTTATTAACCCAGGTTAGAGTTTGCTGGGATCAAAATTAAACACTACGGTGCAAACTTTCCAGAACCTACCTATTCCCCCTTTTGACAATTAGGACAGTTGCCCATCACGATTTCTTTGGTATCACTCCAGAGATTCCTAAAAGATTACTGACAATGGCTCTGTGATTAAATCTATAAGCTCTTTCAGTCCCTAGGGATATAATTTTTCAGGACCTGGAGACCTGAGTTTATTTAGAGAGGCCAGGTATTTATTTTCTAAGAAGCTTCACACCTACGGCTGCAATTTCCTCTTCACCCTGTTTATACTACTCTTTCCAGTTTAAAGATCCTTCTTGGAGATAGAGAAGATGGAAGCTAAATAGGAGTTGAGCAATTCTGCTTTGTATCTCTCATCTGCTAGCATTACACCATCTGCCCCAAGCACTGGACCTGCCCTTCCCTATTCCCCCCGCTAGGGCATACTTGCACAAAGCCCTTTCTGCTGTCCCTGAGCATTTTTTTGCAAGTCTTAGCTCATTCTGACCCCCAGACTTGCTAACGGGAAGGCTAAAAGCCTCTGTCACTCTTGGCTTTTCTGTTCTGGTTCTGTGCCTCTCCTTCCCACTTTTGTAAAGGCTCTTGGAAAACCGGAAGAGTGCTGGAGAGTTTCCACTTCTGGCTCAGGGACTTCCCTTGGCTGCATAGTCAGGATCACTGGAGATTGTGTTGTCTGAATTTCATTGGTGGGAGAATGTTTCTTTAATACGTCTTCTGTCCTCTTATCCTTTAAAAAGCAAAACATGACAAAATAAAACAAAACAGAATAACAACCACCAAAAGAAAAAAAAATACCTCTTCAGGTTTTCTTCCTGTCACAGGTGCAAATGAGGTTTGGTAAGCAACTGGTATTGCACATTTAGGGTCGTCATGTTCAATTTTCCTAGAAAAATGTATGACCAATGATAAAAAATGTTGCTTAACCTGCTTCAAATAAGAATGTAGAGAAGCTGTTCTTTCCAGTTTATTGTGCAATGAGAAAGAGGGGAGAGGGCAGAGAATAGAGGAAGAAGGGAAATTAACTTTGAGTGCCAACGACACTATTTCATGTAATTTTTATATCAATCCTGTAAACACTGTCCTGATTTTGGAGATGGAAAAAAATGAAGCTTAGGTTAAGTAACTTGAAATAGCATTGTTTGGGATGCAATAGGTACAGCCAAGAGTCAAACTCAATCTCTATGATCCTACTGCTCATTCTTTCTTCCCTGCATTAGAGGTTGTAGGTAAAGCAGCTCATAGGACAATTTAGCCCAGAGATGTGTTTTGTGGGCCACAGGACATTTTCTAAAATTTGAATATATTGCCAACATTTACAATTTAGGAGATTTTATGTCATCAAATTCCAGAGTTCCAGCTTCTTTTGAAAATATTTGGACCCTCATTTTTCCCCATGGCAACCGCTGGCCAAGTTGAACAGTGGTGATTACTTTCGAGAGATCATGCCCTCTCCAGGTCTCCGAAATCTGTACCTCTTTCTTCATTTATATTCTGTCTTGGTCCTGCTAGTATTTGAGTTTGCAATGCCCAGGGCCATGCTGCTGGTCCATTGTTTTTCTAGTTTCAGAGAGAAAGCCTTCTGCCATATGGAAAGGAAGGGAGCAAAGGTTATGAAAATCACAGCCCTGTCTCCTACACTCAATTCAGCCTTATTATTTGCCTGCAAGAGGGGCTCCCAGAAACTCAAGAGGTTCCAAAAAGAATGTGCTTGTCTTCCTCAGCTTGTTCCAGGTTCCCCCACTCCCAAAATGTACTCACTTTCTGTCCTGTGGTTTTTATACCACGAAGTCTATATAATTTTTATATCCACAAAGGATATAATTTAAGACCTTAGAACCTCTAAGAATGGGTTTGTTCCTATGACCACCTAGACAGAACTCTCAGGCCTAATCAAAGCCTATGCTCTCCACGAGCCTCTGGCTAAGCCTGCCATCATGGTTGGACACTACTAACAGAACATTAAAATCCACCTGGGTGGCTCGGACAGTTAAGTGTCCACCTTCAGCTCAGGTCAGGATCTCAGGGTCCTGGGATCTAGCCCCGTATCACGTTCCCTGCTCGGTGGGGAGTCTGCTTCTCTCTCTCCCTTTGCCCCTCTCCCCTGATTTGTTCTCTCTCTCTCTCTCATATAAATAAATAAAATCTTAAAATATATATGTATAGGCTAGAATGACCAGGCAGTGAAGGTAACTGAGTCTGGGAATCAGGAAGCTTATTTCATAGTCTTGGTTCTGTTACTATTAGGACAACAGTGTGTAGGGTTATTATAGTAACACAGACCTGAGGAAATAAACTAGGGTTAGTAGCTAAATTAGGGCTGGTAACTAGAGCGAAGAATATAGGGGGAAATCTGAAAATCATCTTGAAGGGAGAAATCCATCTGTTCGTTGAGGTACTTGATACATATTTACTTTACTATACATCCACCAAATGTCAGACACGTTTTAGGCAATTGAGGGTTCAGAACTGAACAAGACAGACAAAAATCCCTGCCATCAGAGAGTTTACATTTTAGTAGGGAAATATAGACCATTAAAAGAGGAAAAAAAACAAGTAAATATACATAACGACAGTTGGTGATAAGGATGTGGAAAAATCCAAGCAGGGTAAGGGAGTTAGGGAAATTTGAGACTGGGAAGGGGGCTACTCAGATAGAGTAAGTGGAGCATCTCCAGCATGAAGATGATATTGGGATACAAACCTGAAGGAAGTAAGGAAGAGAGCCACAAATTTTAGAGGAGAGTTTTTGGGCAGAGGGGAGAGCAAATGCAGACCCTTAGGTGGGAACATACCTTGCATGTCTGAGGTGGAGCAGAAGTCAGCATAGCTTAGGTGGAGAAGGCAAGGAGGAGAACAGCTGGAAATGGGATGTGATAGGCAATGGGGCTTCAGAGAAGCGAGGCACGTGTAGGCAACCGTAGATACTTTGATTTTTGTTCAGATCATCACGGGAGGCAGGGAAGTGGCAGGCCCAGCTTACACTTAAGATTGCTTTGAGAACTCTGTTGATAATCACATGTAGACATCAGGGCAGAAGCAGGGAGTTAGGAGGCCATTACGTGGAAGCTGGACTAAGGAGGTACCTTGGAAGTGCAGGCTTGTGGTTGTATGGTGCACATTATGTGGAAGGTAAAGAGAGAAGGATTTGAAGAAGGACCAAAATAGAATCTGAGAGAAGAAAGAGGGAGTTGGTGTGGAGGAGGGAGATTGGATTCTAAGATTTTAAGCCTCAGCAAGCAGAAGGATGCCATTAACTGCAATGGGGGAGGCTGTGAGAAGAGTAGGTTTGGGTATGAAGACCAGAAGTTCAGTTTTGGATGCTTTGGGATGTTTATTATACATTCAAATAGAGATTGTGGATGGGCAATTGGACATGTGGATGCACAATTATAAGTGTGGGCATCGTAAGGGTATTGATTATATTTAAAACCATGGACTGGATGAGGTCATTAAGGGGGAGAGAGTAATTAGAAAGAGGTCCAGGGACAGGGCCCTGGCCATTCAAACAGTAAGAAGGGGGGAATAAGGAGGAATCCACAAAGGAGACTGAAGAGGAGTATCCAGCAGGGAAGAAGGAAAATCCAAAGAGGATTGGATGTCTTCCCGGAAGCCAACGGAAGAGAGTATATTAAAGAAGGATGGAGTGATCAACTCAGGCAAATTCTGCTGGGGGTCTGGCACAATGAGGACTTGGGATGACCACAGATCGCAGTGGTGAGGCAATCATGGGGGTGATTTCCACAGGAACCATTTCGGCCATGGCAGCCTGCACGGGAGGGCGCAGGAGGGTAGGGTGCCGTAAGATTCTAATGAGACTGAGTTCGATGGAGAATATGGGAGAAGATGAGAGACTGAGTATAACCGACTACTGAAAGGAGTTTTGCTGTGTCAAGTAGAGAAGTGGGATGGCAGTGGAGGAGGAAGTGGGGTTAGAGGAGGTTTCCTGTGTGTGTGTGTGTGTGTGTGTCTGTGTGTGTGTGTGTGCGCGCGCGCGCGCGCACGCGCGCGTGCACGTTTAAGGTTGGGCCATGTCCAAATGCTCATGGGACAGACCCAGTAGAGAGCAGAGACATGATGCTTTGGGACACAGGGGAGAATTGCTAGGACAATGTCTGAGTCAATGTGCTGGATGGGATCTGGTGTGTACGTGGAGAAGGTGGCCTTTGCAAGGAGCAGGGCCAGCCCATCCATGCAGTGGTATAAACGCAAGATACAGATGGGTTGGTACTTGGAGTAACAGAAGTGCGTAGACAAAGGTGGTCTTGTCACCAGGCTGAAAATGTGCAGGAAGGGAAGAACTCAGAAAGCCAGGCCCGAAGGCCCATGGAGAGGATGGTAAGGTATCAATGGATTTAATTCCAGGAATTGAATCTGAGAAGACTCTGAGCTGGGGCACCCTCTAAACCATGAGGCAGAGGACGCCTGAGAGTCACAATTAGAAATGAAGACCGTGGGTGCTGCCGTCCGAGCTGGGATCCCACGAGATGGGATGAGCTCACTGAGAAAGAGAGAAAAGGGAAGAGCACAGGCCAAGGCGTGAGCCTTGCAGGACACCTGCACTTAGGGAGCTGTGTGCATGTGAATGCGTGTGTCAGGGTGGGGAAGGCAGCGAAGACAGAACAAGAGCATTGCTGGCTTTGTCAGTTCCTACCTACTTTCTTGCCCAAGGGGGTGAAGACAACTGAGCATGGCAAAGAGGGTGGAATGAAGAGTATTTCCTGAAGGACGGAGTCTTCAGCAGGGCAACCAGCCTCAGGGAGGCCCCAGGGCTGAGGAAGGAGGTGGGGAAGGTGGCTTAGGAAAGTCACGAGATTGGAGAAGAAGAAGGTCACTGGCTCTCAAGGGAACCATGGAGGAAGTTAGGGCAGATGCCCAGGCTCAGCGCCTTCAGATGTAATTAAGAAAGAAGTGGAGACAGCAGGTGGATGTAAGGTTGTACATGCTGAAACAGTGTTCCCATGAAATGAACACACACATATATATAAAGCCATATAATGTCTCTAAAAACCAAGCAAAACACTTGACCGGAGACCTAGGATGACATCAGGAATGGGACCCGGGAGGCGGTAGAGTGCCCCCACGGTCATGGGCGTTTCTGGCTAGGCCTTCCTTGGAGCTTAGCCGAAGGCGCCACAGGACAGGTGGAAGGATGCGTCCTCCTGGCAAGACTGTACACAATAAGTAAACGGGAAAGCAAAATGTCCTGTGTCCTAAAGTCCCCCAGATCTGTCTTCCGTGGTTTGAAGGAGACAATGTGAACCAGACCATGTAGATACTGAGTTTTTTGTTGCTTTCCTTCTCTACTTTCTTTTTTTAAAATTTATTTTTATTATTTATTTATTTTTTTTTTTTGGATTTTTTTCAGTGATCCAAGATTCTCCTTCTCTACTTTCTTAAATACTTTTCCCACATGCCTGTAAGTGTCTCTGAGGGGTGTCCTAACAGGCTTCTAGTCAACATGAGAAGCCCAAGAGTTTATTCTTGGGGACAGACCCTACGACATTGGGAGAATAACAAATATTGTGCTTTGGGTCCTAATATCTAGGACCTAAGGAAGGTCCTAGTACCTAATACCTTCCTAAGAAGTTCCTAGTACCTGCTTAGGAAGGCATTTATGGACTCTGAGAGCCAAAAACTTCAGCCACTGTAGAATAAAACATGTCCTTTATCCTCCTGTTTGCTCTCTTATACTCTTACTAAAGGTCTTGTTAAGCCTTTAGGGCTGAAGCATCAGTGGAAATTTTCACTTTGGAAAGAACTTGCGGTCTTCTTATATTTTAAAGATACATGTATTTATTTATTTATACGTTAATAAATTTCTTAATAAATACATTAAGGTGCAGAAAGTGAAGTTTAAGAAATCACCTCTCCACTTGAGGCAAAAATCATTTTCATGAACTAAAGCAGATACTGCTAAGAACTTGAAATATGACAGTCACCAGGCCCAGTGCTTGACATGTATTACCAGATTTAACCTTCAAAACAAGTTGATGAGGTAGGTATTTCCTGTCCCTATTTTACAGTTGCTGAAAGAGAGCCTCAGAGACATTCATGGGTCCAAGACCAAGAGCTGGCAAATGGCAGAGCCAGAGTCCCATTCCCAGTCTGTTCCACTGAACATGTTTCTCCGCCGTTGGAATCCCCTGATGGTACTTAGTATTTTTTTCACAGGGCTGCCTAGCCTTCACAGCCGTGGTGATGAGGGGTCTCCCTGTAGGAGGAAGACATCTGGGAAACGCAATCTGTCCCTCTTCCTCCTGCCCCAATGTTGCATCAGTTCCTAAAGCTTGGAAGACCTTGGCATTCCTCAGCCACACTGAGAACCTCTGTGGGTAGAAGGAAGCCGAGGCCGAAAGGGAGCCTCCTGCTGGTGGAAGGCAGGATGTGCAGACAGCTCAAAGTCACGCCAGGCAGGCTAGGGTCACACCACACTTCCCGCTTGTGGTCCCGCGGGGCCCCTTCTAGAAGTGTGACCTTAGACATGTGACAAGACTCTCTGGGCCTCCGTTTTCTCAGGTGAAAAGAGGAAGTGATCTCACCTTCCTCTCTGGGGAGGTACAGTGGGGAGCAGGAGGATGGGAGGGGGCGGGGAAGGAACCCTGCCCAAGTCACGGAGACCAAGCTGGAAGAGAGGAGATAATGTGGGGAAACCATGGTCCAGGCAATGGGCTGGCTTGGAATTTGCAACCGGGTGAAGGCTGGGGGGATGGGGTCAGGGGTTCAAGCATGTGAGAGATAAGGTTGGTTTCACAGGGATGGGATTTGCCAAGGAAAGTACTTACTTTGCTTTATTTGAAGTGACAAGTGCTCTTGACAGTGCCCTTTAAGGGAAGGAGGAGATGTGGCTTAGGTGGTGTAATTTCTGGATGACTGTTCCTGGGGAGCAGGAGTTTATGTTCCCACGCCTGATGATACATCCAGCAATGCATGTGGCCAGGCTGTCTCTTCACACACTTTTACTTTTCTTTCCCGCAGAGTTCCAGCGTTATCGTTATGTTTAACAGTTATAAACACTCCCATTTATTACAAGCTTACTAAGCATCGGCTTTACTTGTATTGGCCTGGGAAATTTGTGCTTATCACCCCCAAGCTGGACAATGAGTGAGCTGTACAAACGCTGCTTTATAAGCCTTAGACTGACTGGTTAGTATGCAGTCCTCACTATAATAGGACATGGTTCAGCCCCTAGTTCCCGATCCCTTCCCCCGTGTTGAAAGATTACCTCGAGGGCGAGGGCGGAGGTCCTGACTGCCAGTTAATAAGCCTCCTCTCAGGTGCGTGGGGAGGTTGCGGGAGTCTGTGAGTGCCGCATGGGGGTATGCCCTGCAGGAACAAAGATATTTGCTTCCTTTTACATTCTAGGCAGGCTCCCGGCCCCAGGGAACTCACAAATCACTGTCATAGCCTTCTCATATCACACGGTCCTTATCTGTATCTTTAGTGGTCTCTCCCCCAGGACTGTGAAGCTCTCATGAGCAAGATCTTGATGTCTTTCCTCTATCTCCTCGTCCCTAACACCGATGTCCCCAGCAGGATCTGCTACAGAGTAGATGCTCAGCATGTGTTGAGCAAAGGAATGGCTTCTTTTCCTAGCTCTGTTTTTGACATGCTTTGTGAGCAGCTCATTTTTGGAAAAACTTTCTTTTTCTTTCTTTCTTTCTTTTTTTTTTTCCTTAAGATTTTATTTATTTATTTGTCAGACAGAGAGAGAGAGAGAGGGCACAAGCAGGGGGAATGACAGGCAGAGGGAGAAGCAGGCTGCCCTGCTGAGCAGGGAGCTGGATGCGGGGCTCGATCCTAGGACCCTGGAAACATGACCTGAGCTGAAGGTAGACGCTTAACCGACTGAGCCACCCAGGTGTCCTGGAAAGACTTTATTTTCCCTCTGTCACAATCTCATCACAAGTCTTTCCCCACAACTATGGCCCAGTTGACACTTGAACAATATGGACTTGAACTGCACTCTTCCAGATACACGCAGGTCTTTAAGGGTACATTCTTGTATTCTCTTTCTTGTGGTTTTCTTAATGTTTTTTTTTCTCTAGCTTCCTTTATTGTAAGAATACATGCATGTAATACATATAACATATAAAATATGTATAAATCGATTATGTTATCAGGAAAGCTCCCAGTTAACAGTAGGTGGTGAGTATCTGAGGTTTCGGGGAGCCAAAAGTTATACATGGATTTTTTTCTTGTGCAAGAGTTTGGCACCCCTAACTCCCGAATTGTTCAAAGCTCAACTGTACTTTTGTGACCACGGTGTGTGATTCTGAAGTGTTCTGTTAAGGTTATTCATTAAAACTTATAATTTATACAAAGTTTATATATAAACTTATAATTTGCTGCAAAGAGTATTTCACAAATATTGAGGGGAGAAGCCAATCCTCCCTTTCCATGTGCTAACATAATGAACCAATTCATGTTTGCTGGGATGCCCATCTGAAATTACGTAGGACACACAAAAGTAGTTTCTCCATTATTAAGAAAGGTAGCTATGCCATTTATCAGATGAAATGTACACCTGACCTTCAACCCAAAGCTTTTGGTTAATAGAGGAAAGGTTCATTTAGAATAGGATGGACGGGGGCACCTGGGTGGCTCAGTTGATTAGGCAGCTGCCTTCAGCTTGGGTCATGATCCCAGGGTCCTAGGATTGAGCCCAGCATTGGGTTCCTTGCTCGGCGGAGAGCCTGCTACTCCCTCTCCCTCTGCCTACTGCTCTGCCTGCTTGTGCTCGCTCTCTCTCTCTCTCTCTCTGTCAAATAAATAAATAAAATCTTAAAAAAAAAAAAAAAAGAACAGGATGGGTATCACTGAGAAAGATTTGATCCTGAACCAGTTAGTTGTCCATTAGACAACTTTTCTCGAATCCCTTATCTGTGGTAGCACACGGGAGGAATGTGAGCTCATTTGGGCTTCATTTTCAATTGTATACTAAAATTCTTTTCTTGTCTTAAAATGGAAGGTGTTCTAATATGAAACTACCTGAGCTCACCTTTCTGTGACTCCAAATTAGATGGTTACCTAAATGTTCTGATTTGGGAAAACTGATAATGGCTTGGAATGCATTTAATACCCCACCAAAGTTTTTGGAGTAGCTCCTGGGTAGTGCTTAACAGAGAGAGGGAAAGAGGGCAGGAGGGAGTGAGCCGGTACATGCAGATCAATAACAATCCAATCCAACAACATATCTACACCGAACGCCACAAGGATGATCATGATTAAGTGTCAGATGATCCGCACTGAATGCATCAGACGTTTCGAGAGAGGAGAGCACTGTGCGTGGGGATGGGTAGGAAACACTTCGCAGGAGAATTCCTAACTATGTTGGGCTTTAAAGGGTGGTGAAAGCTGATGGAGAGGTGGCTAGGGATCACATTTCACCTTAGGGAATGGCCTGAGCAAAAGGAGGAGGAGGCCCAGGGCATCTGGAAGAGTGACATGGCACATCTGAATGGAGAGAAGGCTTGCACCTGGGAGGAGGAAGAGACACAGCTGGGATGAAATGTTGGAGCCAGACATGGTGGACTCTGAGCACCCCACTAAAGAATTCGGATTCTAAACCAAAATATAGCTTTGGGGGGAGAAAAAAAAAAGCAGGGGCAGGGTAGAACACATTTTATTGAGAAGAAACTGAAAGCCAAGATAAAGGAGAAAAGTTAGTCAGAAAATGTCCGATTATTTGCGACATAGAACAGAGACTACCAGAGCTTGAAGGGCTCTTCCACTTCATCTGGTCCAAATGCCTTATTTCACAGATGGGGAAATTTCAGCTGAAATAAAATCAAAACCTGCCCACGCTCACTCAGCTAGTGAAGGGCAAAGCCAGAGCTAGAAGCTAGTGTGGTGTTCCTTTCACCCCCCCTTAATAAATTCAAATCTCCAGACTTAGACAAATCGCATCCCAGGTTGCCCAAAGAACAATAATCTTTGAAAAAGCATGGAGAATAGGAGAACTGTTAACAGACAAGAGAAGAACAAAGTTGTCCCGATTCTCAAAAAGGGGGAAGGGGGCATATTATAAAAACTATAAGCCAGTCAGCTTGACAATTATCCCTGGCAGAATTCTAGAACAGAATTTTAAAAAGCTATTTACTCCACAAACATTATTATAATAATAGAAACGAAGGGGGAAATAACCCACAATTTCACCACTTTAACCCATCAACTGAACAGATTATTAAGTAGACTCTTTGTAAGTCTTTAGAAAAGCAGAGATCACTCAGAGCCAACCCGAAATCTCAGAAAACAAAACATGTCTTCATTTATTCCTTTTTTGATAGGGATATTAGACTGGTAGAAAGAAGAGGCATCAAAACCATACTTGCTTTCAGCATGGCATTTGACAAAATCTATCATAATCACCTTGTGGATAAGACATGACCTGGCTGATAGCCAATGGGTACAACCACGGCTGGTGTAAGAATTATACCTAAAGACTGCTGATTAGTGCATACGTCAGCCCGCCGGGAAACCATGGCGGCGAGCCTGGAGGTCTCTCTTTTACACGTCCCTGACAGGAGTTTTGTCTGTGTCTTAGAGGAGATGCCTATCAGATTTTCATACGACACGCACAAGGAGGGAGAGCTAATGTGAAGGAAGAGAGGATAATATGAATTATAATAGCTAACACCGACCCAGTGCTATATTCCATGAATTGTGTGAAATATACTTCCTCTGTGAAATTAACACATTTAAATTGTACCACTCTCTGAGGCAGATGGTAATATCATTTCTCCATTTCAGAGATGAAAAAACTGATGTTTTAAGAGATCGAGTCATTAGCTTCAGATGACACTGTTCATGGGGGAACAAAATTCTGAATCCCGGTATGCCTGGCCCCAGAGTCTGAATTAAATGAGTCTGTGTAATTTTGACAGACCACAGCCATGAGCCAAAATCTATGCTACATCACAGAGCTGAACACCTGAATTATATTTTTTAAAAAAATGAATTTCATAGACAAGGATTGGGTTGGTCCGACCCACCACAAACACGTGAGTGACCTGGGAGCTGGCCATAGGCTTTAAAATGAAAACAGTGGAGAGAGTTCACCAAATGTGGGTGCCCTTCATAGAAACACAGTGCTTGAACCAAGGCTGCTGACAGTTTTGTTGGCTATGTGATCAGAACACGTGTTAAGATAAATCAGAAAAAAGACAATGAAAATCGATCCAGAAACCATGTTATATAAAAAATGGTTGAAGAAATGGATGTTATTTTAGGCTGAGAAGGCCTAAACCATCACATATTTTAAAGGAAGTCATAGAAAAAAGGCAGTTTATTCTTCACTCCTGTGAAAGGAAGAATGGCGATCTATGGGTAGAAGTTATAAAGAACCATGCTTGGGCTCAACCTAAAGGACTCTCCATTGAAATTCTCTGGAAATATAACAGGCCACTTCTCTGAGTGGTCAGTTTGCTATTCCTTTAAGAGTTTAAACAGACAGAAGGAGTCCTTGTCAGTATGGAAGAGATTAGTGTGGGAGCTGAGAGGAAGACAGAGTCCATATAAGCTCCTTTCCAAATCCAAAATTCTAAGACTCAACTTTGATGTTATCTTATCAGAACTTGGTTAGTGGTTATAATTCAAGTGGTGAATAGTTTATCAAATGACCCATCAACTAATCCTGAAACAGATCCAAATATGTTAAAACTATACAGTTTGTTAGGAAATAGGAGAGTTTCTACTTTAATTCCTAATTTAATTTGTAGCTACCTGAATTTATATCAGCATTATTTAACTGGCAAGGTTCTATCCATATCAGAACAGGAATCTAAAACCTCTCACTTTTGATTATAGTACACAGTTAAGCCTCCTGACCACCTACCTCTTTTGACACTACGTAGTTAAGAGATCTATAGTTCTTTATAAATGCCTTTACTCCAAAGTACACATTATACTGCTTTCATTCAGTCTTGACCATTTGGTTGATTCAGGGTAAAGCAGTACAATTAGATTATTGCTACTCCAGACAGCTATTCTGAAATGTGCCTGACAAAAGCTGATCTTGCCCACCCAGAAACAAAGGAATTCTCTGGCTTATTAGAAAGTTTGTGCTCGCCTTTTTTTTTTTTTTATCAGAGCCCTCCTTGCCTGTGTGCCAGCGCCATCTAGTGATGAAATGATGAAGTGAGCACATTTTCCAGCCAGGGAGCAAACACCCAGTTTCAGACAATCTATGAGGGACCACCATTCCTTTCTGCACCCTGGAATATTTAGATTGGAAGAAATATCCAGGGGACAAATATTTCAAGTTCCTGTATTATCCAGGCAGCTCTTCCCCAGGATCCTACCCAGAGATTTTGATTTTTAATCTAGGTCCCAGAGTAAGCATTCATCTAGGAGGGCCCCGGGCTGAAAGAAATCCTTCCAGGACAAATGAAAATGAATGAATTGAATGGTAGAGACTATGGTGATTTTTTTTTAGGGCCCTTCTTCCCCCTTTTTAAGAACTCATGGCAGGTGAAGACATGCAAAGGCATGTGACTGGAGACCTATGGAAATGCTCAGAATAGCCTCAGGGAGTGGGAATGGATCTGAAATGAAAGCAAGAGATAGGAAAAGGCGCAAGCACCCTACAATAGAGGGGAAGAACTTAATGTCCTTCAGGGCAGCGGTTTTCAAGAAGTGGTTGCCAGGCAAATCTTGTTCAACTCTACGGCAATTATAAGCCTTGTCTTAAAACCATTCCACATTTAGGCCACCGGACTTTGAAGAAAAGGGTATTATATGCATTCCTGTTCCAGTTTCGAGATCGTTCAGAATTGTGGATAATGTTAGGAATATTCTATGAAGTAAAAATATAAGCACAAGACAAGCATCATCCCAAATGCTAAATGTTGATGGAGGGGTTTGGATTATGTGCTTGCTAAGATTCCTTTCCTACTCTGAGCGTTTCTCATTCTGTGATGTGAGGCCATCCACAAGATTTACAAGGGGTGCCTTTGCGTCAGGGGTGTCTGTCCCAAAGGGCGCATGGTTGGGCAGAGTAAGAGCCTTCTTGTTTCTTCAGTTGCACAGGTGAGTCAAAGCAAGGTGATCTGGACCAGAGAACTGATCGTCATTCTCAGCTGCTTCCTGTCCTTTGCATTCTTTGGATGATTTGTGTATTTTCTTTATATCTTTATCAAGTCTTTTTTTTTTTTTAAAGATTTATTTATTTATTTATTTGACACAGAGAGAGAGATTACAAGTAGGCAGAGAGGCAGGCAGAGAGACAGGGAGAGGAGGAAGCAGGCTCCCTGCTGAGCAGAGAGCCCGATGCGGGCCTCGATCCTAGGACGCTGAGATCATGACCTGAGCCGAAAGCAGAGGCTTTAACCCACTGAGCCACCCAGGCGCCCTATCTTTATCAAGTCTTATATCTGGTTTTCTTTTTAGTTTCCTCCAGTAAATTAAAAGTTCCTCAAAGGCAGATAGTTTATCTTTTGCTTCCTCTGTGTCTGAGCATCATGGCGCTGATATCCTTTAGCCCACCATCTGATTTGTCTCATTATGACATCAAATCATGGACTGTGAGATCTGGCAGCAACATTGGAGATCACCTGGTCCAATTATCTCATGTTTTAGATGTGAAATTAAGGCCCCCAAATGGGATGTGACTTGCTCAGTATCACCCAACTTGTTAGGACCAGAGCTTGGATCAGCCCCTGAGTCTCTGACTGTTCTAGACTTTTACATGGCATTCAAAGCTTCTCTCCCATAATGGCTGGGGGCTTGTGCCTCCCCATCTCAGCTGGAAACAGCGAGCCACAAGCAAGAAACTGCTTCAAACAGTGTGTGAATATTACCTTCTCATGTATGTGAATTTTGCCTTTTACTCCATAATATATATGTGTTTGTTTCAACATACACGCGTTAGGATTATTTTTTTTTAAAGATTTTATTTATTCACTTGACACAGAGAGATTACAAGTAGGCAGAGAGGCNATTTGTTTCAACATACACGCGTTAGGATTATTTTTTTTTTAAGATTTTATTTATTCACTTGACACAGAGAGATTACAAGTAGGCAGAGAGGCAGGCAGAGAGAGAGGAGAGAGGAGGAAGCAGGCTCCCCGCTGAGCAGAGAGCCCGATGTGGGCCTTGATCCCAGGACCCTGGGATCATGACCTGAGCTGAAGGCAGCTGCTTTAACCCACTGAGCCACCCAGGCGCCCAGGATTATTTTTTCTAATAATTATCTTTTTCTAATAATTTTTTCTAATAATTATCTTTTTCCTAATAAGGAAAATTGGTACTGAAGGTGTAATCGGAAAGAGCCATTTATTCCTTGGCATAATGTTGTAAGCCTTGGAGTCAAAACTAAGTTGTAACTTTGACTTGAGTGCTTAGGGTTTAAGAAGGGTAGACATCTTTCTGGTGTCCCCTGAAGCTATATGAAGGAGGACAGAGGAAGGTTAACAAAGGATGTGAAAGCCAAAAGCTTATATTTTTAAAAAAGGAATTGTTCAAACAGCTTTTTTGAGACGTAATTCACATACCATACAATGCCTCCATTTAAAGTGCATAATTCAGGGTGTCTGGGTGGCTCAGTCTGTTAAGCATCTGCCTTTGGCTTGGATCATGATCCTGGGGTCCTGGGATCGAGCTCTACTTTTGGGAGGCTTCTCCCTCTCCCTCTGCTCTCTCTCTCTAGTTCTCTCTCTTGTACTCTCTCAAATAAGTATAAAATCTTAAAAAAAAAATAAAGTGCATAATTCAATGGGTTAGTATAAAGTTGCTGTATCTTGAGAGAAAGCCTGAGAACAACTAGTGATCATATGTCACAGACATAACCTCCTCCACACAGTGCCTTTTAAAGTGGAGGTTAAGGCAATATCTAGTTTTTAAATGCAGTGTATGTTCTGTCCTGCCTCCTAGCGATCTGTAGGGCATTATCAGTCTACAGAAACAGCCCTCTTACAGTTCCCCAAATCCCTCTCCCACACTGAACCAAAGCTCTATCCATAGACTTGATTTGCTGGGCAAAAGCGATGGACTTCATGGTGAGCTTGCAGAAAAGAGCAGTCCTTGCATTGGTGGGAGAAGGGAACAAGGGGTCAGGGAAAGGGACATAGGTGATCAAGGAATGAACGATGCTGCTTTTTTAATATAAAAAGAAGAACATAAACTTATCCTGGGAGAGAACTTGAAGTCCAACTGCAATTAGGTAATTGGGACTCATAACAGGAGTAGATGGGTTGAAACCACACTGAGAAATGGCATAAGAGTAGTGTGATTCGGGGTGCAGGCTCTGAAGCCAGTCACCTACCTAGGTTTGAATGTTTGGTCTTGGGCCAAGGTAATTGATCTCTCTGAGCCTCAGTCCCCTTACATATAAAAGGATGTAACAAGAGCACCAACTTTATAGGTTTGTTGTGAGCATTCTATTTGTTAATATACATAAAGAGCTTCTAACAGTGTCGGACACATACTTTGCACCATATTAGTATTTGCTAATTTTTATACCAGGCCCTGTTCAATCCACACACCTTCTCTGTTCCCCGCTTACACACACACACACACACACACACACACATTCATACACACACTCCTCAGGAACTTTGCACCCTGTTCCCTCTGTATGGAATACTCTTTGCCCAGATATTCCCCATCACACTTACTCCCTTACTTCTTCCAGACTTGTCCTCAAATGTTACTTTCTCAAGGAAGCTCATTCTGATGACCCTCAATATCCCTTATCTTGATCTAGGTTCATTTTTTTTCTATAGTTCTCATCACCCTATAACCTACCGTACAATGTACTTAGTTATTACATTACATTATGGGTTTCTCCACAGTCCCAGCCTGAGCCCTGCCCGCCCCACCTCACAGGTAAATTCCACATGGGCAGGGATTTTTCTCTATTGCACTCAGCAACGTATCCTAAAAGGCTACAGACAGCGCCTGGGACCTGGAGGGTGGTTGGTAAATATTTGCTGAATGAAGAATTATAGAGTAATTCATATTAGATGACCTGTTGTCTTTTCTTGACCTCCCTGCTCATTAGAAACAGGCATCAGCCCCACATGCCTGGCATGACCCGACGCAGGCAGGACACCCTCCAGCCCGCTCTTTCTACCACCCAAGGCTTTTACTGGTCTCCCTCTCTCCTAATTTTTAAAAATTATTTCTTATGGAAGTGTTTTCCTGCTTTCTGCTTTTAACCTCAAGGCTTCTCACACTCGTTTTCTAAGTCATTTCTGTTGCCCCTTTCCGGATCAGTCCTATTAAGTCCTTCTTTACAATGTGATGACCAAAACCCTAAAGTAGCATTCCTGGAAGGAAAGCCCCAGCCAGGAATGTCACAGCTCCAGAGCCTTTTCAGTCTCTCCATCCTCTAATTAGGATGGCCACACGTCTCAGCTGCTGCTTTTGACTGCCGCTGTGAGCTGCATGTTGATGCCCGTCATTGTGCCTAGATAATTTCCCTGAGCCGCGAAAACTAATCATCAGTGGTATTTTCAATAGAGCCTTGCCATTTAGTGGGTGAGTTCTTTAGCACTTCATTTTTTTTCAGTTGAATTTAATTTCTGGTCATGTTTCCTAATTAGGAAGATTTACAGGATTCATTTTGATTTTTTAAAAAATTCCTTCCCAGGAATGCTTATCTCAGCGTCAGCAAATGTTTCATCTGCCTATTTCACCTCTTAATTCCTGCTGGAGTTGTTAACACGTCAGACTTCAACAGCAGGGCTGATTCGGGGGCTGCCTCATTGTTGGCTCTTTTTCAGACTGAGGCTGGGTCTTTATATTCAAGGCTGATGGGCACAAATGCGGCTTTTCTCCTTTCCTCCCGGACCCTCTCGTGGCCCCTCAGCTCTCCTTTTGCGCCTTCTTCCGGTCTCTGGCTCCTCCTCTCTGTCAAATGCAGCCTGCCTTCCATATGCATTTCTGGGGCTCCCCTAATTCTAGCCCTAAATGTGGCTTTTAAAAATAAAAACAGCTAGGGGCATCTGGGTGGCTCAGTGGGTTAAAGCCTCTGCCTTTGGCTCAGGTCATGATCTCAGGGTCCCTGGATCGAGTCCCGCATCGGGCTCTCTGCTCAGCGGGGAGCCTGCTTCCTCCTCTCTCTCTGCCTGCCTCTCTGCCTACTTGTGATCTGATCTCTCTCTCTGTGTCAGATAAATAAATAAAATCTTTTAAAAAATAAAAAAATAAAAACAGCTAGAGAAAATTACACTGAAATAATAAGTGATGCTCTATATCTTGCATCTCACCACTTAACTCTGTTCTCCTTTCTTTTCCCATTGTCTGTAGGTGAGATTGATTTTGTTTGCACAGATTTGCTTTGCCGCTCAACTACTGGTTTTCTGATTATTTTCCAGCTTTCCAGGGGTAGGTCTCCACTGCTCCTTTTCTTCTCCTCACTCCTTTCCCCTCAGGCATTTCCTCCCTCCTCTCCTGGCATTCAAAGAGCTCATAAACTCAACCAGGTGGAAGGGGGGCAGCAATCACTCAGGATCCTTGGGCCGGGGTTAGCATGGCTCTAGACGGCTCCATCCAGAACACACAGAGAAAACACAAAAGATAAAGTAAATTGCCTTCCGTTTGTTTGGTCTTCCTGAGAAAACCAATGACCGTGGTCAGTGTGCATAGTTTCTACTACCGTGGCTCTATGCCCAGAGCATTCCCAGTGCTGGACTTGGTGGGAGTGAAAATTTGAGGCAGAGAGTAATCTATTGAAAGACTATGAGAGGTTGAGCCTCAGTGATTGAGCCAAGTTGTTTTCTATGAGGATATTTTATAAAGTCCTAGATCCACTGGGTTTCCTCAGCAAAATAAGCGGTGGATTATCAGTACAATTCCAAATATCCACAGGGCCCCTGTAGGCAATTTAAGGATGAGAGATACTGGCTTGGTATAACTCAGGCAACCCTGAGAAGCCATTCTTAGTGGGAAGGGGTCAATGAGACTTTGGCCAGTTGTTGGCATAGGTGAGAATACCGTGACTAAGGGAAGCTGAAGAGCCACAGTATTTCATTTGAAATTTCCCAGGTTTTCAGATGGCATCCCCTTACCAAAACAATTTAAATACTCTGTGTGTGCTAAAGCTCATTAGTTATGAGTTTATGACCCCAGGACTAAATGATCATTAAGGTCCCTTCTCACTTTTACTCTCTCAGTGGTCATAACTCAAGAATGATAAGGAAAAAATTAATACTAAAATTTGTGCAGCTATTTTCAGTTTACAAAATATGTTCCCTTCATATCACTTTGAGATATAGCAGTTTATATTTTAAAAGCTGATGTATATTCAAACCCGTGTTTGTGTTCTCTCCATTCCATTCTCTGACCACCAGCCCAGGCAACCCCAAGACTTCAAGAAAATGTAGTCCCAACCCCACAAAAGTTTGAGGACTTGGTCCTAATCTTTCCGGTTAAACTTGCTTTGTAAAAATCCCCACCCTTGAAGAAGAACCAAGTAACCTAACCTGTTGCTTTTCATTAACAAAACTTGTTAAACACAGACACACACAAAAAACACCAGTAACCGTGGACAAATTTCATTAATTACAAATAAATTTTAATCCTAAATAAAAGATTAATGAATCAATTGAATCTGACAGTGTATTAAAAGAATAATGAATATATGACAAAGCTGAGTTTATTTCAAAAATGTAAGGGTGGATCGGACCTTAGGAAATCTACTATAGTTCATTATATTAATAAGTCAGAGTAAAAAGTGAATATGGTAATAGACCTTAAGAGACAGTTAATAAAATTTAACCTCCTTTCAACAAACCATAAGAGACTCCTAATCTCACAAAACAAACTGAGGGTTACTGGGGGGTGGGAGGGTAGGGATAGGGTGGATGGGTTATGGACATTGGGGAGGGTTTGTGTTTTGGTGAATGCTGTGAAAGATGTAAGCCTGATGATTCACAGACCTGTACCCCTTGGGCAAAGAATAAAAATAAAATTAAAAAAAAATTTAACCTCCTTTCCTAATTAAAGTCACATGGTAAATTAGGAATAGAAAGAAACTTAGTCAAAAATGACAGTGAATTTTTTTTAAGATTTTATTTTTAAGCAATCTACACCCAGTGTGGGGCTCAACCTACAACCCTAAGATCAGAAGTCACATACTCTACCAACTGAGCCAGCCAGGCACCCCAAGATAACAGTGTATTTAAAGGGTATCAAGAATCAACTAGCGGCAAATGCTCGTCTTGCTGCATTATAGACTGAATGCCCATTATCTTGTCTTATAGTCTTCAAAAGTTTTCTGAGGTTTTAGCCAATCCAACAGGAAGAGAGAAAACTGCATTAGAGGTGATATGATTATTGACATAAAAATTCAGAGAGATCAGCTGGCAAATTATTAGAACTAATAAGACATTTTCAGTGTGTTAAGATACAAGATAAATAAATAAATAAATAAATAAATAATAAACATGAAGTTTTCGTAATTTACAGTAATGAAAAATATCTCATTTGTAATAATAGTAAAAAACCATAAACTATCTAGGAACAAACTTCACAAAAATTTTGCATATCTTTGTGAAGATATTTTTATGTCTTTAAAGTTTAAAATACTTAAATATATGAAGAGATGTATTCCTGAATGGGGAGACTCATAAATTTGAAAATTTGGAAAAAGAGAATTAGGAGACAACTTGCTTTATTAAACAGCAAATATATTATGAAACTACAATGATTGTAAGAGTGACATAGCACAAACCATGAGAGACTATGGACTCTGGGAAACAAACTGAGGGTTTTAGGGATTTTAGGGGTTTTAGGGGTTTTAGGGGGATGGGGTAGCTGGGTGATGGGTATTGAGGGCACATGTGGTGATGAGCACTGGGTGTTATATGCAACTAATAAATCATTGAATACTACATCAAAAACTAATAATGTATTATATGTGGCTAACTGAACATAATAAAAAATTTGAAAAAGTAAGTGTGACATAGCACAGGAATAAGCTGATAGCTGATAGAACAGGCAAGAGTATTCAGAAACAGATACACGCACATTTATTTCGTGATTAATGGTGCCAGTTTAAAGTAGTTGGGAAAGAATAGATTATTTGACAGGTGATATTGGGGCAACCGGTTAACCATTTGCAAAGAGTAAAGTGGAAAAAATAAGGTGAAGAAAACTATCTCAATCCATTTACAAGAAGAAATTAGAGATTTCAAATTTACACATTCTTCTTGAGTATGGTTTGGCAAAATGTATCAAAATTTGAGATTTCTCAGAGAAAGACAATTGTCATATGATCTCTCTGATATGAGGAACTTGAGGGGCAGGGTGGGGGGTCATGGGGGGTAGGGAGGGAAAAATAATGAAACAAGATCGGATGGGGAAGGAGACAAACCATAGGAGACTCCTAATCTCACAAAACAAACTGAGGGTTACTGGGGGGCGGGAGGGTAGGGATAGGGTGGATGGGTTATGGACACTGGGGAGGGTTTGTGCTTTGGCAAATGCTGTGAAAGGTGTAAGCCTGATGATTCACAGACCTGTACCCCTGGGGCAAATAATAATGATAAAAAAATTGTTGGTAAAAAAAATTTGAGGTATCTATAATCTCTTTTAAATGATTTTATTTTTAAAATTTATTTATTTATTTATTTAAGAGAGAGAGAAAGGGAGAGAGAGCACCTGTATAAGCAGGGAAGGGGGCAGGAGCAGAGGGGGAGGTAGAGGGACAAACCCCAAGTGGGGCTTGATCCCAGGATCCTGAGACCACAACTTGCATGAAACCAAGAGTCAGAAGCTTAACCAAATGAGTCACCCAGGCGATCCTAAACAATTCCACTTATAAGAACTAATTCCAATGAGGTAAATGGAGAAATGTATAGAAACGTCTGTACAAGAATGTTTTTTGCTACACTTTTTAGAATAGTAAAAAGTTGAAAACCACTTAAATGTCTGTCACAATGGATTATTTCAAAAGTGTGCGTGTGAGATATACATACAAACCTTGGAATGCCATGATTTACTTCAAAATGATGAAATAAATTTTTATATATTGGAATGAAGGCTATCCATCTGATATTAAGCGAAAGGATCATGTTTTAAATCTGTAGGTATTCCTTGATCAAACTTTTTTTTATGTGTGGAGCTATGGAAAAGCCCAGAAGGATGTATGACAAAGTGTTTCTTTTTCCTTTTCCCTAGGTAGATTCTATTTTTTTTTTTCCTGGAAGATTCTCCCCACTTCTTAGAGTTCTTTATCCAGGTAAGTTCAATAGTACATCCTTGAGGTCTTAGCTTAGATTCTGTAGGGGGGAGGAAGGAAAGCAGACACCCTAGCCTAGGTAAGCATGCTCTCATTGAACCCTGTACTTGCCATACTACCTACAAACCATAATGCACTTTTTTATTTATCAAATTACCTACTTTTTGGTTTTTTTCTCCTAGACTCTAAGCTCCGTGAGGGCAAGGACTGTATACGGGTCTAGTGTTCCAGAACCTAGCACGGTGTCTGAGAAATAACTGTCGCTTATTGAGCTCTTACTGCATGCCAAATACTGTGGTTGATATTTTAAATGATCTCACCACACCCTTAGGTAGATGCTATTACCGTCTCCTTTCTGAAGATGAGGAAATTGAAAAATAGTGCTTTGTCCCAAAAGCCATCGGCCCCGCGGGGATTAATTCCCAGGCCTGACTCTTGGCCACTACATCCACTACACAGTGATCAATAAATACCGCCAGCCGTGGCTTGAGGATCACTTGGAGGGGACGTTGCGGTGGGAACATAGCACTGGAAGGGTGAGCGGAGCAGAAGCCCTTTAAACTCCCTTACAATCTAGATACCCGCAAGCCCCGCCCACTACGACCCGCCCACCAGCCCGGAAGGGAGGGGCTGGGGCGGGACGAGCTTCCGGGGGCGGGGCGGGGGCAGCGCTGGTTGGCCGGCTTCGGGCGGAAGTCGGGAGGGTCGGTGGTCCGAAGACGCTGGCTTGTGACAGGGCGGGGTAGAAGGAAGGCCTACATAAAGGTTGCCTCTCCATCCCTTCGCTCCCGGGGACCCTCGGAAAAAAACCCAACACCCCGGCCCCGCGGCCAGCCCCTTCCCCCAGGCTCTCTCCGCTCGATTTCGCCACCGTTATGTGGGAAGCGAATCCGGTGAGTAGCCGGGCGGGACGGGGCGTACCCAATGGGCGGGGTTGAGGGGATAGGGGCGGGAGGGGGTTCCCGGGAACTGCTCCCCCTCACCTGCTTCAGGCTGGGTGTTGAGTTCCGGGCCCCGAAGATCCTGGCCCTTGCGGCTCCTATGGTCTCTGACTTTTGAGCTGTGGAGATGGCTCCGTGGGTTCTCCAACGCATTATTGCTTTCTGTTACAGTTATTTATTTGACTTGCTGTGCTTTCTCCGCCTCGCCCCCCCGCCCTCCCTTCACCGTCTTTTTAAACTTTGTGTTTTGCTTCCTAATCGAAGTTCGTGCTTGGGACCTGTTCCTCTGCCTTTCCCTTAGGTGTACCTGCCAGTCCCATCCATCTAAAGCGAGGGGATTCGACCGCCGTGTCTTGAATGGGCCTAAAGGGGACCATCAGTGCTCCTTTTCCCTTCTGGGGGGACAGTCATTTCAAACTTGGGGGGACCGAATGTATGTTCTAAGCCTCTCGATGGTGAAGTTCTTAGATTTTTTTTTTTCCAGCGGACGGAACTGATGACCTGGAATTTTTCAACAGCAAGTCTTGTCTCCCTCCTTGTTTGACTCCGGTATTTGCATTGTGTCTGCATGCATTTTTGTCTGCTTTGCTTGTATACATATCTTTAACGTGCTGCTCTGAAAAGAGTGGAATCCGTTTGCCCAGAGTATTCCATTCATCTCTTGTTAGAGTTGAAATCGCCTAGTAACATGGCAGATGTACACGTTCGGAGTTGACTGGGAAAATGGTAGAATCCCGTTTCAGCACATTGTTGGACTGAATGTGTGAAACTACCCCGTGTGCCGAGATAACTGCCCAGATTTACTTACAATCCGGTTTTCACACTCGCAGTACTCTTTGGCTGTAATCAATACTTATTTTTTTCCCCCATTTCTGGACTCTATTTCCAGATGAGTTGGGGTGTTTATCAGTTAATTCTGTTATGTTTTTAAGTTTTTACCCGGTGGAAACTAGTCTGTTGGTCTGCACTTGTTGGTTGCGCGTTGTGGTCACATCCTAGTCCGTGTAAACTGATCGTCCTCTGAGATCTTTTTTCTTTTTGGTTTACGTATAACCCTGCAATATCACGCCACATCACAGGAAAGTAATTGCTGGTATTTGATTTTAGCAAAAATAGTTTAGAATTAGAGAATGTGCTCTCTGCTTTTGTATTCAGTTTCACTGTCATCAACAATCTTCATTTTGTATCATTGTAAGTGTGTGTGTGTGTGTGTGTGCGCGCGTGCGCGCGCATCTGGCCTGTGTCTTCAATTTTTATTAGCAGTCCCTTTTGTCTTGGTTTCTCCATAACAAATTTTTTATTCACCTCGGTATGTCTTGCTCGAAGTCACATGTTTCAAATTCTTCACTATATTGTAAGCTCCCTGTGGACAGGGATTTTTGTCCGTTTTGTTTATTTTGGTATCTTCAGGCTAGAGAACTGGCGGTAGGTAGGCGGTCAGTAAATACTGTTGAATCAGCAAAGGTGACTGGATTAGTACTAGAGGGAGTCCTTTGCTCCTACTATTCATTCTCCTTCCCCCATCGCATATACATTAGCAATTGCTCTTGGATCATTTGTATGTTGGTAGGGTTATAAAGACATTAGTGAATGTCTTATAAATTTGGTTTGTTATATAGCATTATCTCATTTCTTTGTAAGGAATGCTGTTTCTTCTGACATCACCCTAACGATTTTGCTTGATTTCACTAGAGCACATTGACCTTTGTTAATAGCGGCGAACCTTCTACATTTAATCCCACATTCTTCTTTCGACCCTTGTTGTGCTACCCTAGTATGTCTTAATGCTACTGGTTTCCTTCGTTTGAGCATTCTGTCAATAAGGACAGTTTAGTTTTTAAAAATACAGTTGATGTTCTGTATGCGTGCTTCTCTAGTAATTTGTTAGTTTATATTAATAGGAACGGCATCCGGACAGTTTGTCCAGCTGTGCTCATGGAATGAAAATTAATTTTAATGTTACCCTAAGCCAAACATATTGGGAATTAAAAAAAACACTACAGTGTATCCTAAAGATAAATGCAGATGACTTTTGCATTCCCCATCAATTGAAATTACTATTTGCCATTTCTTACCATTGAATGAGATAACAGTAAATTCTATTTTGTGAAGCAAGGCCCCTGCGAACTGCTTTAATTGAGGACGTTTGCCCAGTTTCTCCCTGTATATTTTTAATAGCATCTATAGCCTTAATATACCACCTATGAGCTGCAGATATACCTCCTATTGCAAATATACCTTCTGTATGATACTGTATTCTGCTCACAAGTGGCTTTGAGAAAATGTTGCACTGATGCTGGCCATGGTAATATTCAGAAGCAGCTGCGCCTTCCAAGTGAAAAGTCTCCATGATATGATTTGAGTGTGGAAAATCAGCACTGAGCTTGCAACATTTCCTTGGGGGGAGAAACCTAAAACAGGATAACCAAGGAGTTAGAAGCTTTGTCTCAGTACAAAATTTTATTTTATCTTTCAACACAGTCATGAGGTCAGTGATATCTACTCCAGCTTTTCACTGACCAGGCCCCTTGAGGTAAAGCACAATGTCCCAGCCAAGGCAGATCTGATTCACAGAAGCAGCAGGCACACTCAGTTCTGTTACGAGCTCTTGGCAGTTCACCATCCACCTGGGGGAGGTAGCCCTTGCCTGAGGTACCCCAGTTTTGAGAAGTGGCAAAGTCTGTAGAAAGGAATTGAAGGGGGTTGCCATCACTGCTTTGACTCTGTGTACGGTGCCTTTGTCCTGCCTTTCTCTGCCCTCTTGTGTCATCGTCTTATTCTTCTTTGCTGCGATTGGAGTAAGTAATCACTATTACATATGAGGGAGTTTCAGTTTCCTTTTCTCGCACTGATGAAGGAAACTGAAACAATGACAAACATCTGTGAGGTTACAAACCCATGTATTACGGTATTAAGACCTTACTTTCAATGATAAACTCTTCCATAATCCCTTTCCACATATGAACTCATGTTAAAAGAATCTGATGAGTTTGCTAAGGGAGGGGAGAATGATTTTCACAGGATCACGCAGGTGAGTATGCAGCAGAATTACATGAATCCCTGTGTCCTGTTTTACTGCCTTCTGTTGCCGGGCGACAGCAGTGATAACGTTTTTGTATTGGTGCAGTGCTTTACTTCTGAGCCATCTTTTTCTCCGTGATTTTATATTCACAGCTGCTTCCAGACTCACTCAGCACTATGATCCTTATCTTTCCTTTTTCTGTCAAGCTTCTTGAAAGAATAGTCTTATACTTTTTGTCATTCTTATTCATACCTCTACTCCTCCAACCCCAGCTCTGCCTCTAACACCTTACTTGCTAGGAGGTCACCAAGAACTTTTGAATCAACACATCAGTAGTGACTTTTATGCCTCCAGCCTCTTCTTTCGGCAACCTTAAAGCACTAGGGGTGTTCCTCAGGACTCTTTTTTATTTTTCTGGGACTGTACTGCTTTGCATTTCTTCTTTTTATGATTTATCTTTAAATCATAATTTCAACTGCACTTCCTTCTATCCCTGAAATGTTCTACTGTTAATCTTTTTTTTTTCTCGGACACCCCCCCCCTTTTTTTTTTATGAGCTCCAAGGCTTCGTATGTATCTTTTCAGTCCTGAGCCTATTCCTGAGCCAGCCAATGGCCACTTCTACTCCTTATCTCTCTGACAGTTCAAAGTTGGTATGTCAAAACTGGACTACCAGAGAAACCAATCATTGATTCGTTATTTTACCCACTCAACAAATATTTCCTAAATATTTACCACATATAAAACATTCTAGACACTAGGGAGGGGCATTACAAATAGGATCAAGTCAGAGTCCACCCCTCAGGGGCCTTGCCGTATAGTTGGGGGAGTGGAAGTGATACCAGAGGATATCAGACTAAGAAGGTTTACTAACATAAGTTACATTTGAGCTAGGGTGTTGAAGTTATAGAAGTGACCCTTTGGGAAGGGCAAAGGAGCAAAATGACCACAGACCCTAAAGGTGAAAGAGAATGGCAAGTACAGTTTGGATAAAAGAGTGAAATGGGCAAAGTGCTTATCTGATGAATCAAGTCTCAGTATGGGCACTTTCGGAGAATGAAGATGGAGGGGTTGTGGGAAGTGGTAAACTAAGGTCTGTGTCATATCTCTTCTGAGTCAGGCAGCATCCCTCTGGCTTGGGGGAGGATGGAGGTAGGATTTGTTCCTGGAAATGAAAGTTCTACAGCAAACATCATGTCTATGAAGCTGTGTTCCTAGACCCACATGTAATCATGGGTTTATATGCTGATACCTGTGTGTTGGCGTTCTTTCTCACTGTCCCAGTAGTGGGTTGAGTTAAGCTTGTGAGTGTTGTGATGCCAGTGTTTGGTGGCTGAGGTGGTGCTCGACAGAGTGTGTCCACACTGCTGTTATCTGATACCTGGGTGAGGTAGGAATTGAATTATTATCCTCCCCTTTTCAAGGGTGATACTAAGTCTCACTGTTTGGTGACCTTTCTGAATAAGGACAGGGCTGGGTTTTAAATCTAGGACTTTCGGTCTCCAGAACACATACTCTTTCCAGTCTGACTTAAGATGTAAGACTTAAGTGGGTAGAGAAAGGCCTGTGAGGAAAGACACAGGGAGTCAGAGAAAAAGAAGGATGCTTGAGCTGCAGAAAATTATGACCTTTTTGTGACACCAGCTCCCATGTTTTTAGAACTTTTTTTCTAGTGGTGCAGTGCATGAGCAGCAGTAGGGAAATCATGTGGCCCCCCCAGGATGGGCAGGGCAGATGCAGCACAAGGCCAAGGGAACGAGTCTAATGGTTTCTGGAGTATCAGTGTTTGTGATACGGGCCAGAGGCAGACTTTTGTAACAGGTTTGAAGGATGGAGTGAGCTGAAATGCTGAGTGTGTCCCACCTGGTCAAAAATATGCAGAGTGTTGAGGGCTGTGGCTTATACATCTCACCCTCGAAGAGTTAGATCTGCTTTGGAAATAGTATCTGATAACACCCATCTATTTTTTTTTAAAGATTTTATTTTTATTTATTTGACAGAGAGAGATCACAAGTAGGCAGAGAGGCAGGCAGAGAGAGAGGGGGAAGCAGGCTCCCTGCTGAGCGGAGAGCCCAATGGGGGGCTCGATCCCAGGACCCTGAGATCATGACCTGAGCCGAAGGCAGAGGCTTTAACCCACTGAGCCACCCAGGCACCCCAACACCCATCTATTTATTGAGCACCTACCATAAACCAGTCAATTCTAAGTCTCAGCGTTTATGATGGTGAATGAAACAGACCGGGTCCCAGCCCTTAGGGGCTTGCAGTCTAGTGCAGGGAGGCAGACATTAAGCCAGTAATTACACAAATAATATTTTACTGCATTTGCAGCAAAACCTCTGAAAGAAAAAGACAACAATGACGATGTATAACGGGGGAGTTAATATTAGACTGGGATATCAGGTGCATCCACTCTCTGAATTCAAGCCGCTTTTACAGCGCTCTGAAGGATTGAGCAAGAGTTAGCCAGGTAAAGTTTGGATGGGAGGCAAGGAGGGCTATTTAGACAGCAGAAACAGTGTGAGCAGAGACCCTGAGACAGAAAGGAGCTCGGTGTTTGAGACAGAGAGAAGCCACATGTGGCTGGAACCCAGTGAACTGGGACACGAGGCCAGGAGGTAGGCAGGAACTAGCCAATCGTGACTCTGTCGCACATGTTTAGGATATTGAACTTCATCCTTAGAGGTGTGGGAAGCATTTGGAGGATTTTATATAGGAAGGGGAAGGAACATATCTGTGTTTTTTTAAAAAGATCATTCTGGCTGCTGTGTGGAAAATGAGTTATGTATTAGGCAGTACGGAATAATGGCCTCCCAAAGATACTCACATCCTAAACCCCAGAAACTGTGAATATGTTAGGTTACAAGCAAAGGAGAATTACGATCATCTATCAGCTGATGTTATGATTGGGAGATTGATTACTTTGGGTTATCTAGGTGGGCCCAGCGTAATCATAAGCATCCTCAAAAGTGGAAGAAGGAAACAAAAGAAGTGAGTCAGAGTAAGATGTTGTTATAGAAGAATAGTCAACAGTGCTGGCTTTGGAGATTAAGTGAAGGGGCTACAAGGCAAGAAATGTGGGTAGCTTTTAAAACCTGGAAAGGCCAACAAAACAGACTCCGCCTTACAGCCTCCAAAAGGGAATCAAGCCCATGGTGATTTTAGCCTAGTGAGTTCCATGTTAGACTTCAACAGAGGTGTAAGATAATAAATTTGTGTTGTTTTAAGCCACTAAGTTTGTGGTAATTTGTTCTAGCAGTGATTGAAAACTAAAACAGGGCCATTGGAAAGGCCATTGTAAGACAACTTAGGGAGCTGTAGTGTAGTCCGTGGTGAAGATGAAGGTGAGCTGGGCTAAATTGATGATAGCAGGGAGAGAGACACAGAGGTGATCAGTTCAGGCTGCACTTTGGATGAAGAGTGCTAGGTTTCTGGCACAGGCAGCTGAGAAAAATGAAAATTTTCACTGAGATGGGGAGATTGGGAAAGGGGAAGATATGGCTGAGATCAAGATTTGGGTTTGGGCCTGTTAGAGGTTTAATGCGCCTATTAAACATTCAAGCAATAAAGTCAAAGAGGCAAATTGGGTAGGTGGGTCTGGAAACTGGGCTAGTAGTGGCAGTTTTGGCCTTAGTCTGTGTGGATGGCTTTTAAAATCATGCAGTAAATGAGACCCCTAGGACAGTGTTTCTCAAACTTTCAGCACCCATGCAGATCACCAATCTTAAACAAGAAAATAGTATTTACAAAATTAATGTTTTCATTATTGAAAAAGATGATACTTTTGCAGCCTCGTACAAAGTATGTACTTAACTTGTTGACAGATAGTTTGAGATGTAGGTGAGATCCAGACACTGATTTTTTTTTTTTTAAAGATTACATATTTATTTATTTGACAGAGAGAGAGAGCGTACATAAGCAGGGGGAGCGGCAGGCAGAAGGAAAGGGAGACGCAGGCTCCCCATTAAGCAAGGAGCCTGATGTGGGGCTCAATCCCAGGACCCTCGGATCATGACCTGAACTGAAGGCAGATGCTTAAACGACTGAGCCACCCAGGCGTTCCTGATTTTTTTTTTTTTTTGCCTTGTATTTCTACTAAATTAGGAAATTCCATGTTATAATTATAGATTGTCAAGATTTGCAACTGGTGTTTGCTGGCTCTGTCAGATGTTTTAGAATGCCAAGATCAAACACATATTGAGAAAGTATGAGAAGATTTCTCCCTGAAGACTATTCCTAGTGTTCAATCAGTTGCCAAATTGACACACTTAAAAGATTAAGTAACTGTAGGAGCGAATGTTTCAACCAGTCTGAACATTTGGAAGATAGGAGCAAATGTATTCTTAGTCATTCTTTGATTACTTCAGTCTCTGGAAAGTATCTGTTCATGTTTTGTTGTAACATTTGGATGAGTTCTTTATATATCCACAATAATAAAATCAGTCTCACTCTCCAATGAGTGAAGAAAGCCATCAAATTCTGGGAAGGAATCACACCCTAGCAATCAAACCATTTGTAGCATAGTTTCGTGACTGAAAAATCTGGTATCTTGTTCTCCTAATTAAAAATTGGGAATTTTGGCCTTGAAATAGTAGGTTTAGGTTATTTCGGATGCTGAATGTATTTCAGCTATATAGTTAAGCAGGCCTCTGGAAATCAAGAATGGCTATTAGTGTTATCAGCATCATAAAGAAATATTTTCATCTGATCTGTCCTTTTGGAAACTCTTGTCAGCACTTTTTTCCTTGACACCCTTTAAACTCAAGTAGAAGGGTGATTTTGCAAACACTGCCATTTCTTTCCACACATTCGAGAGCACATAGTGAGTTGTCAAGATTGGCTGATACTTAATTTTCATTATTTCCTTCAACACTCAGTTACAATCAGGAGGCATATTGTTTACTTCTAGTTGTTCTGTGTGTTTAAAACACCTTTTGGGGATGCAACAACACCTTTTCTTGCTGTTTGTTCGCTTGTGGTCTGTCAGTTTTGAGTGGGTTGCACCTTTTCCAGCCCATGTCACAACTCACAGAAGCATCATTGTCCAAATGAAAACTGTCTTCCCTTGTGCTGTGAGTTTTCACTGATAAGCAGAACAAAAAGCTTTGAGTACTTCTGCCTCATTACAGAGTATATATGCTATGAAAACTGATTTATGTTTTCTCTAGATGTAGTTTGTTCCATTTTAGAACAAAGTATATGCTGAGACACTCATGATAATTATTGCTTTCTCATAACATGTGCCATTGATACTATGTGACTTCCAGTAGAGTCATTTAATAAAGAAATTTTGTCAGTAGCTTTTTTTTTTCACAATTAAGTTGGGCATTAAATTTGGACTGACAGTTTCTCAGCGATATCAAGATCTTTACCTGTTTTAGCTGAGGAATGCCTCTTTAGTCTTGGTCTTTTCTCTACCCTATCAACAAAGTAAATTGATTTGAGGTTTTGTTTGAAAATGATGTGAAAGTTTACTTGGTTTTATACCACCATATTTACTGAACACTAGCTGATATGAATTGAACAGCATAAACTGAACATAATGACATAGTGAGTAACTTTCAAGAAATTAAAGTCTTCATAAAAATCATTGTTACTGTTATATTTCAACTTTACAAAATGTATCTGAACAAATTTCTTTAATTTCTTCTCGAAATGCCTGTGAACTACATCATAATTCTTGAGGACCATGTTTCGAAGAATCTGAAAAAGACAAGAAAAGGGGCCAGGACTACAGAACCGAAAAGTTACAGGCTACATAGACATTAAGGTACAGAGGAGATCTAGAACTTGTGGCCAAAAATCCAAGACAATCTAGAGAGTATCGTTTCATGGAAATCAAGAAAAGAGTAATATAGGACAGAGGGTAAACTGTGAATGTTATTGAGCAGTCAAGTAAGATGAGAACTGACAAAAAAAAAAAAAAAGCATAGGATTTAGCAGCACTGAAGCTCATTGGAACTCCTAGCAAGTGCTGTTTCTTATTTGTTTGCTTGTTTGTGATGGTGGTGGAAGATATTGGGCCAGAAGCTAGAAAAACTAAACAAGGGTGGGTTTTAGACTGAATGGAAAGTGAGGCAATTGAAAATGGTGTGTATAGACAAAAAAGTTATAGTTAATCCACCAATGGAGATAAAATGGAATCCTAAAAGTATTCAAGTCTAAAAGAAGATCAAAAAAGATGAAAAGGGGAACAAAGAACAGATGGAACAAAATCAAATAACAGGATGATAAACCTAACCATATCAATAATCATACTGAGGTAAATGCTGCAAACATGTCAGTTGGAACACAGATTGTCAGATGAGAATAAAAAGTTAAGACCTGACTCTAAGTTGTCTACAAGAAACACACTTTGAATATAAAGACACAAATAGGAAAAAACTAAATGGAAGGAGAGCTATGGTGCTGATACCAGTCAAGAGAAAGCTTGAGTGGTATATTAGATTTCAGAAATAATGATATTATCAGGGATAAAGAATGTCATTTCCTATAATAAAGAGTTCAGTTAATCAGTAACAATCCTAAACATTTATATACCTGATAATAGAGCTTCAAAATACATGAAGCAAAACTAATGGAACTGTAAGGGGAAATAGGCAAATCCCATTATAGTTGGAGATTTTAATATTCCTCTCTCAATAATTGCTAGAATAAGTAGCTACACATGAGCAAGCATACAGAGGACTTGAACAACACTATCAACCAATTTGACCTAATTCACATTTATAGACCATGATACTAACAACAGCTGAACACACTTTTTTTTTTTCCAACTACACAAGGGACATTTCACATGATAGACCATATTCTGGGCTATAAACAAGTCTCAGTACATTGAAAAGAATTCAAGTCATGTACAGTATGGTATCTGATCATTGGAATTAAATTAGAATTCAGTAAAAGAAAGATCTGTAAAACCTGCAAGCATTTGGTAAGTAAGTAACACTTTATCCTGTTAGTCAAAGAGATAGAAAATGTGAAGACAACATATCAAATTTGTATGCTGCTATAACAGAGGGAAATTTATGGCTACTTTGATTGGAAATGAAATGTTACAGATTAGTGACTACAGCTTCCTTCTTAAGAAACTAGAAAAAGAAGAGCAAATTAAATTCAAGTTAATTTGCAAGGAAATAAAATTTAGAGTGGAAATCACTGAAATGAAAACCAAAAAATTGATGAAAGCAGAAGCTGTTTTTTGTTGTGGTGGTGTTGTTGTTTGTTTGTTGAGGAACAGTAGGATTGATAAACCTGTAGCCAGACAGATCAGGAGAAAAAGAACACAAACTATCAATATTGACAATGAGAAGTAATATCACTACAGACATTAAAGGGTAATAAAGGAATGTTATGAACAATTTAGTGTCCATCAGTATGGCCACTTAGATGAAATGGGCATATTCTAAGACACAGCCTACCAAAGTTCCCTCAAGAAGAAATAACACAAATAATCCCAACTATGTTAAAGAGTTTAAATTTATGGAAAAGTCCTACCCACAAAGAAAACTCCAGGTGCAGATGATTTCCCTGTGAAATCTAACAAGTATTCAAGGAAGAAACAATACTAATTCTGCACAAGCTTTCAGAAAATTGAAGAGAAGGTTGTACTTCACAACTCATTCTATGAAGCCATCATTACCCTGATACCAAAACCAGTCAAAAGACATTACAAGAAACTATAGACCAATATCCTAATGAACATAGAAACAAACATTTTAAGCAAAATTTTAGCAAATTGAGTCTAACATGTAAGAAGTTTAATTCATAATTACCAAATGATGTTTATCCTAAAAATGCAAAGTTGGTTTAATATTTGAACAGCAATCAATGTGATTCACTGTATAAAAAAACTAAAATGAAAAACCACATGTTTATTTCATTATATGCAGTATCCCTAATAAAAACTCTCAGCAGCCTAGGGAATAGAAGGGAACTTGCTCAGTCTGATAAGGGGTATGCAGTAAAGGGCAAACTCAGTAGGCCTAGGGTACTCAAACCAAGTACATTCTCAAGAAAGGCCTGTTTCCGTGACTGTCCTTTCCCTAGCTCCAGAGAACTGAGCTCTTAGAATAGTTTGTCTAATGAGTGTATTTGCATGCCTGAGATCTTGAGCTATGCTATACCAGTTTATCCACAGAGTTTACACTGGCAGTGTGATTTATGGTGAACACCTGCTTTCTCTCTGGAGGTCTGGAATGTCAGCAGCTGAGATCAGTCATGTAGGGTGCCAAATACTTATATGACGAACTCCTAGTAAAAACCCTGGACACCTAGGCTCAGGTGAGCATCCCCAGTTGGCAACATTTTGCACTGGTCACATATGGTCGCTGGGAGAATTAAGTGTGTCCTATGTGATTCCACTGGGAGGGGACACTTAGAAGGTTATACATGGTTTCCTCTGGATATCACTCTATGTACTTTCCCCCTTTGCTAATTTCACTGTGTATGTTTTTACTATAATAAACTGTAACCATGAGTAGAACAATTTCTGAGTCCTTTGAGTCCTTCTCCTATGAGCCCAATGGTGATTGTGAGAACCCCTGACAGAGGGGCATCTACAAAATACTATACCTAATATCAAACTTGAGAGTGAAAGACTGAATATTTTCTCACTAAGATCAGGAACAAATGATGCCCATTCTTTATTCATTGTACTTGAGATGGTAATCAGTGCAATAAGGCAAGAAAAAGAAGGCATGAAAAAGAAATAACAGGCATCTATATGCTAGAAGTGAGGCTGCCTATATCTATAAAATGCCTATATAGAAAATCTGATGGAATTCCAAAAATATAGAACAAATAAGAGGGTTTAGTAAGGTTGCTGCATACAGGATCCTTGTACAAAAAATATGCATTTCTGAATACAAGCAACATTCAATCAGAAATTTAAATGCAATTCCATTTACAATAATATCAGAAATGTGGACTACTAGGTATAAATCTTGCATAAATGATGTATAAGATCTATACACTGAAAACTATAAAACATTACTGAAAAAAATTAAGACCTAAATAAGTCAAGAGATATACCTCATTCATGGGTTGGAATACTCAGTATTGTTGAGATGGCAATGATCTCCAAATAGATCACTATGCCATCTCAATCAAAATTGAAAGGACCAAAACAGCCAAGCAATTCTGAAAAAGAACAAATTTGGAGTACTAACACTACCTGATTTAAAGATTCAGTGTGAAACTACAGGCATCAAAACAGTGTAGGATTGGCAGCAAGGTAGAGAAAATGATTATTAGAACAGAACAGAGTCTAGGAATAGACCCATAATCATACAGATAACTGATTTTTTAAAAATAAAAGTTAAGGTTTAGTGGAGAAAGGACAGTTATTCAATGCTTGGTCAGAGTTGTGTTTAAGCCCTTTGTGCCAGTGAGGCTTCCACCCTGTGTTGATCCATCCATGTGCAGCTTAGGAAATGTTTTCAAGTCTGTCCTGTGACATGCTCTGATCATTCCTGTGTGGATACGACCTAGTGCTTGTACACAGCCTTCCTGACTCTCATGGTTAATTGTAATTCCAGGAGGGCTTTTCTTGGTTATTCCTGGTTCTCTGTATTAAATTTCTATATTCTCTACCATTTGGCTTGTATTAGGGCTTTGGACTTCTTAGTTGTTTTTCCTCAAGATTTCCATATTTTTTTTTCAGTAATGTTCTTAGGTATGAGGTTTTCTGTTTCAAATAAAGTCAGTCCCTTTAGAGAGAGATGTGGAGCTCTTTGTCCTTATGGTAAGCCTTTTCCCTCAGTAGAACCCTTGTGCCACTACACTGGGGGTTGGGGGTGGGAGCTAACTTTTCCCACAGTGACACCTGCATTTTGGATAAAGGGTATTGGCATCCCCAGTCTTCTTGACTTACTCCTTCTGGCATGGAACTTCTATCTTATGAGCAAACTAGGTTGGTAGCAATCAGGACTCAGTATTCTTAACCTACTGGGCCTGGAGTAGAGTTTCCACCAAATGAACTGGCACCGGGTGGAGGAGCCAGGAGGTCAGTCTCCTTTGTTGCCTGCTCAGAATAGACCTATACCTCTAGGTTGAAGAAGATGAGAAACACTAGAAGCCTGCCCCTTCCAAGATGAAACTAGCCCAGGACTAGGAGCTGGAGGGAAAGGGAGCCCCTGTCAACACATGACTGAGGTAGATCTTCTGTAACATAGCATTGGTGGAATGGGGATAATGGACTGTATCTTAGTCAAATGCCACAGACTCTTGCCTTTTCTGAGATTTAGTAGATTTTCTTGATTAAATGTGTCTCCGTTTGCTGTATGCCCGTAGGACAATTTCTAGAGACTTTATATGGTTTTTATTTGTTTTTGTTTTTTACAATAATGTTCAGCAGTTAGAATGTGGTTTTGCTGGGGAGAAGGTCTACTGAGGTCCTTACTCTGTCATTCCAAAAGTTCCGCCCTGTTTTTAAGCTTTTAAGCAGGCATTGGGTCTTCTTTCTATAGGGACAAGGAAGTTTTCATTACCAAATATGATTTTCTCAAAATATTAGTTTATACAAACGTATTTTATTGACTATAATAAACTTATCAG
This sequence comes from Ailurus styani, assembly GCA_002007465.1. Lineage (NCBI taxonomy): Eukaryota > Metazoa > Chordata > Mammalia > Carnivora > Ailuridae > Ailurus > Ailurus styani. The sequence goes on along the minus strand of LNAC01000241.1, from coordinate 2,049,923 downwards.
AAAGCTTTTAACCAGTCTGGAAGGTGACATTCTTTTTTTTCTATACACTGGGATTTTGACTTTAAACTCATTTTCTACATAGCCTTTCTATTTGATTATCCAGATTGATTGTTCCCAGGCCCCATAAATACTGTTTTTGGAATAGGTGGCATTATAGACAGATTCTACCAGCATACCCACTGCACTTGAAAATTTACAGAATGCTTTTTCACTTTATACTACCTTTTTTCTTCATAACCTGGTGTGCAGGACATATCAGTTCTGCCATTTAAAAACTGAAAATTAGCACGGTGGCTAATCTAATTGAGCTAGCATTTATTAATTGTCTACTCCATGACAGACAACTTGCACACATTCCTTTTATTGCCTATAAATGTGTTCTAATCTAAATCCATTGTATTTTATTTTATTTTTATTTTTTTAAAGATTTTATTTATTTATTTGACACAGAGAGAGAGAGAGAGAGAGAGAGAGAGAGAGAGAGAGAGAGAGAGATCACAAGTAGGCAGAGAGGCAGGCAGATAGAGGAGGAAGCAGGCTCTCTGCCAAATAGAGAGCCTGATGTGGGCCTCGATCCCAGGACCCTGAGATCATGACCTGAGCCAAAGGCAGAGGCTTAACCCACTGAGCCACCCAGGCACCCATCCTTTGTATTTTAAAGTTACTAATTTAAACTTGACTTACTCTTTGAGCCTAATTATACAGAATAGACCTTCTTTTGGAGGGGAAACTTACTACAGAAAACCATAAGACTTCATCTTATGAACTAAGTCTTTGGAAAGAGCCATAGTATCTGTGAAGCAAAACAACCAAATTAAGCTTTGGCAACAGGAGAGAAGGAGTAACTGTCCATATATGAAAATGAGGCCATGGGGGTTGGCAGTTTAATGAAGAAGTGACACTCAAGAGTCCTTGGGTGTTTCTTTAATCTTCTTTGTACTGCTAACTCTATGATTCTATTTTTTGTTTTGTTTGTTTCAAGTTTTTATTTAAATTCTAGTTAGTTAACATATAGTGTAATATTAGTTTCAGGCATAAAATTTAGTGATTCATCACTTACATGTAATACCCAGTGCTCATCACAACAAGTGCCCTCCTTAATACCCATCACCCACTTAGACCATCCCCTCCAGCAACCCTCAGTTTGTTCTCTATAGTTAATAGTCTGTTTTATGGTTTGCTTCTCTCTCTCTTTTTTCCCCTATGTTCATCTGTTTTGTTTCTTAGATTCCACATCTGAGTGAAATTACATGGTATTTGTCTTTCTCCGACTGAATTATTTTGCTTAGCATAGTATATTCTACCTCCATCTACGTCATTGCAAATGACAAGATTTCATTCTTTTTATGGCTGAATAATATTCCATTGTGCATATCATATATATATGTATATATATACACATATATATGTATATATATTAAAATATATACATATATATATCAGTTGATGGACATTTGGGCTCTTTCTATAATTTGGCTATTGTTGATAATGCTGCTATAACATTGGGGTACAGGTATCTGTCCCTTTGAATCAGTATTTTTGTATCCTTTGGGTAAATACCGAGTAGTGCAATTGCTGAGTTGTAGGGTAGTTATATTTTTAACTTTTTGAGGAACCTCCATACTGTTCTTCAGAGTGGCTGCACCTGTTTGCATTCCCACCAACAGTGTGAGAGGTTTCCCCTTTCTTCACATCCTTACTAACATCTGTGTTTTCTGTGTTGTTAATTTTAGCCATTCTGACAGATGTGAAGTAGTATCTCATTCATGGTTTTGATTTGTGTTTCCCTGATGATGAGTGATATTGAGCATCTTTTCATGTGTCTATTAGCCATCTGAATGTCTTTGGAAAAATGTCTATGTCTTCTGCCATTTCTTAATAGGATTATTTGGTTTTTTTTGGGTGTTGAGTTTGATAAATCCTTTATAGATTTTGGATACTAATCCTTTATCACATATGTCATTTGCAAATATCTTCTCCCATTCCATAGGTTGCCTTTTAGTTTTGTTGATTGTTTCTTTTGCTGTGCAGAAGATGTTAACCTTGATGAAATCTCAATAGTTCATTTTTGCTTTTGTTTCCCTTGACTCTGAGGACATGTCTACTTGCATTTATTTTTGTGTAAGGTGTAAGAAAGTGGTCCACTTTCATTCTTCTGCACGTGGCTGTCCAGTTTTCCCAACACCATTTGTTGAAGAGATTGTCTTTTTTCCATTGGATTTTCTTTCTTGCTTTGTAAAAGAGAGTAGTTGACCATAGAGTTGAGGGTCTGTTTCTGGGTTTTTCTGTTGTGTTCCATTGATCTATGTGTCTGTTTTTGTGCCGGTACCATACGATCTTTGATGACTACAGTTTTGTAATGTAACTTGAAGTCCAGATTTATGATGCCTCCAGCTTTGCTTTTTCTTCTTCAAGATAGCTATGGCTATTCAGGGTCTTTGTGGTTCCAAGTAAATTTTAGAATGGTTTGTTCTGTGAAAACTGCTCTGTGAAAACTGCTGGTGGTATTTTGATAGGAGTTTCATTAACTGTGTAGATTGCTTTGAGTAGTATAGACATTTTAACACTCCATTTGTTTTTCCCATCCATGAGTATGGAATGTTTTCCCATTTCTTTGTGTCATCTTCAATGCCTTTTATAAGTGTTCTATAGTTTTCACAGTACAGATCTTTCACCTGTTTGGTCAGATTTATTCCTGGGTATCTTACAGTATTTGGTGCAGTAAATGGGATTAATTCCTTGATTCCTTTTTCTGCTGCTTCATTATTGATGTATAAAAATTTAACAGATTTCTGTACATTGATTTTGTGTCCTGTGACTTTACTGAAGTTTTGTATCAGTTCTAGCAATTTTTTGGTGGGGTCTTTTGAGTTTTCTACAAAGAGTATTATGTCATCTGTGAATAGTGAAAATTTGACTTCTTCCTTGCTGATTTGAGTATATTTTATTTCTTTTTGTTGTCTGATTGTGGAGGCTAGGACTTATAGTACTATGTTAAGCTAACAGTTGAGAGTGAACATCCCCATCTTGTTCCTGACCATAGAGAAAAAGTTCTCAGTTTTTCCCCATTGATGATATTAGCTGCGGGTCTTTCATATATGGTCTTTATGATTTTGAAGTATGTTCCCTCTATCCCTGCCTTGTTGAGGGTTTTTATCAAGAATGGATGCTGTAATTTGTCAAATGCTTTTTCTGCATCTATTGAAAGGATCATAATGTTCCTATCATTTATTTTATTAATGTGATGTATCACACTGACTGATTTGTGAATATTGAACCACACTTGCAGCCCAGGAATAAATCCTATTTGATTGTGGTGAATAATTCTTTTAATATACTTTTGGATTTGATTTGCTAGTATTGTATTGGGAATTTTTACATCCATGTTCATCAAGGATATTGGCCTATAATTCTCTTTTTTAGTGGGGTCTTCATCTGGTTTTGGAATCAAGGTAATGCCGGCCTCATAGACTGAGTTTGGAAGTTTTCCTTCCATTTCTATTTTTTGGAACAGTTTGAGAAGAATAGGTATTAACTCTTATTTAAGTGTTTGGTAGAATTCCCCTGGGAGCCATCTGGCCCTGGACTTTTGTTTCTTCGGAAATTTTTGATTAATGATTCAATTTCTTTGCTGGTTATTGTCCTGTTCAAATTTTCTATTTCTTTCTGTTTCTGTTTTGATAGTTTGTGAGTTTCTAGGGATTTACCCATTTCTTCCAGATTGCAGGCGTATAGTTTTTCATAATACTCTCTTATTATCATTTATATTTCTCTGGTGTTGGTTGTGATCTCGCTTCTCATTCATGATTTTATTTATTTGGGTCCTTTATCTTTTTCTTTTGATAAGTTTGGTTAGGGGTATATCAATTTTATTGATTCTTCAAAGAACAAGCTTCTGGTTTCATTGATCTGTTCTGCTGGTTTTTTATTTGTTTCTATATTGTTTATTTCTGCTCTAAGCTTTATTATTTCCCTTCTCCTGGCTTTAAGCTTTATTTGCTGTTCCTTTTCTAGCTTCTTTGGGTATAAGGTTATGTTGTGTGTTGAGACTTTTCCTGCTTCTTGAGAAAGGCCTGTATTGCTGCTACGTACTTCCCCTTATGACCACTTTTGCCACATCCTAGAAGTTTTGGACTGTTGTGTTCTCATTTTCATTTGTTTCCAGGTATTTTTTTATTTCTACTTTAATTTCCTGGTTGACCCATTCATTCTTTAGTAGCATGTTGTTTAACCTGCATGTATGTTTGGTCTTTCCAAATTTTTTCTTGTGGTTGACTTCAAGTTTCATAGCATTGTGGTCAGAAAATAATCATGGCATGATCTCAACCTTTTTGTACTTGTTAAGGCCTGATTTGTGACCCAGTGTGTGATCTATTCTGGAGAATATCCCATGTGCACTTGAAAAGAATGTGTATTCTGCTGCTTTAGGATGAAATAAAGTCCATCTGGTCCAGTGTGTCATTCAAAGCCATTGTTTCCTTACTGATTTTCTGCTTAGATGATCTGTCCATTGCTGTAAGTGGGGTGTTAAATCTCCTATTATTATTGTATTATTGCTAAAGAGTTCCTTTATGTTTGTTATTGTGTTATGTATTGGGGGACTCGTAAGTTGGGGGCATAAATGTTTATAATTGTTAGATTTTCTTGTTGGATAGATCCCTTTGTTATGATATAGTGCCCTTCTTCATCTCTTTGCTTTAAAATCTAGTTTGTCTTATATAAGTATGGCTACTCCAGCTTTCTTTTGACGTCCTATAGCATGGTAAATGGTTCTCCATCCCCTCACTTTCAATCCACAGGTGTCTTTAAGTCTAAAATGAGTCTCCTGTAGGCAGCATATAGATGGGTCTTTTTTTTTTTTATCCATTCCAAAACCCTATGTCTTTTTTTTTTTTAAGATTTTATTTATTTGACAGAGAGAGAGATGGCGAGAGAGGGAACACAATCAGAGGGAGTGGGAGAGGGAGAAACAGGCCTCCCACTGAGCTGGGAGCCCCATGTGGGGCTTGATCCCAGGACCCTGGATTGTTGGATGTACGTGGTAGGATGTACTTAAGCAGCAAGTGTATTTGGGTTAAAGCAGTTGAATTATGTTAAATGTTGCTCTTCTACCCCATTACATTGAACACTGTTGGGATGCATGTTGACAGACATGCTTTTTTGGTAAAAATATAGGAGCTGTGTCTACAATTCAAAGTGAACACATTTGACATGTTTGTTAATTCTAGTTTCATTTAATAACCTCTAAGGCATGTAAGTTGACGCTTTTTTCTTTTAAGTTAATGGGGGACTTTGAGACACAACACCATACATTAGGATTTTGGTCTTGGTGTTTGTATGAAATTCTGAGGCCTTGATTTAAACCTTTCTTTGTATCGTGATTTCCTTTTATGTGTATTGTGCTAAGTGAAACTTCTCAAATAAATCTTCCTTTAAAAAAAAAAGGCAGATGCTTAATGACTGAGCCACCCAGGCACCCCACCCTATGTCTTTTTATTGGAGTAATCCATTTACATTCAGAGTGATGATTGAAAGATATGAATTTAGTACCATTGTGTTACCTGTCAAGTTGTTGTTTCTGGTGATGTTCTCTGTTTCTTTCTAGTCTTTGTTGCTTTTGGTCTTTTTTTTTCTTTTTCCCTACTCAAAGAATCCCCTTGAATATTTCTTGCAGGGCTGGTTTAGTGGTCACAAACTCCTTTAGTGTTTTTTGTTTTTTTGTCTGAGAAACTCTTTATCTCTCTTTCTATTCTGAATGACAGCCCTTCTGGATAGAGTATTCTTAGCTGCATATTTTCCCCTGTTCAGCACGTTGAATAGGTCATGCCACTCTCTTATGTCCCGCCAAGTTTCTGTGGAGAAGTCTGCTGCTACTTCATTTGTTTTCCCTTGTAAGTTAGGGATTTCTTTTTTCTTGATGGTTTTAGGATTTTTTTCCTTATCTCTGTATTTTGCAGGTTTTATGATATGGTGTTGGCCTGCTTTTGTTGATTTTGATGGGAATTCTCTGTTCTTCCTGGATTTATTTGTCCATTTTCTTCCCCAGCTTAGGGAAGTTTTTAGCTATAATTTGCTCAAATAAAACTTCTGCCCCCTTTTCCCTCTCTTCTTCTTCTGTGACTCCTGTGATACAAATGTTACTGTGCATTATGAAGTCATTGAGTTCCCTAAGTCTACATTTGTGATCCAGTATTTATCTTCCCCTCTTCTTTTCAGCTTCATTATTTTCCATAATTTTATCATCTATATCACTTATTCATTCCTCAGCTTCTTCCATCCTTGTAGTCATTACATCCAATCAGTTTCTCTTCTCAGTTGTAGTTTTCGTTTTGTTTTTTGTTTTTTTGGTTTTTTTTTTCCGGCCTAACTAGTTTTTAGGTCTTTTATCTCTGCAGTAAGGGACTCTCTGGTGTCTTCTGTGCTTTTCTCAAGCCTAGCTAGTATCCTTATGATTGTTGTTTTAAATTCTGGATCAGGCATTTACTGACATGTTTCAATTAGATCACTGGCCGTGAACTTTTCTTATTCTTCCTTTTGGGATGAATTCCTTCATCTTGGCATCTTGGCATTTTGAAGACAAGAAGTCTCTGTCTTCTTCTGTGTGTCAGGAAAGCCTGTTATGTTTCCTGTTCCTGAGCGTAATGGCTTTATGAAGAAGAGATCATATAGTGTCCAAGGCCTGGTGCTTCAAGGAGTGTCTGTGTATGCTGTGTGCACTCTGCTGCTGTATTTTGGCTGTTCTCTCCTTCAGGCCAGTTGTCTGCAGAGGCTCTCCTTGCCTACAGTGGGCAGTGTTTAGACCTTGGCCAGAATGTGGCAAGTTTTAACTAGGTATGCTCTGGTCTGCTTGTTAAAAGAAGCCAGATCCTATTTCTACCAGAGCTGGAGCTTTGCAACACTCAGTGGTCAGGAGACTTGGTGGCTATGGGAGTTTTTGCTGGTCTTCCTGGGGAGGGGTCCACTGCAATGGCTTTCAGGCACACTTGCCCTAGTAAAGAAGCACCTGCAGAGTGCAGGGGAGCAGGGCTTGGTGTAGGCAGCTTAGACTGCCACTGTTGGTGCTGTGCTGCTTATCAGGGTTAGTTTATGCTGAGGAGTGGGGGAGGGAAATTGTGTCAGCCCTGTCTCTTGCCCTGGGGGAGGGGAATTTGTGCCTGCAGCTGTCTGGGAAGCCTTCCCGGAAGAGCCTACAATCTCCCCTCCTGTGTCCCAGGTGTCCCTCAGATCCCTGCCTTCACCCTGTCGTGTCTGGTCCATCTGCCCACCTGGCTGCACAGTGCACCTATCTGTATCTCAGGGAGGCCAACTGAGTTTTAAAATTCCAAAGTTTAGGGATCCGGTGTGGCGTGGACCTATGTTGGTCCTCTCGGGGAGGGTCTTGCCACACTGTGGCTGGTGCTGGTTTGTCCCAGAAGGGCAGTTGCAGAATGCGCAGGAGCTTGGAGTGTAGCATAAAGCACAGCAAAAAGCCGGAGTCCAGATTAGCTGCCCTCATCAGGTGTCTCTGCCCCATGCTAATGAACAGGGCAGTGCAGGGACACTTGCCACCTCTTTTGTCCCCTGAGAGGCAATGTCACCTCTCCCAGATTCACTCCAAGAAGGGGAACCATCTCTTCCAGTGCATCCCAGGGAATACTCAGATCACTTTTGCTCTCGGGCCTCTACCCTCCTCCACAGGACCACCGCAGTGCCTGCTGGGCTCTACGCTGGCCATGGCATGGACTTCTAAACCTCCAGTTTTTGAGCCTTGGCTGGTTGTAAAAACTCAAAATAATCGGCTCTCTCATTTTTCCAGTCAGTGGTTTTGGGGAAGTGTTTTCCTTGTGTAATCCCCTGTGTCCTCTCTTTCTCATTACTCTCTGTGATTAGGGCTCTCTCCCCACTGCAGCAGCCATGATCCTTTCGTCCCCCAAATTATGTCTCCACACTCCCTACCCTCCACAGTGTGTCCTCTTCTCTCCCTCTAGTGTGAAGTTTGTTCTGTCAGTTCTCACATTGATTTCTTGGGTGTTCAGAATGATTTGATACTTATCTAGCTGTGTTCAAGGGAGGAGGCAAGCCTGGCGTCCTCCTACTACTCTGCCATTTTAGCTCGCTGGCTAACTCTATGATTGTAGACAAAATAATTGCATTTTTTCTGCTTCATTTTCCCCCTATCTTTAATTGGAGGATAGTGACTTCTCCTGCACATTGGGCTATGGAAGACAAAAAAATTTTGTAGAATTTGAAGTGTTTTAGGAATGTTCTATATGGGGCACCTTTCTATAGTACTGCCTTCTCCAAAATAGGGATAAAGATGAGTCTGTCCTTGGTTGGACCCAAAGCTATTTATGACAGGAAGTTCTGGAAGGACTTTGGTAAAACACTTACACTTGTAACCTGGCTTAAAGTGTGATCTTAGGGACAGTGTGACATAGCAAAGCACACATGATATGTGTATACTGTATAAAGGGTACTTTCTATTTTCTATTTCTTGTTTTCATTTCCCTTTTCTAGTAGAGAAAAGATAGAACTCACAAGCCAAATGTTTATCTTAACAATTACCTTTAAACTCATCCTTCCACGTTTGGGGAGTTATATTCAGAAGAAAAAATAAATTAAGATTTTTCTTGCTGTCTTTCTCATAGTAAAATGGCCCAACAATGTGAACAATAATAGAAGGAAGAGCTGGAGTTGTGAATAGTTAACCTGGACAATTAATCTTAAATTTCAAATCATTGCCTTTATTTTCTGATTAAAAGGTATAAGGCAAATAGTGGGTCCTATTCCTGAAGCTTTTGATCTAGAGTGTTCTATTTTTCATTTCTTAGCAGCCAGTCAACTTTAAAACATGAAGGAAAAATCCAGAAAATAATCATAAAGTATTCCTTGGAGAAGTTTCCAAACATGAATAAAAAATAACAAGCCCCCTTCATTGAGTTCAGGTACTGTACTTAGCACTTTACTGCATTATCTCACTCATTTCTAACAATGGCCCAATGGAGAAGGAGTCTCTAATCTCTATTTTACGAAGAGGAAACTGGCCTAGATTAGATAATTAGAAACTTATGCAAGGTTACACAGCTTCTGGAAACAGGATGGACCATTTTAAGTAATGAAATTCAAAGCAAATATTTTCTAAATTACCCAAGTAGTGTATATTCTTTGTAAAAAAAAAAGACGTAGGAAATAAAATTTTAACAAGTCACCAATAACCACATGTGTGTGTGTGTTTGTGTGTGTGTGTGTGTGTGTGTGTGTGTACACACACACACATACAGGTTGGAAAGACACAGAATAAGTGATGGTGTTGGTTAACCCTGGAAAAGGAAGGTGAGAAGATACCAGAAAGGAAGGGATGGTCAAAAACGTGTTTAGCTTTATCTAGAATGTTTTGACTTTTTGCACAGGGACTGTTTTCATATATCAGTTGTGCAAATTTAATTTATTTAAAAACCCTGAGGGAATGAGGACACATTCCAGATAAAGTTAATCATCTCTGACTAACCTCATCATCCCTTTTCTGGTGACCCTCTCTTCATCACAGTCTCTACTGAAGAATGTTTAAAACTTTTCAAAGATAGTGTGGACATGAGTTACTTGATATAGGAAAGATTGTAGGATTGTTGATAATGAAGTATAAGGCAGTACACTATGGCAGTTATGTGCCCAGACTCAATCCAGACTGCCTGGGTTCGGATCCTGGCTTCCTTAGTGTATGATCTCCCTTGTGCTCCAGTTTCCTCATTTATAAATTTGGGACAATAATACCTATCTTACTGGGTTGTCATGAGTCCTAAGTGAATTGTTATCTGTACAGTACTTAGTGCCTGGCACATTGTAAGAGCCAAATAAGGATTACTACAATCATTGCTATCCTGACACTCAGAAAAACTATGATAAATTGTTGTATATCCATCCAGACTTTTTATCTGTATGTGTGTACATGTACACATAAAGACATGTACATATACATACATTCATGTGGGTAAATATAGGTGAATTTTTTATGAAAATTGGATCATACTATTTCTATTTATTGTAACTTTTTTTTGTACTCAACACTATAGATTATAAACATCTTTCCATGCCATGGAATAATAATGTTTAAAACAAATCTCAGGTGTATTTGGTCTTAACTAGTTGTGATAGCATGGATTCTTTTGACCAAATGTGTGAACATATGATAAGACAGAAATTTCTTGGCACTATATTGAAAATCTGGAGTGCTTACAGATATTGACATAGCTTCCTTAAATGGTTGAATGGGCATTGATATATCTTACCTGAGAGTAGTATTATTTGTCGTATTTGTTAAGCAGTGATATTCAGCCTTTGTAAATGTTTATCTTCAGAGTCAATATGCCAGAGAGAATGGTATTTTTAAAGGGTCACTGTGGGAAGGACACTTGGAATATAGTACTTTGTAGGAAGAAAAATGATGTATAAAAAGTACATTGGTTATTAAGAAAAGTATTTCTTCTGCTGCCTCTTCTGGCTTTTCAGGAGATGTTTCACAAAGCGGAGGAATTCTTACCCAAGAGGAATGATAGTGAGATGGACGAGATGGACACATCGGACACCCAGTGGGGCTGGTTTTACCTGGCGGAGTGCGGGAAGTGGCACATGTTTCAGGTACCTCCTTTCCAGAACCTACCAGAAGGGCTTCTGGTCCACTTAGCGCCACCTTGCTGCCGCACAGCATACCAGTGCAGACCCTGAAGGACATCCAACCTTAAGGACATCAGATAGCTTGACTAAAAGAAAAATGAGAAGTCCTTCTAGTCGTTTTCCTTTTCATTTCCCCAGGTTTTCTCAATCATGTATTTAGAAGAAGCAGTGCGCGTTCACTGCCTGTACAGAGGGCGAGTGTGACTGAGTTGTGTAGTGTCAGTACGGCCGAGCAACTCCAAGTTCCGTTTGGTGGACAAGGAGAAGGGGAAGAGAGCAAGCCCATATTAAGCACCTTGTGTCCACCAGGTATTATGTTAAATGCCTCAGGTGTCTTTTCTCCTTTAGCCTCCCAGCAGCTCTGAAGCAGATGGTAATACTCTGTCTCACAGTCAAAGAGACCGAAACTCAGAAAAGGTCACAGAATCCGTCCAAAGTCACATGTAGCCAGTGAATCTGAACCAAACGCAAAAGCCTGTGGTCCTCTTTTACTTCCAAGCCTACTTAAAAAGAGTTTTGAGCCAGTGAGGAAGTTGTAATTATTATCATAATTTGTAAAAGCTGTAACAACTTGGAAAGAGGGATTCTGAGCAGTTGCTGGAGTGTCTTTGCTGGAAATCCTGACACTGTTTTGCACACGCTGGCTTAGCTGTGATTCTCCTTGTGTGTGGGAACTAGAATAGGTGATCAGCCAGTTCCCCTTGTCACTCCATTCTCTGTCTCTGTGACCACAGAACCGCCTCTGTGGCCAAGCCATTGATGTGAACAGCTGGTAAATGAAACTTTCTGGTTTGTCTTAAAGCCGGATACCAACATTCAGTGTTCAGTTAGCAGTGAAGATATCGAAAAAAGCTTCAAAACAAACCCTTGTGGCTCCATTTCTTTTACTACTTCCAAATTCAGCTACAAGATAGACTTTGCAGGTATGTTTTTTTTCCCTAATAGTTGTGTGTTTTTAGTATATTGATATGGTAAAATCTACAGTTCTGAAGATAAGAATTAGTTGATATATTTGTAAACAGTGAAGTAAATCCTTTTTTGTCATACACAGAAATCTCTCTATAAAAATTCAAGATTTAAAATCTTGAACAACATGATCTTCTATAAAGGAGTATTTGTATGCTTATCGATACTAATGTACATGGAGATTGTCATATATTTTGAGCTAATGTAACACTTCTAAGGAACACATAATACTTTTTAGCTGTTTTTTTTCATCATCAGCCTTTTGGAATAGCTGGGAATCTTTTTATTTTAAGGATCAATCTGAGAGGTTAGTAACACTAGCTGATGATAGTTTGAAGATGAAAATTCAGCTGAATGACCCATTCTCCTAGTGTCTTTGCCAGAAAACTATTTCTTTAATGGACATTGCCTTCTACCATTTTCTGATTTCATTGGCTCTTTCACAGAATAGCCAGCTAATCTGGAAATCAGCCCCACTTTGGATTTCATCCATCATATATGGGCATGGTTTTAGGTATCCCATGAAAAACCTGTAGGATTCAACTCTTTCAGTTTCAAGCTGTTAGTTTCAGCTGTTTGTTGCATAGAGACACATAAGACCTGGATGGGGTGGATTTTTTTTTTTTTAAGATTTTAGTTTTAAAACAATCTCTACACCAAACATGGGGCTTGAACTTACAACTCCAAGGTCAAGAGTCATATGCTTTACTGACTGAACCAGCTAGGCACCCCAGGGAGGCTTTCTCTTTTCTTTTTCTTTTTCTTTCTTTCTTTCTTTCTTTCTTTCTTTCTTTCTTTTTTTTTTAAGATTTTATTTATTTATTTATTTATTTATTTGACAGAGAGAGAGAGAGAGAGAGAGAGAGAGAGAGAGACAGCGAGAGAGAGAGAGAGACAGCGAGAGAGGGAACACAAGCAGGGTGAGTGGGAGAGGGAGAAGCAGGCCTCCCACCGAGCAAGGAGCCCGATGGGGAACTCAGTCCCAAGACCCCAGGATCATGACCTGAGCCGAAGGCAGACGCTTAATGACTGAGCCACCTAGGCACCCCAAGGCTTTCTTAATAAAGCATATTTTGGTTGCTACATGGCTCAGTCCTCTAGCTGTTGCATCTCAGCTTCTATGAGTAGTATCTTTATGACAGAGTTAGTAGTGTGTTGTGGTGCAGTAGGATGTTGAAAACTTAGGAAATCCCTTTGGAGGAGCTAAGGCCCAGAAATGGTGAAGAGGGGCTGTCCAGTAGGAGGTTGATGCAACCAAATCTCTAATAATTATTGTCTCCCCCAAGGCTTGTTTTATTAGCAAGAGTTCTATTTTAATATATTCTTACTCCTGACTAGCCATCACTTTTTTTTTTATGACATTAGGCAAATAGGCTGCCTTTAAGGGACCCCGATATTTGTCTTTTGGCCTCAGTCTAGACAGAAGGCGTCCATTAGGCCTTTTAGACATCTTGTGTGCAAATACCTATTTGAAGCAATATTGAGACTTCGTGATATACACACACATCGGGCTTCATGACAAGGATAAAGTTTATCAAAGCATTTGGTAGATAATTCAACAAGCCACATGTTTCTGAAAGAATATTTTCTAGTAAACTGTATTTTGGGGAGAGCTTTCTCCCAAACAACGCAGTTTATTTTTAAAAAGTCTTTATCAAAGAATAGGAGTCACCATATAATCATTCAATTTCACCAACCCTCTATGTAATGAATACTGCCTCAAAGTTATAGGTATCAGCATTTCACATGTACTGTTTGCAAAATTAGCCCCAACCATTCGGCCACAAGCCAACTCAGGTGCTCTTGATAAAAATGGTAAAACAGAAACTCAGAATGAGCTGCTATAAGAAGACACCACAGGCTTTGCTCCCTGTGCTGAGACAGTCTTGCTTTTCCCTCCATTGTGGTGATGCCATTGTGGGCAGAACCTACGAGAATCTAGAAAGGGCAGAACATACTTTATAGCTTATAGCATTTGCCTGGCTGGGCTAACCTCTTTATTTTGGAATGGAATGATGCCAGTTAGATAAGACAGAGGGACTAGCATCTCATATTAACCCTCAGTACTTAGCTTTGTGGGAACAAAGATATGGACCTGGTGATACTGCCACAGCTAAGGCACAGAAGAGAGAGGAAAATGACACCTTGACACCTTCAGTTAATTAGTCTCCTATCACTAGAATCTCTTTAAAAAGTATGAAAAAAAAAAAAAGTATGTACTTACTGCATCTAGCAGGTTTTCTATTTTTTGACTTGGGTATACAATTTAGAGAGAAGGCAAGAAATGTACCAATTTTTGAAATTGCACAAATTGCTTTAAGTTCTATAGCAGTAACGTATCTCTTTACCATTCTCAAAATTTTGGGAAAAATCAAATTAAGTACACCTTCCACTTAAGAAACCAATCGGAAGATTTGGTTTTATAATTTCTTTCTCTTCCGACGACTCTTTATTTTCCTAAGTTTGGAACTCTTGCACTGTAGTGTCTGCTTATGGTCAGTGGGATAGAGAAGGGAGTGGGCCCTGCCTACTGAGCCGCAGTAGCCGAGCCCCCTGTGCATGAGCGTAGGTCAAGCGATGAAGCTCCCTGGGCAACACTTTTTTTTTAAACACTTTATTTATTCATTTGACAGAGGGAGAGAGGGAGAGAGGGAGAGAGAGAGAGAGAGAGAGAGTGCACACACAGGGGGAGGGGCAGAGAGAGAGGGAGAAGCAGAGTCCCTGCTGAGCAGGAGCCCAATGCGGGGCTCGAACCCAGGACCCTGGGATCATGACCTGAGCTGAAGGCAAACGCTTAACCGACTGAGCCCCACCAGGCACTTCCTGAATAGCACTTTTATGTCTTGATAAATAGATATGGTGAGATGTCCTCGATAGACTGTGCTCGTCAGCTCCTCCCCAAGCTCCAAGATTCCCCATCACCAGGTGGTGTGACTACACAGCTTCGTGACTGTTTACAGCACAGTATGTTCCTACCACTTATCTAATATCTTTGTCTTTGTATACAGAAATGAAGCAAATGAATCTCATCACTGGAAAACAGCGCTTAATAAAAAGAGCCCCCTTTTCTATCAGTGCTTTCAGGTATTGTAAAGAGAATAGGGGTAGAAAGAGTGGGCTTTTCTCCTCTTTCTTAGTATTTGACAGAGGAACACATAGTCTGAAAATGTTTGGGTAGGTTATTTCATGATCTTGATGTTGCTCTTTCTGTTACTGAATTTCACAGTAGTTGATGAACAATATAATTATTTTCTGCCTTTGTTTCCTTTCCTGTTGTCCTCTTCATTTCCCCTTATATGTGTACACGTTTTCATTTCTTTAGGACAGTTACAGAATGCCACATGGTCTCTGCTATAAGTCCTTGAAATAGCTTACTGAAGTATGCTTGAATTAACTTGCAAATACTCTGACAGAACCATCCAGTTATATGGGCCATAAATCCTTGGCAGTTGCTCACTTTGCCTCTACCTCCAGATATACCCACTGGGGGACTCCTGGGAGTGATTTCCAATCTGTTGTGACCAAAGGAGGCCTGCAGGAGGTGGGAGAGCGGCGACCCAACAGCATGGCTCTCTGCTTCTGGGGCTGGTTGCACATTTTCCTTTTTGCTCTCGCTGGCTGTACACAGCCCAAAAAGAGAGGCAGAGATGCCAGAAGATAATACGTATTTGTTAGTTATTCATGTGAATGAAAGTGAAGGGGAAAATCTTAGAGCATACCTCCTACTTTCTGCCTAAGCGAATATTGAAATCCCTGCTGTTGAAAGAATATAGAGTCAATCAGGAAAAAAAAAAAAAACTAGCATGTGAATTAGAGGGAATACATACTCCTTTGCTCTTCCCAGGGAGATATTCTGAACGCATTAGAGTAAGGAAAGAAATGTTTTAAGTTTCTATCAGTTTGTTTCTTAAGACCTTTGGCTTATATTTTAGCATCATGATTTAAAATTTATTTAAGTACTTACAGCATGAATGCCCTAGTACTTCTATGGAATATGGAGAATATATTATTTTCTTACCAGCCACATCATATCTTTATTCTTGAGTGTTAGGAATATAATAAAGAAATTACTTAGCTTCCAAGAGTATATAATCTGGGAGAAAAATGAGATATAATCATGGAAAATGTTAATGTAATTATGTGTTATTATTTTTGGTGTACTTTGGTGGGGAGAAGCAGCACACTATGGGGTTGAGCACTTTGTTCTGTCACAGGCTATAGAAACCATAGAACAAAGACAGGAGAGGGAGAGAATAACCAGAATGGAAGATAATAAGCAAGGTAATGATAGAGGAGGAACAGTTAGGTAGGCTACAGTAGAGCAAGGCAAGTAAGTGAGCACTGATGGATATATTCATTTATGGCAGGAATGTATCAAGCATGTTTTACATGCAAGGGGAATGGTTTACATTTCCTACTGTCAAGGAAATTACAATTAATTAAGGCTATGGGGTACATAAAAATTAGGAAAAAAAACTTTTCCAAGGCTAAAAGATACTTCAGGAAAAGTAAAAAACAAAACAAAACAAAACAAAAACCTCCAAAAAACAAACAAGGAAAACAAGAAGAATGAAGCAAAAACAAAAAACAAACACTGGGAAAAGTACTGGCACTCTTATCATCAAGGGCTCATCGCTGTAATATCTGAATCTCTGAGTAGAAAACCTTCAACCCATCAGAAACCTATGACTTCACTCATAATAAGAGAACTACAAATTATACCAGACTATTTTTTACTATCAAACTGTCAGAAATTCAGAAGTTTGATAACACCCCATTTTGGAGAGTTTGTTGGGAAATAGGAATTCTCTCCATTTCTGGTGGTGATGTTAATGAGTCCAGCCTTCAAGGAGGGCATTTGGGCAGTATCCGTCAGAATCCTAAATGAGTATGGTCTCTGACCCAGGAATCCCATTTCAAAGATATTATCCTACAGTTACACTAGTGGGTGTGTAAAATGGTGAAAGGATAATCTTGCTGTTTTGCAGCATTCTTAACAGTAGCAAAAAGTCAAAGGCAAGCTACATATCATCAACAAGGGACCTGTTACAGAAATGATGGTCTATCTGTACCATAGAATTCTATGCACCTGCAAAATTGATTGCACTCATTCATTTAGCCATTAGGTATGGCGTGTTTACCATGGGCCAGGTTCTGTGGTAGGGACTGGGAATGAGGTAACTCTCTACCTACTGATACGGAAAGATCTTTAAGAACATAGTAAGTAGGGAAAAATGGCTGCAAAAAAAAACCTGGTTTTTGCTATCATTTGTGTAAAAATTTGGTTTCTGTTAACTTAAAGAAGTCTGGAAGACTAATACCCCAGAGTCTAAAAAAACCTGGTTACTTATAATTGGGGCAAGAGGTGACAATTGGAGAGAAGGAAACTGTTCACTGCTTCCTACATATTCATTTTTAAAACATATGATTGTAGGATCTTTTCAAAAATTTTAATGAGCTTTAAAAAGGAAGCTAAAGACAAACTTGAAATTTATGACTTTCTTCCAGTAATGTCTAGTCCCCAGAGGATCAGTATGTCCTTTTCAGCTTTTTGCCATGAAGTCCTCCAACTTAGTATCTTTTTCTGTGTTCACATCCAGTGGCTTCAGCATGGTGGGCGGGTTTCTCGCCGGCCGTGCGAGGCGAATCACCACAGGCTGTGTGTGGGGAATAGAGGGCAGTCAACAGAGAAGAGTTTAGGTTTGAGTTAGAGCATGAAGGACATTGAACATGTGGCTGAGGGGTTTGGATTTTACTTGATAGCCAGTATCAATGTGTTAAAGAGGGTTTTTCTAAATCAAAGGTTTGGTTTTCTTCTTGGAAATTCCTTTCCTTTATCTGAAATATTCCTTACATTTTAAAGAATTTCTGGCAATTTTAGAAAAACATGACAGCTGTCTTTGAAATTTTGCTATTATTCAAGATTGGCTGTTTTCCATCAAAGTTGTCAGTTCAGCACCCAAAATGCAGCACACAGGAGACATTGAGTAAATATTTGAAAATAAAGAACTGAGGGGTTCGGTTAATTGTGTTTGTCACAATATCCCAAACATGAAAATTCAGCTTTGGAGAAAAGGCGAAATTAAATCATCAGCCATAATTACCACCAGCTTCTAATAGTGTGTTGTGTCTTTTGGCATTTAAAGTTACATCTGTGAAAATGAGGCCATCCCCATGCCCCCACACTGGGAGAATGTGAACACCGACGTGCCCTATCAGGTAAGAGCGGGGCTGGCCAGTGGCCCTGTGCAGGAGCCGAAGGGGCCCCAGTAAAACTATGCAAACTTCTTTTTTCAGCTGGTTCCTTTGCACAGTCAAACACACGAGTATAACGAAGTTGCCAGTCTCTTTGGGAAAACAATGGACCGTGGCAGAATTAAAAGAATCCAGAGAATTCAAAACCTGGACTTGTGGGAGTTCTTCTGCAGGTGAGACAGCATCTGGCCTAGGCCCTCTCTGTGGCCTCTGAGGTTTCTGGAGTCTTGGAGAAGGTGAAGCGCCAATGTTGATGTGCGTTATCTTTTGACGGTATCGTGCCAACTGTGTGTGCATCTCGGCGCTCCACCTCAGCGCGCTCCCCTGGGGACGGGGTGAGGGTTGGTGACAGAGAGCCACCCTGAAGGTCAAGGCCAGGTTCGCTTACAGCACTGTGGCTTTTGAGGTGCAGAGCTGTGCATCGTGGCTGCAGTCAGAAACAGGAAGGAGTCAAGGAAACTGTTTAATTTTGTTGGCATGGCTTTGGTGGCACAGCCCTGTATGTGGAATTAGAAATCTCTGGAAACATTGTTGAATTTTCTGAAGAAGCGATTCCACCATCTTGACTGTAGTCGTTTGCTTGCTTTGTTTTGGAGGATATTGTGAAACACACCTTCAAATGTCCTGCTAGGCCCAGTGTATGTAGTACATTTAGAATCTCAGTTGGCTACTTAATTTAGGTTGGAAACCACCGGTTGGATTGCTCAGTATGCATTTATCCTAAAAATAAAGCCCGTTACAGAAAACTTAAAGGTATTATCCAAATTAACCTGTATTTATTAATAACAAATATTGCTTAAAACAATGGCTTCCTGAAATATTTTTATTAAATTTATGATAGATAATTTCTAATTTTTTAAAATATAGCAGACCTTTTTAAAAAATGTATTTATCTTAGAGACAGAGAGCATGTGCCCACAGTTGTGGGGGAGGGGCAGAAGGAGAGAATCTTCAAGCAGACTCCCAGTTGAACACAGAGCCCCACGCAGGGCTCTATCTCAGAACCCAGGAGATCATGACCTGAGCCTCAATCACGAGTAGGTCACTTACCTGACAGCTGCCCAGGTGCCCCTATGAGCAGAGCAGACTTTTAATATTTACTCAGGAAAATTTCAAATAATAGAGTCTAATATAATGGTTATAATGCATAATATAACATATCCATCATCCTGACTTAACATGTTAGGATTTATTGCCCATAATCTATCTCCTTTATTTCTATTATTGTTTTTGTTGAACTATTTCAGAACAAATCACAGACCTTAACTCATTTCATTCCCTTATACTTGAAAATTAGACTGACTTTTGGTAACAATACATGGAATTCTTTCATGCTTCTGATAAGTAGTAATACGGCCTGAGTATATTTCTGGTCTTATTGCCATAATAGTTTGTGGTAATATAAGGGGTTTTCAGCATGTATTCTTTACAGTCTTGAGTCTTTGAACCAAGGCAACTTTTATTTCTGACAATAATGAGTTTAACTGAGTTTAGAAGGTTTTATTGGGTTCCTGTTAGATGATTCTTTTGTCCAGGAAGATGGAGGCGTCTCTCCCCCTTTAACTTTATTCTCTCAGTGAATAAAGTGAGATTTTCTAAAATGGTCTGATAAAAACTTAATTCATTATTCTTAATCAGGCCTCTGAAGTAGAGTTTACAATTGAACTCACACTTTGAGTTGTCTCAATTCAATCCTAGTGGTAAAATGTACCAGTGAATCCCCATGTTTAAACATTGTATACTTCGGGATTTTACTGGAAATGGTTTCACTCTGTCAACGCCCTTCCTGATTTTATGTAATGTTGGCCTGTAGAAATCTGTGATGGTAAATGAATCCGTTACCTGCTCTGACAGTAGGAAATTCTGGGTCTCATTGTAAGGACAGCCTGTTATTTTGACATCTCCATGAAGGACTAAAATCCTAGTCATTCTCATCATCATGTAACCTCTGACTCATATACAGGTGGTGAGGCCCACGTGAGTCCCTCAGGCATATGTTTCCATGTTGCCCAGGCCTTTTTTTACTTTTCTCCCCTCTTCCAACAAATATGTTATAGCACCTAGTTTGTGACAGATGGTATTCTAGGCACACTTGGGACATAACAGTGTATAGGACCATAACTTGGACAAGGAGCCAGGCAATTGAAATGAAATAAATGAAAATAAAATTGAAATGAAAATAAAAAGTTGAAATGAAATGAAAATAAAAATTAAGATGAATGATTAGGGAAGAAGGTAGAGAGGTAGCCAAGAGGCTGAGCATGCAGGAGTTTGTAGTAGAGCCATTGGAATGGTTGTGTGATTTTCTTCAGTAGCCTTACCTGAGTTGGACTGATCCAGAATTGAGGTCAGAGAGTTAGCAGGAGCAGGCCATGCTGGGCCTTCTAAATCAAACTGAGGAGTTTGGATTTTTTTTCCTAGACAGTGGAAATCCATTATAGAGCTTGAAGGAGGAGAATGATCAGTCCAATTTGCATTTTAGAAAAATAATGTATCAGGCTATAGTATGGAGAAGGGGTTTAAAGCAGTGGTTCTCAATTAGAAGTGATTTTGCCCATGAGGGGATATTTGGCAATGACTGGAGACGATTTTTAATTGTCATGTGGTTGGATGGGGGAATTAAGACTGGTATTGACTGGGTAGAAGTCAGAGGTTACAAAACATCGTACATCCTACAGTGCACAAGACAACCTCTCCCAGCAGTTAGTTAGCCCCAAAGTGGCAGTAGTGTGAATGTTGGGACATGCCGGTTTAAAGGAGTCACAGAAGCAGGGAGACCAATTTAGGAAACTGTTTCAGTAAGTAAACTGAGACACATTGGGTGCCCTGAACCAAAGTGGCATCTGCTGTGTTGGAGTGAAGAGGATGGGTTTGAGATACTAATGATGTAGAATGATGATTTACTGTGTTCATTGGTGTGAGTAAGGAGACAGGAAAGATAACTCCAGAGTTTCTGACTCATTTTGATTGACTAAGGGAATATGGGCAGGAACAGATTTTGGTCTTTGTCTTTAGGAAGGATGGGGAGGAAGTAGTAGTTGATATATGTATCATGACTCAGGAGAGTGGTATAGACTGGAAGTAATGGTTATGGAATTATTAGAAAATGTGAGATAGTAGAAACCATAGAATTGATACGATGACCAGTGAGTGTATGTAGATTAAGAACAGAAGAGGACCAAGGGATGGACCGAGGAAAACTCAAGGCAGAAACTGAGAAGTAACAAACACAGAAAGTGGAAGAAAGCCAATAGAAGGTAGAATCAGAAATCAAAGGAAGAACATGGTTTAAGCAAGTAGGTGTCATCCTCAGGGTCACATACAAAAGAGATGCCAAGTAAGACGATACTGAATATGTCCTTCAGATTTTGTGACACAGTCATTGGTACCCTGGATGAGAGCCACCTTGGTGGATTCTATGATTCTGTATTCTATACAGCAAATGTTAGCATCTCTTCTATTAAAGAGGAAAAGGGCTGTGAGAAGATGGGTACTATGGAGTCAGGAAGGGGGTCTTTGTTTTATTACGATTTTTGAATTTAAAGATGGGAGGGACCTGAGCATGTATAAAACGGTAGGAAAGAACCCAGAGAGGGAGAGTTTAAAAGGACAAGAGAAAGGGAAAGGTAATTGATATATTAAGGCTCCTAAAGAGGTGTGATAGGGTGGAATTCAGAGAATATACTAGAATATACAGAAGGAGCTAGACGAGGGTGGTCCAGTCATGTTTATAGATAAGTAGAGGTAGGGGATGAGGAGAGGGGTTACGTTGTGGAGTTCCCTCCTGAACCTTTCAGTGTCTTTGGTGAAATAAGAATTGAGGGAGCCTACAGAGAGTGAAGGGTTAGGGAGGTGTAGATAAGAGGGAGAGATGGAGGAAAGAGGAGATTTGGAATGGCCAATGTGGAAAATGATGGAGAAAGAACTAATCTGGGAACCACAGGATTTCCATCAGTGTTGACAGCTTAGCTGATATCAGAATATATGAATTTGGAGTGGAAACCTAGGGATGCTGTATGATTTATTTCAGCAGTCCACATTTAAGAGCAGAGAGGGGAGGTGGTTGGATTGACCCAGGGTTGGGAAGGATGTGGCAGCAAAGAATTAAGAGCAGTGGAGGCTGCAGTCTCATGAAGAATGTGGATTCAGATGAGAGGTTCTCAGCCCTGGCCACCTATCAGAATCACCTGCAGAGCTCTTTAACACATGGTGATGTCTATCACCCACCCTGGAGCTACTGAATCAGAACCTCTGTGTTCTGACACCTTTATCTTTAACAAGTTCTGCAAATGATTCTAATGCTCAGCCAGGATGGAGAACCACTGATCTGAACCTAGGCGAACTTACTTCAGTCTGTTGCAATTTAGGGCATATGGCAACTTAGTCCTTTTGGCACCCTAGTCCCTGAGAGGGTGGGTAATTTTCAGATATCATTGAGAAGTGGGTGCTGCCATATTTTCCAGAAGTTCAGAAATGTCTGTGGGGTTGGACCAAGGTGGTCAGGGTCATGAAGAACTTGGTGTACTTTGAATCCTGTGATGTTCTGCAAAGGTTTAGCTGTAGCCAAAGAGGTCCTGGAGCTCAAAATTAGCCTTTCCGGAACCCCAAGGTCACAGTACATCACGAATCTCCACATTTCATTGGTGCTTTAGTAGTTGGTACTAGAATAAACTATACTGTGGGAATGCAAAGCTTTGCCTACCCCATCCCACTCTGCCTTCAATGGGAATATATGCCACGTCCAATCTAGTGACTGAGCAGATTTTCAGTGCTCACATTACTAGAGACTTAGGTTAATTTTCAAACCAGAAATTATTCTAATCTGTGCCTGAGAAGTATAATGGTGAACATCCTGATTTTAGAGTGGTTTTTAGTCATCACAGATGGCGAAGCTCGACCTTAGAAAGATATATACTAAAATATTTACTTAGGAAAAAGCAGTATGAATTCCCTAATGCCCAGCTAAATAAGAGGATTACCATAGTGGTAGATGATCAAGGCCCTAGACAATATAACTTGGTTTCTACCAAGTGGTTGACAAACATTCTTATGCTGGACTCAAGATAGAGAAATGTATGCTGGGTGATAGTTCAAAGAGAAAAATTAATACCCAGTTAAAAGTCTTGGGCTGAGAGTAACTTGAGTGGCATGCTTGCTTTCTTCTTGAACCCTTCAATATTTTTATCAGTAATTTGGATGAAAACGTAGAGAGCTTGCTTATCACACTTTTGAAAGATTTAACACGAGACGGGGTAGCTTATTTGTTGTGTGAAAGAATCACGAGTCAGAAAGACCTTGGAAGTCTGAAACAGTCAAAACAGATTTGATTATCTTTTTTTGTTCCCCTAAGATTTTTTCCTTGTTTGGAACAGCAACATGTACATTGTTTAAAAAAAAAAAAAAAAAAAAAAAAAGATGGTACCTATAGGTCTAAAAAAGAAAGTCAGCAAATTTGTTCTTAGTGAAAACATGCTGTTTTTTTCTGCAGGACATATTTATTTAACTCTTCTAACCTCATGCTTAATGGTCCGAAAGACTGTCACCAGTAGGCCAAACCATATACATTTAAATTTTGATACATATTGCAAAATGACTCTTGAGAAAGGCAGTTTCCACTTCTCTCATTTAAACGCAACTGTCATTCCCCCACAAAGTCACTAAGCTGCATGTTGTTTATAAATTATGCATCTTTTAAAAACCGCTTTTCAAGATGAAGTTTAATTGAAATCAGTCTACCACACTAGGCCTATCAATCAATTGTACAAATATAGCCAGCCAAAAAGAGGTCTGGTTTGAGAACGTCTTGGGGGTTTGGAGTGACTACAAAGTGATGCCACTGGTGAGCCGGGAGAGCTCATGCTGGCTGATGATATCTGGACTGTGCTGCTATTTCTCACTGACATTTATAAATTAGAAGATATCCAGCAGATTCTTGTCAACTAAAGGCTGTCCAGGAAAGAAAACGGTCTGGAAGCTATGCTATATGAGGTTGTTTTCAGTTTGTTTGTTTTTTACTGTTGCAGTCCTTCCTGCATTGAGTATCTTTTTATATGTAAGAAGAGATTTGTCCATCGGGAAGTGGGTTGAAGTGGATGGCCTCATGTTCCTCCCAGCTCTAAGATCCAAAATTCAGTTTGATCCAACCAACATTTTCTAGTCTCTGGAAATAGAAAGATTAGGGCATGGTCCCTGCTGAAGGAGTTCAGTATTCAAAATGGAATGGGAAGAAATGAGAGAGGGAGACAAGCCCTGAGACTCTTGACTCGGAAACAAACTGAGAGCTGCGGAAAGGGAGGTGGGTGGGGGGATGGGGTAACTGGGG
>LNAC01000241.1:1896146-2025670 GCA_002007465.1 Ailurus styani | reverse complement strand
GGGATGGGGTAACTGGGGGATGGGCATTGAAGAGGTCACGTGATACAATGAGCACTGGGTGTTAGACTCAACTAAGGAATCATTGAACATTGTGTCAAAAACGAATGATGTACTATACCTTGGCTAATTGAATTAAAAAAAAGAAAATAAGTAAATAAATACTGTGAACTTTATATTATTTAAGTGATTGTAGTATCATTTTTAGGCATCTGTAAAGTTTGGCTGGTTTAGGCAATCAGTTACCTTTACTATGATGGGGCATCATCTGGGATATCTATAGTTTTTGGTATAATTTTTAGCCTTACGTCTCAGTTGTAACTAACAATTTTTGGTAAGATGATTCTTTGTCCAAGAGCATTTGAGATTATTTCTTTTCCAGAGGTGCTTTGTCCACTTACGATTTATGTTAAAGAAGTATTTTCTGTTTCACATTTTCTGTTGAACTTGGCTCTTCTGAAAATTTATAATTGCCACTTATGGTCTGTTTCTCTGTGTGTTTTGTGCCTATGTGTATTATGTTTTTAGGAAAAAGGCTCAGCTCAAGAAAAAAAGAGGCGTGCCTCAGATTAATGAACAAATGCTCTTTCATGGTACCAGCAGTGAATTTGTGGAAGCAATTTGCATTCATAACTTTGACTGGAGAATAAATGGTATACATGGTGCTCTCTTTGGGAAAGGTAATTATCAGAATTCCAGGTCTCATTTGAGTCCTAGGAGAGAATCTCCTCTCTTTAGAGACAATCGTTTTATCATTCAGGAGTTTGATAGTCATTAAGTTAAGAGTCACTGTACTAGGTCCTCCCACACCCTCAGAATTTCGGAGCCACAGAAAAGCCACTTCCTGCATGTACAGGGTAGAAATAAGACTTTTACACGCCTATCAGATTAAGTAGCTCCTCCAGTCTTAGTCATTCAGATGGGACATCTGAATGTCCGGATTAGCTGATTTTTGTGTTACATTTAATTTGCATGTATAAATCCTTTCTGCAGATAAGCTATAATAAACTTTTATGTCAAATATACAGAGAACTATAAAATGCATTGATTGCATTGTGGACAGGTCTAGGTACTAGTACTTTTTGTTTTAATTTTTAGAAAATGGTAGGTAAGCATATTAATGAGCAATAAAGAATGATGGGGGAATTCCTCACCTTTTTTTCTAATGTTATGAAAGTCCAAGCTCTCCATTTTATGCCCACAAGTTTCCTCAAGGAAATTATGGTGAGAGATGAGGAGAAAGGATAGGGAGGGGTATTTATTTTTTTGGTCCTTACTTTGTACCTTATCTCCTACAAGAGAGCTGGCTACTACTTAGGATGAAGACATGCTACATGTTTCTAAGTAGATTAATTTTTAAAAGAATTACCAAAAAGGCCATCCCACTGATTTAACTGTACAGGGATGGGAAAAGCATTGCGGTAAATCCTGTCAGTACGGCGTAATCTTAGACTTTGCAATTCATTTCCCAAATTTTTTAGAGTAAATATTGCCTTCACGATGTCAGTCTCCTAGGCTTACCCTTTTGGAAGAGTTGATGCTTTATTGAGTTTTCAGATTTCGGTGACAAAACTGTGAAGTTGCTCTTCTGGACTTCTCAGATATGAACATCACTGCACTCTTCAGAAGCCCTTTTCGTGGTTATTGGGTTCTATTATCTCCAGAAATATTCTTGACTTG
The DNA here is from genome assembly GCA_002007465.1 of Ailurus styani. Classification (NCBI taxonomy): domain Eukaryota; kingdom Metazoa; phylum Chordata; class Mammalia; order Carnivora; family Ailuridae; genus Ailurus; species Ailurus styani. The sequence continues at coordinate 2,023,993 of LNAC01000241.1, read as the reverse complement.
TTACTCTGTAGCATAGAAATGTGGTTTCTTGGGTTTTGAAGTAATCTCTGCAAATCAGTCGTCTCACTGTGCTCAGCAGAGCACCGGTGGATGCTGGACGAGGGCCGTGGGCTGAGGAAGGCAGTGGAGGCAGATAGAAATGAGCGAAAGGCCCAAGCACCTAAAACTCAGGTCTCACCACTCGTTTACTCACAGGAACAGTTTGTCTCTGTCTCACATGCTGGATTTCTTTGTAAGCTTTCTTTCAGAAACAAAAGTCTGGTCACTTCATTTTGGTGGTATAGGGAAGGGTGTTGGAGGCAGGGAATGGTCTGTATAAAAAATATATCCATGGATTTCTGTTCTCTCTCAGAGATCTACAGACGAGGGAATTCCACATCTGTTTTTCTTAGACGATTCCATGTGTCCGTTCCCCTAACAATTAGAGTGTTTTTGCTTGTGTCTCATACATTCTTCAGAGTAATTCTGGCTTTTTTTTTTTTTTTTTTTGGTCCTTTTTGTTTAAGGAACCTATTTTGCTAGAGATGCTATTTACTCCAGTCGCTTCTGCAAAGACGACATAAAACATGGAAACACATTCCAAATTCATGGCATAAGCTTGCAACAGCGGCATCTGTTTAGAACCTGTAAATCTATGTTTCTTGCTCGAGTGCTAATTGGAGATTACATAAATGGAGACTCCAAATACATGCGACCTCCTTCCAAAGACGGGAGCTATGTGAATTTATATGACAGCTGTGTGGATGATACCTGGGACCCAAAGATCTTTGTGGTGTTTGATGCCAACCAGATCTATCCTGAGTACTTAATAGACTTTTATTGATTTCACTTCCAAATCTCAGTGGTCAAGGTAGTTCTGTGCTTTTTTTGCAGGAAGATTTGCTCTCCTGTCATCTAGCCACTAAATGTTCACTATCTGATACTTTTGAAACAGATATGAAAAAAAAAGTGGCCTCCATATAAAAAGACATACTGACTTTAAGGTTGGTTTTTTGTTGTTTTGTTTTTGTTCGTTGCTTGGAGTCTTGTTTGTTAAAGATTGATATGATACCATTGCCATTTGAACACAGAGTCGAAAGGTAGCACTCAAAACTGAATCAGCTGAGTCTCAATTACCGTGATCATTCAGAGTCTGTAAAGTTTACATGTGTGTTATATTTATTCATATATATGTCCAAAAAATAAAAAAAAAGACATAACTGTGTCCCTTCAGAGGAATTGATCCTTTGTAAATTGAATCCTGACATTATTATTCACTAATCAATATGTTGCCTTGTTGGTCTTCCAAAGCGGGGATTTAAAACCTCGAAGCAGGCTGAATACCATGGGAGAAATCAGAAATAAAAATGTTGTTTACAGAGCTGCCAGACCAGCCAAAAGGAGAAAGTCAAGGTAGAGTGTCCTGCTTCTGATTTCCCAGGGGAGCAGGCTGCAGTCTCAGACTGCTCGTGTCATTCTCTTATCTCCTACATCAGAACTGACAAGTACTGCAGACTGTAATTAGCCCACAGTTCACCCACCAGGGCTCTTAAATTCTCGTACCATGACTCGCTGCACAGTGTTTATTGCCTCTTCAACGTTAAACATTTATTTCTTTTCCAAAACATGTGTTTTCCCCTTTGTTTTGGGGTCCCTACAATAATTACTTGTAAGATTTCTTATCTACTCCCCACCACACACAGCTATTCAACACCGATTCATAACACTCAAATTTTTAAGTTGGATCTCCCCATTTTGAATCATTGCAGAAGGCATGGGGTACTTGGGACAAACCTGGTTTAATCTTTTGAGTAGTAAATTGACAATCTGCTAACACTTAAAAAGTTAGATCCAGTTCATAATCATGTGTAGTGGAACTTTGTTTACCTGTTCCATCTGTTTTGCTATTGTTCTATTCTAAAGAAGAATAAGTAATGTTGGAACAGCGTCCTGCCCCTAGAGGTATTCTGGCAGAGGCTAGACAACAACTTTGGCAGAAATGTCATACAAGAGTTCAGGTGTCAGATGGAGGAATTGGCCATATGATGGTTGAATGTTTCCCCACCTTGATTTTCCATGATTCTACCGGGGGCTGGGGGGGAGGGGAAGAACACCTGTATCAAGCCTTGCCAGAAAACCCTTTCCTAACTCAGTCTAATACTGAATTCTCTCTCCATTATCCTCGTTCAGTTTTGACTGGGAAATTGTGAACATAACTTAACTTTTCAGGGGAAAAGCCAGTAAATGTCCATGCCTGTGTTGTTCATTTCAGTCATTTTGCATTGGGAGAACATCTAGAAATCATAAAAATGAACAGTATGGACCAAGATTAGGCATGGTAATTCTTCAATTGTCATATATCCCCAGATTTTTATTGTAGCCCAGAATACATGAAACTGTACGGTTGAAAGTAAGTAGTACACAGGAAACTGTTATGTACAATACTTTGAAACCAAGCAGCAACAAAGATTTCCTGATTCAGATGTGCACACTAAGAGCCAGTTTACATGAAATGCTGTGAATATTTAGGAAGAGCCCATTTTAGAAACATGCAGAGATTATCATGGAAATAATTGGAATAAAAGTCACCAGGCTACCTTCTGAGATAGTGAACTATTGCTCTAGATTCATTCACAAAAGAACAATGTTAGAGACATTAAGGATTCAGATTTTGAAAATCTTTTTATTCTATTTATTTGTTATTTACACACCAAAAAAAAATGTTACAGTAATCCCTTCAATATGGCTGTCCTTTTTTTTCAATTTAACACCATTTCCCTTCTCATCACTGGAACAGAGTAACTGTCATAGCATTTGGGAGTTATTCTTGTAGATGTGCAGATCTTATCTCGAGGTGTGACTAAGAACCCAGAGTTGAGGTTTGCAAGGCAATCTGTATGAACTCCAAACTTGTAACTAGTTGGCTAAGATGTAGTAAATAGAATGCATTGCCATAGACATTGTAAGAAAGAATTCTGTTTTTCTTGTCTGACAATGTACTGCCAATTCTCCTTTTATAAGGAAGAACTAATTTTGATAAAATTTTTAGTGTGATAGTGTAGCATTAATTGATATTAAAATTCTGTTCATTTTGTTCAATAGATTGAGAACTCCTTATTAGTATATAATAGACTGGACACAACCATCTGTCCTCTTTTCCTCTTGTCCCCACATAGTATGTGTGGCGAGAGTAAAGAGAACCTACTCCAGATTAATGAATAAATGATTTTTAAAATTCTACATTGAACAAATTCCAGCTGATAGTGATTTTTCTTTTTCACTTTAATGTCAGCCTCAGGGTAAAAAAAAATGTGTTTATAAGAAACAGTTTCATAAATCTTGCGGTTATGAACAGGAAGGTTTTTATATTAGTGCAACTTTCATTTCTAGACTGTTACGGTGATGATAAAGCATTTGGAGCCATTTTTGATATGTGAATATATTGTTTTTACATGTGATTAAAGCTTTCCATAGCAGGGCTTGGTTGTCTGTGTATGCCGTATATTTGCTTCTGTGATTTCTGCGTCTCATCTCCACCTTGCGTTACGTAAGCCTACATTTGCAGCTCAAACTTAACGGGCGCTTGAGAAATCTGTTGCCTCTAACTCTTATATAACTCATTTACAGATGGGGGGAGGTCTCTTGTTCTTGGTTTAAGTCATCGTGAGCAACAGTTAATCAAATGATTGGTGGTAAAATCATTTATTCTGCTATTGAAAATTCCAAAACAGTTCAAGGCCAAGCGCCTACAGACAGTGTCCTTTACTCTTGGTGTGCTCCCCCAACTCAGAGGAGCAATTCTGGGGGATACGTCTACATGCACCTGAGGAGCATGCTTCCTGCAGTTCATCCAGCCTCCAGCCACTCCTGGTATGTCCACAGTAAGTTTTTGAAGCAAGTTAGACATTTCATTTGATCTTTAATCTTTTTTTGGCCAAAAAAAAAAAAGGGAACTATCCAAAGATGTCTTAATTTTACAGGTGAGAGACATGAGAAATGGAAGGATCAAGGCTTAACTGTGGAGGAGGGAGACAAGATGGAGAAGAGTAGGGGACTCATTTTATCTGGTCCCTTGAATTTTAGCTAGATACCTATCAAATCTTCCTGAACACCTATGAATTCAACCTGAGATGTAAGAAAAAGAACTTCCGGAAGTCTACAAATAGAAAAGCGACTACTTTTTGCAAGGTAGGAGGTGCAAAGAAGTGAACCTGAGAGGATATATTGGAAGATAAATGGTAGTGGGCGGGGGGAACCTCTGTAAGCAAGTTACCGGAAATTGATATAGCCCCAGAGGGCAAAAGCAGAACCTTTAAAAATCTGCTCCAGTGAAAGACATCCCTGCCTGAAAGGTACTCAGGTAGTGAAATGGGGCAGAATGCTAGGTGGGACAGTGTGGTCTCAGGATCCCTGGGGTCACAGAAAGAATGAGGGTGCCCGAGCCAGCATAGTTCCCAAGCATTGGGAAAGGGGAAACCAGCTACAGTCAATGAGCCCAGGAGGGGGCTCTCAATTGGTTTGCCATAAACCACTCTCCCTGTGAGGGCCCTGCAAAGGACAGAACCATGGCAACCCTCCTCCTTCCCCCAAGAGGATTGGTGTGGGTGTGAACCGCAGGAGTCTGTAGAATTTGGTGCACACAAAAGTGAAGACTGCTTTTCGCTGAGGGTTTACTGAAGAGGAGGGGCTGCGATCTTTCGTGTTTGGGGCTGGAGAGTGGGGCACTGCCATTTTTATTTTCGTCCTCTAAATGGGCCCAGAAAGCCTTTAGGGAGCAAAAGCCACATAGAGCAACCCAAAACAGCCTTCATGGAGCCCAGCCCCCTGGCAAGAGGCAGTGCAACTCCACCCAGGTGAAGATACCTGAGAACCAGCACAGCAGGCCCCTCCCCCAGAAGACCAGCTAGAACATCAGGTTAGTACCAAGTTTGCAGAGCACACAGAACTGCAAAACTCCAGCACCAGGGGAAAATAGTATATAGCAGTCAAGGGTTTTTTTCCTCACGATTATTTTATTTTTCAGTTTAAATTTTTCCTTTTCTTTTTTCCTTTTCAACTAGTTTCTAATTTTATCAACTCTTTGTTTTAAGTCCTTTTTTGACTTTCATTTTTACATTTATATTTTATAGATACATTCTTCATTTTTGGCGTCCTTTCACTGTATTCAGTTTTAGTTTTGTGTGTGTGTGTGTGTGTGTGTGTGTATATATATATATAATTTTTGCTTTCTTTAAAATTTGGGATTTAGTGTCTTCTAACAGACCAAAATACACCCAGGACCAAGCAGATCACCCTATTTTATCCACCTGGGAGATTCTACTCTCTCCTTTTTCCCTTTTTTTTTCCTTTTTCTTTTCTTTTTTGGTTTCTGGCCTCTTCAGATTTGTCTAGTGTGTATTTTGCTTGGGTCATGGTTGATAAATATATATTTCTTTCATTCATCTGTTCTTCTCTGGGCAGAATGACTAGAAGGAGGAATTCACAAAAAAAGAAAGAACCAGAGGTAAGACACTCTGCCACTCTGCCACTCTGCCACAGATCTAATCAATATGGATATAAGTAAAATGTCAGAGCTGGAATTCAGGATAATGATTAGAAAGTTACTAGCTGGACTTGAAAAATCATAAAAGACATTACAAAATCTCTTAGTGGAGAAATAAAATCTAATTAGGCTGAAATTAAAAGTGCTTCAACTGAGATGCAGTCTTAAATGGATGCTCTAACAGCTAGGGTAAGTTGGGCAGAAGGAAGAGTCAATGACATAGAAAACAAGATGATGGAAAGGAAAGAAGCTGAGGAAAAGAGAGCAAAACAGCTGGTGGACCATGAGGGGAGGATTTGAGAAATCAGCAATAGCATAAAGTGAAACAATATTAGAATTATTGGGGTCCCAGAAGAAGGAGAGAGAGAGTGACAGAAGGTATATTTGAGCAAATTGTAGCTGAGAACTTCCCTAATCTGAGGAAGGAAACAGGCATTCAAGTCCAAGAAGTAGTGAGAACCCCCCTCAAAATCAATGAAAATAGATCAGCACCCCGACATAATAGTGAAGCTTGCAAATTTCAGAGATAAAGAGAAAATTCTGAAACCAGCTCAAGATAAGAGGTCCTTAACCTGCAATGGTAGAAACATTAGACTGGCAGACCTGTCCACAGAGACCTGGCAGGCCAGAAAGGGCTGGCATAATATATTCAGGGTACTAAATAAGAAGAACTTGCAGCCAAGGATACTTTATCCAGCAAGGGTGTTATTCAGAATGGAAAGAGAGATAAAGAGTTCCCAGGTCAAAGAGAAACTAAAAGAGTTTGTGATCACTAAACCAGCCCTGCAAGAAGTATTAAAGGGGATCTTGTAGGCCAAGAGAGAGCCTAAAAGTAACATAGACCAGAAAGAAACAATCTACAGAGACAGGGACTTTACAGGTAATACAATGGCACTAAATTCATATCTTTTAATAGTTACTCTGAATGTAAATGGGCTAAATGCTCCTATCAAAAGACACAGGATATCACATTGATAAAAAAAAGCAAGACCCATCCATATGATGTCTACAAGAGATTCATTTTAGACTTTAAGACATGTCCAGATTGAAAATGAGGGGGGTGGAAAACCATTTATCATGCTAATGAACATCAAAAGCAACCTAGGGTAGCAATCCTTATATCAAACAAATTAGATTTTAAACCTGAGACTGTAGTAAGGGATGAAAAAGGACACTATATCATCCTTAAAGCGTCTATCCAACAAGGAGATCTGATTATAAATATTAATGCTCCTAACTCGGGAGCATCCAATTATGTAAACCAATTAATAACAAAATTAAAGAAATACATTGATAATACAATAATAGTAGGGGACTTTGACACACCACTCACAGCAATGGACAGATCTAAGCAGAAGATCTACAAAGAAACAAGGGCTTTGAATGACATACTGGACCAGATGGGCTTCACAGATAAATACTGAGCATTCTGTCCTAAAGCAACAGAATATACATTCCTCTTGAGTGCACATGGAACATTATCCAGAATAGATCACATACTGGGTCACAAATCAGGTCTCAACTGGTATCAAAAGATTGGGATTATTCCCTGCATATTCTCAGACCACAATACTTTGAAACTTGAACTCAATCACAAGAGGAAATTTGCAAAGAACTCAAACATTTGTAGGCTAAAGAGCATACTACTAAAGAATGAATGGGTCAACCAAGAAATTAAAGAAGAATTTTTAAAATTCATGGAAATAAAATGAAAACACAACTGTTCAGAACCTTTGGGATACAGCAAAGGTGGTCCTAAGAGGAAAGTACATAGCAATACAAGCCTTTCTCAAAAAATTAGAAAAGTCTCAAATACACAAGCTAATCTTTCACCTAAAGGAGCTGGAGAAAGAATAGCAAATAAAGCCTAAACCAAGCAGGAGAAGAGAAATAATGATTAGAGCAGAAATCAATGAAATAGAAACCAAAAGAACAATAGAACAGATCAATGAAACTAAAAGCTGGTCCTTTGAAAGAATTAATAAGATCAATAAACCCCTAGCTAGCTTATCAAAAAGAAAAGAGAAAGGACCCAAATTAATAAAATCATGAGTGAAAGAGGAGAGATCATGACCAACACCAAGGAAATAAAATTTTAAGCACATATTATGAGCAACTATATGCCAACAAATCAGTCAATCTGGAAGAAATGGATGCGTTCCTGAAAACTTATAAACCACCAAAACTGAAACAGGAAGGAATAGAAAACCTGAACAGACCCATAACCAGCAAAGAAATTGACAGTAATAAAAAGTCTTCCAAGAAACAAGAGTCTAGGCCCAGACAGCTTCCCAGGGGAATTTTACCAAACATTTAAAGAGGATTTAATACCTATTCTTCTGAATTCTTCTGTTTCAAAAAATAGAAGTGGAAGGAAAACTTACAAACTTGTTCTATGAGGCCAGCATTACCTTGATCCCAAAACTAGACAAAGACAAGTGGGATTTATTCCTGGGCTGCAAGGTTGGTTCAACGTTTGCAAATCAATCAATGTGATACATTCCATTAATAAAAGAAAGAACAAGAACCATATGAATCTCTCAACTGATGCAGAAGAAGCATTTGACAAAATAGAGCATTCTTTATTGATTAAAACTCTCCACAGTGTAGGGATAGAGAGAACATACCTCAATATCATAAAAGCCATATATGAAAAGCCCACAGCTAATATCATTCTCAATGGGGAAAAACTGAGAGCTTTTTCCCTAAGCTCAGGAACACAACAGGGATCTCACCACTGTTGTTCAACATAGTACTAGAAGTTCTAGCCTCAGCAATCAGACAACAACAACAACGACAAAAATAAAAGGCATTCAAATTGGCAAAGATGAAATCAAATCCTTACTCTTCGCAGATGACATGATACTTTATGTGGAAAAACTGGAAGACTACCCCCAAATTGCTAGAATTCATACAGAAATTCAGCAACATGGCAGGATATAAAATCAAGGCACAGAAATCAGTTGCATTTTTATACACTAACAATGAGACAGGAGAAAGAAATTAAGAAATTGATCTCATTTACAATTGCACCAAAACCCATAAGATACCTAGGAATAAAGCAAAAAGGTAAAGGATCTGTACTCTAAAAACTACAGAATACCTAAGAAAGAAATTGAAGAAGACACAAAGAAATGGAAAAACCTTCAATGCTCGTGGATTGGAAGAATAAATATTGTTAAAATGTCTTGCTACCCAGAGTAATCTACACATTCAATGCAGTCCCCATCAAAATACCATCAATATTTTTCACAGCTGGAACAAATAATCCTACAATCTGTATAGAACAAAAAAAGACCCCAAATAGCCAGAGGAATGTTGGAAAAGAAAACCAAACCTGGTGCCATCACAATGCTGGACTTCAACCTCTATTACAAAGCTGTAATCATCAAGACATGGTACTAGCACAAAAACAGACACATAGATCAATGGAACAGAATAGAGAGCCCAGAAATGGACCCTCAACTCTATGGGCAACTTATTTTCGACAAAGCAGGAAAGAATATTCAATGGATAAAGGATAGTCTCTTCAATAAATTGTGCTGGGAAAACTGGACCGTTTTCTTACACCGTGCACAAAGATAAATGGATGAGAGACCTCAATTTAAGACAGGAATCCATCAAAATCATAGAGGAGAACACAGCAACCTCTTCGACCTTGGCTGCAGCAACTTTTTGCTAGACATGTCTCCAAAGGCAAGGGAAACAAAAGCAAAAATTCACTACTGGGCTGTCTGTAGTTCCTTCTGCACAGCAAAGGAACCAGTCAACAAAACTAAAAGACAATCTATGGAATGGGAGAAGATATTTGCAATGACATATCAGATAAAGGGCTTGTATCCAAAATCTATAAAGAACTTCTCAAACTCAACACCCATAAAACAAATAATCCAGTCAAGAAATGGGCAAAAGACATGAACAGATGTTTTTAAAAAGAAGACATACAAATGGCCAACAGACACATGAAAAAATGTTTCACATCATTCAGCATCAGGGAAATACAAATCAAAACCCCAATGAGATACCACCTCACACCAGTCCGACTAAAATTAACAAGTCAGGAAACAACAAATGTTGGCAAGGATGTAGAGAAAGGAGAACCCTCTTAAACTGTTGGTGGGAATGCAAGCTAGTATAGCCACTCTGGAAAACAGTATGGAGGTTCCTCAGGATGTTAAAAACAGAACTACCCTATGACTCAGCAATACCACTACTAGGTATTTACCCCAAAGTTACAAATGTAGTGATCTGAAGGGGCACCTGCACCCCAATGTTTATAGCAGCAAGCTCCACAATTGCCAAATTATGGAAAGAGCTAAGATGTCCATTGACAGATGAATGGATAAAGAAGATGTGGTTGATATACACAATGGACTATTACTCAGCCATCAGAAAGGATGTATCTTACTATGTACATCCACGTAGATGGAACTGGAGGGTATTACGCTGAGTGAAATAAGTCAATCAGAAAGACAATTATCATATGTTTCCACTCATATGTGGAATATAGAAACAATGCAGAGGATCATAGGGGAAGGGAGGGAAATCTGGGAAGTCATCAGAGAGGGGGAGAAACCATGAGAGACTCTTAATCATAGGAAATAAACTGAGGGTTGCCAGAGGGGAGGTGGGTGGGGGAAAGGGGTAACTGGGTGATGGGCATTAAGGATGGCCCATGACTGGATGAGCCCTGGCTATTACAAGCAACTGATGCATTACTGAACACTACATCTGAAACTAATGATATACTATATGCTGGCTAATTGAATCTAATTTTTTTTTCCAAAGGCTTACCTATGGAAACAAATCAAGTTTTTTGTTCACTAAAGTCATGTCCCAGTCTGTATAAATGTTGGCCTGTTGGTAAGGCTCAGTGTGATGAAATGCATCTCTGATGGTATAGAAATGTGACATCTTTACAAGTTCTGTTCATAAGCCATCCCAGATTTGAGGCCGCCTGCCAGGTCCCCAAGGAATAGCAGTGAGAACAGTCTGACAGCGGCCCTAGTTGTGCCATAGCCCCACATTGTCCATTCTCCTTGGGGAAGGACGTTCTGTTTGTTTTAAATAAACATTGTATTTTGTTGAAAACGAAGAGTCTATTTCTAGTTGAAATTACACATTCTGTACTTGTAAAAAAAAGGGGGGGAATAAAAGGTAATGGAAAATAGCAAGGAAAGGAAAAACAAAGCCTTGTCAAAAATTAGTTTTTATTAGAAACTTTAGCACAAAGAGTTGACTTATTTTTATCCCTTTGCACTATATGCAGGAAGAGATTTGGTGAAAACAAGCTGCTCTGCCTCATTTCTATGAATAATTTTGTCATCTCACTTGGGGCAGCACTGATGGAAGCGAGGAACATTTCAAAGAAATAGGAAATACACAATTATTGGGGGCTGCCTGGTTTTCGTGAGTAATATATACAGGAGATGTGAGCCCTACATCTCCAGGAAAGATGTTCTAAATTCATCCATGAAAGCCTCCCTTTTTTGCAGAGGTGGTTCACTTCTCACATTCCAGAGACTGCAGGCTGGAAGGGGGTGGAGAGCTTCCGCGTTCTGTCTCTTTCCCCTGCCCCCTTCATGTACTGAGCTGCGCCCGACCCATCACAGGTAAAAAGATGTCTTGGTTATTCTTAACACTGAGACAGTAAATTCCTTGCTATTACTGAGTTAAGTCACCGGCTGTAAGATTATGTAATCCGTTTTCTCAGCTCTAATTGCTTGGCTTTCATTCTTCAGCACCGCAGGCTGAGAACTTGGCTTTCATTTGAACTTTCTCACTGTGTGGCGATGTCGCTAAGAATTTAACATTGGTTTTATTCATTTTTAAGTGGCTTCTCATGAGTTTGGAACACAGGGTAATGCCAAAGACATTTGTTTTCCTGAGCTTTTTAGCCTTGCTCTACCCTCTACCAAGAGGTTATACAGTAAGCCGATTCTGACTCTGGCTTATGCTAACCTCACTATGGTAAACCAGTTTAGGAGAATCACAATCCACAATATAATCCAAATCAGTTTTGCAATATTAATTGTAAATCCAGTTTGTACTTCTTGGGTTTTCTTGTTCCTTAAAAAAAAAAAAGTCCTTCTTCCTGAAAGGCTTATTATGCTTTAATGTCTCCTGGCTAACATGTAGAAGCTGCAGGCATTATAAGCTCTCATTTGATTAACATTCTTAGAGAATTCAGTGTTAGAGCCCAGTTCCTCCTCTTTATTCCTTTAGGAAGGAGATCAAGCACCATCTTGGGAGTTGCTGATCTGAGTTATATTTCTAGCTTTGATGTCTGACTCAGTGTGACCTTGGATAAATCAGCAGAGGGGAAGGTTCACTTTTCAGAAGGTGAGGTTTATAAAAGACTCTTGTTAAAATTGAAAGACCTGACAGAGCATGGTTAGATTTCTCTAGGCAGCATCTGACCTGACTGAGGATGGTTTTTGAGTTGGGGTCAAAAAGGAACAGTAGCAGGGATCATGATGCATCATGAAGCAAGAGTTCAGAATAGGAAAGGAAGGGAATTGCCCTGCTTCTCCCTGAACCTTTCCTGCCATTCTGTCCCCCTTTCCTTTCAAGTTCAGCACCTGGAGGTCCTGGCATGTGCCAGGCAGTGAACAAGTCAAGCCTGGCCTCTGCTCCCATGAAACTAAGTCTAGCTGGGAGGAAGGGAGGACACATACTGAACTGTAACAAGAACAATATGCTCTCCCAAAGGGGGAGTTCAGGCCACTGCGAAAGCCTGTGACAATGGGACCTAAACTATCCTAGAGAACTACAGAAGCCTCCCCAAGAAGTGACATTTCAGTGTGGAGCCCTGAAAGATAAGTGGGTGTTTATTAGGTGAAGGATTGATTTGAGTCCCCCGGCCACACATCGTATCTGGCTTTCTGGAGATGAGAGGAACAAGGGGTGGTGAGGAGGCATATTGCGCCATTTTTATCACTAAAATTAAGGTGACAGAATCCAAGCCTCTTTAAGAACCAGAATTGTTGCTCCCAACCCTGCACAGCCCTGGGAGTCAGCTTTAAGGGAACTAGAACAAGTGCTAAGGGGTACATGGAGAGAGGGGCAGAGATTGTGTAGGTCTTTATACAACTTACTAGGAGAATCAAGGTGCTTGTTAGGTAGACTTGTGTATTCTTGCCCCTGGGCCTTTGCTCATGCCATGCTGCTTCCCCCAGCGCACATACTTGCCTACCTCTCTTCTTCCTTCAAAGTCCTATCTGAAGCATGGGCCCTGGAGTCAGATGACCAAATTGAACCCTAGCTCCATCACTCACCAGCTAGCCGACCTTGGAGAAGTTTCTCAGGCTCTCTGTGATACAGTTCCCTCATCTATAGGTGGGGATAATAATAATGCCTATTTCACATGATGAAATCATGCCCGCAGAGTGCATGGATAATGCCTGGCATAGAGTAAGCTTCAGTCAATGTTAGTGGGTATTGATCTATAAGATCCTTCCTGTTTTCAGAAGTCTTCTGTAGCTAATTCGACCCTCACAGATCTGAGATTCTTACGGCATTCACGTTACACTTGGAGTTAGGGGCATACTTTTTTTTTTTTCTTAGCATTTACTTGGACAATGGCCTAGTGACCACCAGAAGCAGTCCTGTAGTTAAACAAATTGGGTTGTAGTGAGGGAGAACTCGACCATGAGAAAATGTGGAGTGTCCCAGTAAGAGAGTGTTAGAAAGGACTTATCATAGGATTTGGGCTTTGGTTGGGTAATTTGGGGTAGCATCTAAGAAAGTGGCGTTTTGCCCTCGATTGGATGCTGTCAGACATTAGGGTGAGTCTTTCATTAGGTATCTCAGTAAATCTTATCTGTCTGGCTGGGAAGACGAGGCAGGGCATGAGCTGTAATTTGTAAAGCAGTAGCAATCTCTCATTGTGGCTGAAAGATGGAGATGTTTGGTATTCTGCAGGTGGACAGTGACCTTATTTTTGTGTGTGCTTAGACAAAATTACGAAGTGGACTTGCTTTGTCTCCAATAACCTTGTCTGAGGTTCGAATGCTGTGAGATAGTTTAGGTTCTACAGGAGAATAATGTGACAAAGCCTGAGTGCCAGGCCAGTTTCTAGATGTCGGGGGCTGATCTTTTTTTCCTTCTCAACTTGTTAAGTAACTGTTTTATCTGGGCCAGTTTTCTTCCTTCGGGGAAATTCTAAGTGAATATATTCATTCATTCAACAAAATACTCACCAAGCATCTATCTGTGCTACTCAGCAGGCCCCATGCGCAGCAAAGGGCACAATGGTCAAAGCCTTGCTTTCAAGGAGCACCAACTCTAACATGAGAGGACATGTAAAGACTGTCTGCTTTCGTCAGTCATTTTGTTGGTTTTGATGGCACAAATGCCTTCTTCAGCTTTCTCATAAAGAAGTACTCCAGCCTGTGTCTGGACACACTCAGTCACACTAAGCACCTACTCCCGAGAGACAATATTAGTTCAATGCCAAATGTTAGAAAATCTTCCCTGGATCTGGAATCCCCTCCCCATATCTTCCACCACTTGGACCCACGTTGAACTAATATTAAAGGCACACAGAACAGGTGTTCTGCGTGTCACCTGTAGCTCCCCTACGTTGAAGCACACGAGAGGTGGAAGTGAATGCTGGATTCTCACATCTCAGTGTTGTGCTAATTCCTCATATTTTTCTCAAAAGAGCAGTCTCATTCAACAAATAATGTCACTGGGGCTTCCTAGGCGGGTGGGCACCACTGAGGGTGAGAGCAGCAAACACTAGGTGGCAGCACCTCCCTTCAGAACTGGCAGCACCATTTGGGCGCTAAGCACCTATCTCTGCACTTTGGAGAGCGGGATAAAGGAACTCTCCAGAAACAATCTCCTTTCTACCTCTGCCACCAGGTGGGACAGCCTCCACTGAGGGCCACCACGGTATGCATCTGTCTCAGATGTAATAATTGCTGAGGAAAAGGGGAGCCCCCTCCCCTCTTCTAATGTTTTAGAGTCTTGCCTGTTTGAAAGTTCTTCTATACAACCATTCATTCACATGAATGAATCATTTCATCTTATTTTCTTTCCTTTTCTCATATGACATTTTATTTAGTCCAGCAAATAATTATTGGGTACTTTCTGAGTCCATAAACACAAAGGCAGTTACTCTTCAAAATTTACCTCTTCCAACATAAAATTAAAATAGAATAGAATAGAATATAGAGTGGAATAGAATAGAAAATGGAATGGAATAGAATAGAAGATGGATGGGATGGGATGGGATGGGATGGGATGGGATGGGATGGGAGGGAGGGATGGATGGATGGATGGGATGGGATGGGATCTCCAGTTCTCTAACTTCTTTCTGGCCTCCCCCTGCAGCTCCTCATGTACCTGTCGTACTACCTCCTAGCTATGCTCTATGTCATTCACAAGTTATGGAGCCCCAAAGTTTCACCAACCTCCCTGACAGTGACAAGATATGCAGTTTCTTACGATTGTGAAGTTAACTCCTCAGAAAACAATATGCATATTCTTTGCTCTCTATAAAATGTGCGTCAGAAAAGAGAGGCCATAAACTTGGCTTAAAATTGGAATCTATGACATACCAACACACATCTTTAATACTTCTCTCAAACTCTGAGGACCTGAACTTGGTACACTACCATTTCTTAAAAGGTATAATTTCACACCATTCCTATGAACCTGGGTGGGGGTGGGGGGTCGGATAATTCGCTGCTGCTGAAGACAGAATGAATTGACTCCCTGGGGTCATGGTGCAGCGCCAGAGCTGGCTTGGACCCCAGTCGCAGGTACTGTGACTACCAGCCCAGGGATCCTTTGGCATAACTTTGTTGCAGTGTGGCTGTATTTGCCTGATCTTATCATTGATATCCTTCATTTAAAAAGTGGGTGTATTTTAAGATGAACATTTTGAAAATATATGTGTCATTTGTTTAGCATTTTGTGTTTGAAAAACAATGTGCTATCATGAAAAGCAGGTTTTAGAGTCAGACCATCCTATATTAGAGACGCAGCTCTGCCACTTTCTCGCCATGTGGCACTGGAGAGTTGCGGACTCCTCTGGACTGCTGTTTCCTTATCTGTTAATGGTGTGGTAAGAATTACCCGAGACTGTGTGAGTATGGAAAGCAGTTAGGACTGACATATGCTAGTTGCTTAACACTGAGATATGATTTTATTACCGTTGAGCAGTTCCAAGAGGAGGGTTTCCGTAAGGCAACGATGGAAGGGGCCAGAAGGTCTGAGAGAAGTCATGGCATAGTGCTGTAGTCCTATAGATCTCGACTCAGTCCTTCACTTCTCGGAAAGTGTCAGAAACATGGAATGCTGGGAAGAAAAACCAAGGCAACATAATAAGCAACATAAACAAGAATATATCTATGATTTGTTTTTTTTAATATTTATGAGAGAGAGTGTGCGAGCAGGGTGAGGAGTAGAGGGAAAGGGGGAAAGGGAGAATCTCAAGCAGACTCCACGCTGAGTGCCGAGCCTGATGCGGGGCCCAGTATCATGTCCCTGAGATCATGACTTGAGGCCAAAACAAAGAGGCAGACATTTAACAGACTGAGTCACCCAGGTGCCCCAGAATATATCTGTGATTTAGATTCCTTACTCTCCATCCATCCCTTGGCTTCCAGACACATTTGTGTCTTGTCCATTCCAGACAGCCCTAGTGGATTGGGAACAAAGCAGAGTTGGGGTAAAGATAGGAGAACTTTGGGTATCTCTTCCAGCCTGAGACCCTCTTGTTGAGAATCCTTTGTACATTTTCACAGTCAACAATAGCAACAATCGCCTCTAATGCTTTGGCTTCACCTAGATTATCATAGACTGCAGTTAAGTCACCTGCCATCATTGACTGTCAGGTGCTTGGGCCAGGTTGTAATTTATTGTCTTTTCTTCCAGCAGCATGTACATCCATGCCTTGAATATCCACGTCTACGTTTGTTGGCTTTATAATTAGTTGCATTAATCTGAATCCAGTCTTGGCTCTTCCACCCATTTGGCAAGTCACTTCCTCCTCCTGGGCCTCAGTTCCCACATCTGTAAAATGAGGAAGTGGTCTGAAGCCCCCTCTAGCTCTCGTCTTCTCCAGTACACAGCTGGACTCTCAAAGCTGTCAACAATATAAGATCAATTCAGCAAAGCAATTTATGTTCACAGTTCTCCAGCTTAGAGTCGGACTTGGACCATAAAATGGAGGGTAGACATAAAACTAAATAATAAGCAAACTATACTAAAATAAAGGGTGCAGTTGCAAAGATTGAGGGTACTTTTAGTATAGCCAGAGATGTTTTACGGAAAGTTGACCCTCTTGCCAAGATGACCTTGGAGAGTCCAGTATATTCTAATAAGAGGAATGATACCACAGGGGGTCATGAGATCTAGCTTGTTACTTCTCAGGTATTGCCCCTGCTGTCACACAGGTTAGATGACATCCGCAGGCAGGAAACAGCCTCATAGGTAATCTAGATTTTGAGGAATGCCCCCAGGTGTCTGGGGCAATGCAGCATAAGTTGTAACTGACACAGCTCTGGGTGGTAAATCGTCACTAACAGCAGAGAATATGATGGGTTTATAGGAGGCAGCCAGCTGTACTTCATGCCCTTACCTCCCATGTGGGAAAGCAAATTGCAGAGGGATGAGACGAGAATGATCTTCACTAAACTCTGAGGACCTAGACAAAATCATATCACTCGAAAATAAAAGCTCTGTTTTAGTAATACAACTCACTTGTGACAAACCTCATAACTGTTTGGGATCTTTTCTGTTGAAACCTGTTCCTCTAAGGGGGAAACTCATGACTAACCAACAGGTATGTGAATTGTTAAGCAAGTAGCCAGCTGTACAATATTCGTTTACCTGCCAGTGGTACAGTGTGCATTCTAGAACCCAGGGAAGAGAAAATTCATTTACAGTTTGGGCTAATAGGACAGTGAAAGACCTTCAAAAATATGACATACACTCAGTGTGTGGCTGGGGAGGTGGGCATTGCAATAGCATTTGGCAAATTAGAATGAAGAATTTTGGGTGGAAATAATGAAACCAAATGAACCCAATCATTATCTTTTAATTATCTCTATTTCCTAAAGAAAGAAAAGGAACACTTAGTTTTGGTAATATGTGGTTTCACTTATTACAACTGCCAAATGAATTCTATAAGTTAGAAAATGTTAATTGTTGCTTTAGTCATCCTACATTTATTGACCATCTGCTATGTACCAGATGATAGCCATTCGCATACCAGGCACTTTGCTAGGACTGACTTCAAAGACAAACAATGTATAGTCCTTGCCTTCCAAGAGCTCTTGGCCTGGTGAGGAGACAAATACATAAACAAATAAATAATTCCCTGTAATGAGTGCTTATCAGAAATATGAATTAATGTGTCATGGGAAATACAAGATGTGCCTGGAGGGTAGAATAAAGGTGGTATTATACGTAAACCCTGAAGATAACAAAAATGAGCAAGTACAAAAAAATGCAGGCAAAGAAATGAGTATGGGCAAATGCACAGAGCTGGGATGGGGTCTGTGGGCCTGAGGAAGCAAGTGTGGCAGCATGGTATGGTTGTGTTGGGAAAGCAGAGAGTGGAAGTGGAACAGAATTAAAGGAGATAAAGCTGAAAAGTTAGGTCACAGTCCGATTGGGAAGGGATTTGCATTCCAAGCTAAGGAGTGTGGATTTTGCTTGAGCAATTCAAAGTTTTTAAGAAGTTGAGGCACAAGTTGCAAGGCTGGGTGAGTAGAGATGTCATTGGTAGAGATAAAGAATATGGGAGACAGAGCATTGCTGGAGAGTGCAGTGGGCATTGTTTTATCTACCCTACACTATGCCCATTTCCTGAGAATAGCAGACATACCTCTTCTGCAGTGCCCCCATTTCCTTAGAAACGTGTCCCCATTTCCTTAGATATAATGATTGTGCTAGGGGGTGCATGCCAGACACAAGCTGGTCCAATCATACTGTCCTTCCTGTTCTCTTCTCCCTATCTGAGTGTTTGGTTAACATGGGCATGTGACCCAGAGACCTTTCTTGATAATTCTGAATTTTGAATTGGCACTGAGGGAAAGAATCTTTCTTTTCTGATGACGAATCTGTGAAGTTGCAAATATAGAGATTCCAGTGGTTATGTCTCATATGTGGAAGTAGCTGGTCTTCAGTAGAGAAAATTGGAAATTAACACATGGGGAGAAGTAGGTAGGAGAGACAGACGAAAAGTGAGTTCTGGTGGCCTTTCAGTCCCTGATTCCAGGCATCCCTGAAGCTAGTTTAATTTCTGCCTGTCTGACAGGCAGTTTGGCTAACACGAGCCAATAAATTACCCTTTTTGCCTAAGGAAACCTTTGAGTTTCTGACACTTGCAACCAAGTGTCCTGACTAATGAAGACAGGAAGATACATCTTGATCTTCATCCATCACAGTTTAAGAGACTCTTCTCCAGATAGTAATGGAGCTCAAGACAAAGGCAAGGGCTGGAGATGTAGATTGGAGAGTCATGTTTGGATAAATGGCTGTTAAAGCCTTAGAGACAGATGAGCTTGCCTGAGGTAAGTGTAGAAGGTGGCGAGAGGCAAGGACCAAACCTTGGAGAATGCCAACATCTAAGAGTGTACAGAGGAGGAGCTGGCTGTTTCACACCTGAACCCTCTCTGATTTTATCCTGCTCTTCCAACCTCACGGTCCTCAGCAGGGGTGGGGGGCAATCTGGCAGAGTCCATAGGGTGTCACTAGGTTTCCTTTTGTTGTTTTTTTAAACTGCTCTAGGCCACATCTTCTGAAATCTTCCTCCTATAGCTTTCAGACATGGGGGTAACTCTACATTCTTCTTCTACAGAATGGCCTTTCCTGTATTTGAAATCTGTGATCTCATAACCTTAGGTCTGATCTCTTTCTCAGGGTAAACCTCTCACTTCTTTCAGCCATTGCTCATCTGATAATACCAGATTTTATTGATCTCCTCTAAATGTTGGACCACGTTGCTTATGAAGAGTAGTATCTGGAACAGACATAGTATTTCAACTCTAACGTGCCTAGCACAGAGTACAGTGGAACATATGTCTCCCTGATCTGAATAAGATGCCAATGTTTGCCATACTGAATAACATACTGATTACACTGTTAGGAAATATTGTACTTGTGAGCAACCAAAACATCCTAGATCTTACCCCCACCTAGAAATTGCTGGGAAACCAGATAAATAGGAACTATAATTTTGTGATTGCCTTTGAGCCTGAATAAATGGCTTGACATTTGTCACTGTTATATTATTTTTAATATCAAAGGATGATCACTGTAACATTATAAGATTAAATAATTGGAAACAATATACCTAGCCAAAAATGGGAGAATGTTAAATATATTACAGCATATATATAAGATAGAACATCGTGTCTGTGAAAATGATCTATCTGAAGCGCATTTAATGACCTAGGAAATTGTGTGTAGCATATATTAAGTGCAATGCTGGGCTTAAAACCTATGTAATAAATTCTTAAAAGTCCTTCCACTGGGAAAGGGACTGGCACTCAGGAGGATGGGAGGAAGCGTCCCTGCTCCATTTAATCTTACTGGTATTGATCTACCTTTTCAACTTCAAGAAATATTTTTGATCCTAATTGTATTGCCCAACAATTCTTGTCACCTAAAACTTGATCTGCCAAGTGATTATACGATTGAGCAAGAATAGAGCTGCAGTCAATATCCAGGAATACACTAAGTTTTGAATCCTAGGACCCCAGACCTCCAGGGATATATGACTTAAGCACTATATTAATCTCTAACAATACATTAGTAGGAAATACATCCAGGTCGAAAGGCTTCTTAAAAGATCATTTCATCCATCTAACCCCCCCTAGCCAAATTTGGTGTTGCACCTTTTAGGAAGAACCTCTTGGCCCAGGGTCCCCATCAGTGGCCTGCAAGTCAGAAAGTCCTGAATTCACTTTGTGCCTCAGTAGAGGATTTTGACCAAAACACAACCAAGACTCTTCCATCCCCTGTCGGCAGATTGGGATTTGCTTTATGCAAAGGTCCTCATGTTAGTCTAATACCAGGACAAAATGTAGTTCAAACAAGGGACTGTTGCATTCAGCTGCAGCAGAATGAAGGTAGATTAGAATAAAGGCATTTTCATCTCAAAGAACCTCAGATGGGAATTGAGGAGCCCTGACAGCACAATATGGAAATTAAGAGAGAAAAGCAAGAAAGAAAAAGAAGAAAATCCTGACAAGGAGATCAAGATGCATGTTCATGGATATTTTCCTTTTGATGATAACAAAAGAATGATATATTTACATACCATGTAAATGCTACATGTACTTAACAAAAGTCTACTTTCCTTTCATTGAGTTCTTGAAGGATAGGAGAGAGCCATCTTTCTGAACAGCAATAGATAGGGAAATGATTAATGCTCTAGCTTCTGAATACCTCTTAAAATCTGATATCTATAAAATAGTTGACTATTGGGAAAGAAGTAGAACAAAACACAAAGAAGCTTCATGGTCAGTGTAGGGCAGGAAAAACAGTTCTCCCTCCACCTTCTGAATTCTTGGCTGAGACCCCCCGTAATGAAAGACTGATTAACAAGAGGAAAGGGCGCCTGGGTGGCTCAGTGGGTTAAAGCCGCTGCCTTCGGCTCAGGTCATGATCCCAGGGTTCTGGGATCGAGGCCCACATCGGGCTCTCTGCTCAGCAGGGAGCCTGCTTCCTCCTCTCTCCTCTCTCTCTGCCTGCCTCTCTGCCTACTTGTAATCTCTCTCTCTCTGTCAAAATGAATAAATAAAATCTTAAAAAAAAAACAAGAGGAAAAAAAAAGCTTATTAACAGGTGTACCTCATGTATAAAGGGGAGATACTCAGGGGAAAATGAATAACTCCTTGAGGTGGCTTAGAATTCAGGCTTACATATCATCTTAATAAGGAAAGGAGATAGGATGTAGGTCTCTTAGGGAAGAATAAATGGGTTTTAGGGGAGATGTATGGACCCACCGAAGAACAGATGGGAAGTAAAATAGTGTGTGACAGTTTGTCTGGGTGTGGTGCTGACATCTAGTCTCCTCTCCTGCAATGAGAATCAGTCTTCCATGGTTGATGGGACTGCCTGGGGAGGGGATTTATGACAATTGAGTTCCTTTTGGAAGATCTGTCTCTAGGCAGATAGGATTGTTCAGAAGATCCTCTCCTTATATTTGGTATTTTTCAGAGTGCCTGTAGTTCAAAATAATCAACATAACCAAGCAGCATATTTTGAAGTGGCATATTGTTATCCTTCATTAATATTTGCAAATAGAAGAGTGTTTCTTGGATTAGAAGTTATTACCTCAGCAATTGGCACTATTACCCCAACAACATTCAATACTTTGTAGTTTAAAATTACCACCATTTGAGGCATATTTTCTGAGGGCCTAGGAGGTAATAAATAGATGTCTTTTTAATTTTTTAAAGATTTTAAACATTTTTTAAATTTTATTTTATTTTTTTATTGTGTTATGTTAGTCACCATAAAATACATCATTAGTTTTTGATGCAGTGTTCCAAGATTCATTGTTATGTACAACACCCAGTGCTCCATGCGTGGAGCATATGTGCCCTCCTTAATACCCACCACCAGGCTCACCCATCACCCTACCCACCTCCTGTCTAAAACCCTCAGTTTGTTTCTTGGAGTCCACAGTCTCTCATGGTTCATCTCCTCTCTAATTTCCCCCAATTCACTTTTCCTTTCCTTCTTCTAATGTCCTCCATGTTATTCCTTATGTTCCACAAGTAAGTGAAACGATATGATAATTGACTTTCTCTGCTTGATTTATTTCACTCAGCATAATCTCCTCCAGTCCCATCCATGTTGATGCAAAAGTTGGGTATTCATCCTTTTTGATGGCTGAGTAATATTCCATTATATCTATGGACCACATCTTCTTTATCTGTTCATCTGTTGAAGAGCATCTCAGCTCTTTCCACAGTTTGGCTATTGTGGACATTACTGCTATGAATGTTGGGGTACATATGGCCCTTCTTTTTACTCCATCTGTATCTTTGGGGTAAATACCCAGTAGTGCAATTGCCAGGTCATAGGGTAGCTCTATTTTTAATTTTGTTAGGAATCTCCACACTGTTTTCCAAAGTGGCTGCACCAACTTGCATTCCCACCAACAGTGTAAGAGGGTTCCCCTTTCTCCACATCCTCTCCAACATTTGGTGTTTCCTGCCTTGTTGATATTTGCAATTCTAACTGGTGTAAGGTGGTATCTCAATGCGGTTTTGATTTGAATTTCCCTGATGGCTAATGATGATGAACATTTTTCATGTGTCTGCTAGCCATTTGTATGTCTTCATTGGAGAACTGTCTGTTCATGTCTTCTGCCCATTTTTTGACATGATTATTTGTTTTTTGGGTGTAAGATTTATTTATTTTAGAGAGAGAGAAAGTGCACACATGAGCAGGGAGAGAGGCAGAGGGAGTGGAGGAAGAAAAGCAGAGTCTTCGCTGAGCTCAGAGCCCAATGCAGGGCCTGATCTCATGACCCCGAGACCATGACCTGAGTTGAAATCAAGAGTCAGGCGCTTAACCAACTGGGCCACCCAGGCACCCCTAAATAGATGTCTTTTTTTAAACAACTGTTAGTGTGACATCAAGTTAGTTAAGATCAAATTAAAACATAATATTGATTTTTCTCTTTACTGCTTGTTTTACCACTTGCTTCTCCCTAAGAAGGTGACTAACTCTGATTGGGGAGGAAACCTCCCTTGTCTTCTAAAACTGAGGCTTTAGAAT
Organism: Ailurus styani; assembly: GCA_002007465.1. Lineage (NCBI taxonomy): Eukaryota > Metazoa > Chordata > Mammalia > Carnivora > Ailuridae > Ailurus > Ailurus styani. The sequence continues at coordinate 2,000,715 of LNAC01000241.1, read as the reverse complement.
GAGCTTCTCTAGGTTTTAATAGTGATGAAGTGTTTCCCAGGATGCATAGTAGTCTGTTTACCGCCCTTGGGGGAAAATCACTGGCCACCTCACAGCTGCCTACCCCAACATCTTGTCTGTAGACAAAGGCAACTGCACTGACCTCAGGGTCACTAAACTCCCACAGAAACTCATTTGTCATGAAAATGAAGCACAATGTTTGCATCCTGTTTCCTCAGTCTACCCATGATGGGTAATCATATCTAGAGCCCAAAAGGGACTCAATAACACTCTCCGATCCCCTAAAGAGACATTATGCAGAAGATGGTGGCCAGTTGCTCTCCATCTTCTCTGAGAACAGATCAGAGGGACCAGATTTAAACTACAGCACAAGATGTTTTAGTTAGACATTAAGAAGAATTGCCTGTTCCTGTTTTAGGACACAGAATTGGTTACCAAGGGCAGCTATGAAATTACTTACACTGAGGATCTTTACCAGGAAAGACAGGCAGATGGACTAGGCAACCTGCCAGGGCAGGTGTACACAGAGGCCACCCTTCATGGCTCTCCCTCTAGGGAGATGTGCACTTGTCCTTAGAAGTGCTCTCATGAGATTGATCCCAAGATGGGTCCATTCCTTATCTCCTCTACTAGATGCTAACAATGTTTAAGGCAATGAGAATGTCTGGCCTGGCACTTTGAACATAGTAGATACTCAAGACAGATTTTTGGAATGAATGAATGAATTCAGATGAAATTTATCTTTGCAATTCCTTAATTCCTCACCTTCCCTTCTACCTCTTCCTCCTTTCAGCACTCTTCCTGGCTCAAGTGATCTCCCAAATTTCCCAGTTCAGAAATTATAGAGTCTGGGTTTACTTGTGTTATTACTATACCATTTCACCTTCCTTTGGAAACATAGATCTTATATGTCATACCTGGATATGAATTCCTTAATAACAGAATAAGTGCTTCCAATTATACACATTATTTCAATGAATCCTCACAATTCTATCAACTAGGTGTCATCATCCTAATTTACAAATAAACTAGATCTTAAAGAGACTGAGAGATGTCCAAGGTCAAATAACTAACAAGGATGTAAACTCACATCTGTCTGACTCCAAAGCCCAGCATTCAAGGAAGGCCAAATGGGCTCTCTCACTCAGGAATATATATGTAGCAGTAGGGGTAAGGGAAGAAAAAGGAAAGACAGAGAGAGAAAGACAGAGATACAGAAAGAGAAAAGGACAGACAGAGAGAGAGAGAGAGACTCAAAGACATCAGTCTTCAATGATGGGATAGCAAATCCTATTCACTGGGGTGAAGGAGACATGAATTGAACCTTATGAGGAACTAACCCACTACATTCAAGATCAATCTTGGGATCCTGCCACCTAAGCCTACCTAACCGTATACCAGCTACTGCTTAGTGCCTGCAAAAAGCAAGCAGGCCCTCGTTGTCTCCTAGGATGGGGGTCTCCAGGCACCAGAAGCTATGGCCCTAATATTTGAGTTTACATCACTGCTCTGCAACCTTGGGCTCTAGCATTTCATCCACTTGCAGAATTCACTTTCAACCCTCCCCCTTCTGACATCAGAACCACCTGAAATAGGATCTCTGTCAATAATGCAATTTGATAGTTTTTCACTCCTTCAGTTGTATTTTGTTCTGATCTTGGATCATTAATCCAAGGGGGAACTTCTGATCAGGCTTGGGTCACATAGTCCCAAAGCTGTGACGTATTTAGCTGCCATATCAGAAGTAGCAAATACAGAAACCTGTAGTGCCCCCCGACCCAGGCCTCACATACTAAGTTCCCCCTGTGAAGTTCTTACTGCTTGCCCACATGGGTTGATCTTCCCAAACTCCTTCTGAAGAAAGTTATAAATTCCTTCCTTGCAATTTGGTGTAATTTACTGGGAAAGTGTGGTTTAATTTGTACAAAATTTTCTTGGATCAAATAAATCACACTAAAGTGATTGTCTATTGACGTTTCATTACACATCCAAAAAAGATGGTCCAGTTATCGTTTCAAGTGGGGGACTGGCCTCTTCTACAGCAGGAGACTGACTGAAAAGGGAAAACAGGTTTGTGTTCAGTGACCTGTTGGGGTTTTTTATATATTCATTTGAGAGAGAGAGAGAGGAAGAGAGAGAGTGCATGCATGAGTCGGGGGAGGGGCAGAGAGGAAGGGAGAGGGGCAGGCAGACTCCACACTGAGCATGGAACCCCACATGGGCCTTGATCCCAGGACCTGAGCCAAAGGCAGACGCTTAACTGACGGAGCCACCCAAAGCCCCTCAATGACCTGTTTTGTCCTGGTTTGTAACAATTGCCATCCTCCATGCATAAGCGATACCTGAGCAGCAGGAGCTGGAACTTGGAGCCCCCATTTTGGAAGAATAAGAAACACTTGGGATATACCACTTTTAACTTGTCAGAGAGTAAGGCCTATGCTATACATTTGTATCCAAGGTAGCATGTTACAGTGACTAGGCATATAGACTCGGAAGCCAGACAGCCTGGGCTCTAGTCCAGCCAGCACTAGCAGGCTATGTGACTCCTCTGCACTTCAGTTCCCTCATTGGCAGAATCATGCCCTTCTCCCAGGGCTGTTGTAACCATTACATGAGTTGATGTTAGGTGAAGTGCTTAGGATGCACCTGGAACATAGTAAGTGCCTTACATCTGACACAGCACCTGGTGCCCAGTAGCTCAGTAAATGCTTGTGAATGACTAGCAGCATGGTCCATTCCTCACCTGTAATCAATCCTGCAGGGTACGCCTACCACTGTATCTGAGCAACAAATTGTGAATAGTTGGGATGACTGACCAAGCAGAGAGTGAAATATCTTTGGGGTTCTTACAACAGTATTGATTCTCCTGAGTCAGGGATTCCCATGTAGGGTCCAGCATATGTACAAGGAACTGGAGGCCTGGGGAATAAAGGAGCTCTGTGAGATCTTCGAACAAGAGAAGCAACTGTCCTCTGCTCACCCTGCAATGTGTTTGTCCATATTGTAAACAAGCCACTGAGCTCCCTTGGCAGGGGCCCTGAGTGTGACATCTCTGGAGCCAGGAAGCACTCGAGGGCTTCCCAGGGGGTGTGCAGAGCTACCCACTTCTCCTGCATGGTTTTGGTCTCTGCTGTATTTCTCTTCTTGGTGCCTTCCAGTTCCTCCTTTCCCTATCCTCCTTTGTCCCTTCTTGTGACCCCAAGCCTCTAAGAACTGTGTCATGTATCCATTCCCAATATTGAGATATCATAGAAAACATGATTCTGTGATCCATTGGGGAAGAGCTGTGATGTAAGCCTCACACCTGTGGCAGAGGCACTGAGCTTCAGTGGGTCTTCAGTATGTTTTTATGCATGTGTGCATGTGCACAGAGGCGGTCGTGCATGGAATTTATAAGTAACCATACATAGCCTATCATGCCTGCACACAAATTGCCGTAAACTAGAAAATGCCTTGCTTCTCCTACTGCCTGAGGCTTTTGGTTTTCTGTGTTCCTTCTACATTTCCATGACTGTAATTTCCGGAATACTCACATCACACTAAATGTTGGAGGTAGTTCAATGCCTAAAAATGAAAGAAAAGAAAAACTTGTCCCATCTCATATTTTTCCTAGCATGAGAATGCTTTATATTTTTCAGAGATTAAATTTACCAGATGATGAACTTGAAATTCCTACCAAGTACATTAGTTGACCATATTTTATACATACTTCAGTTTTGATATTTGCTGAGGAGTACATTATCCCTTACGTTCACCTGTGTTCTTTTTCCTCCGGACTCTGTGTCTTCAAGGAAGGAGATGGTGTTTCCCAACTATATATCCCCACCTTCCCTAACAGCACCCAAAATACAATTTATTAAATGAAGTAGTGGTGTTCATGTATATGATTGATTGTGTATGAGAGAGAGAGACTGTGTGTGTGTGTTTGGGGGGTTGTCTGCAAGGAACAAAAACTCACTTCTAACTCAAGAGAAAAAGGGGGTTTATGATAAGATTGCCTGAGAACTAGAAACAGAAAATGTATCAGGATTTCAGCAGTTTCAAGATAATTGTCTCCTTTCTCTCTGCTTCAAAGTCTGCCTCGTGATGAATTTTCTCATCTCTGCAAATCTGTCCTTCTTCCCTTTGGTCCTCATTGAGCCATCTCCGCTATATTCTTCAGTGTAAGTTCTGACAGGTTTAGTTCCTTCCTACTACCCTAGTGGACAGCACCCTTTCCACAGGCTGCCCCATGGACTGATGCCCAGCCCAGGCTGAGCTACCTGAGGTCAGAGGCACACACTGATCTAATCAGTAGCTACACCTGCTAGAAAGATTACCTGGCCTTGTAGCTTTGAAGGATGGAAGGAGGAGACTGTGAACAACATAGTTAAAGGGAACAGTAAATACAGCGGAAACATTACAATTCATGCAGAGTGTCCCTGAGAGAAGGTGTGCTGGTACACTGTAACACAAGCAAAAGAATGACAAACTACAGTGTGATTTGTTATCTGCCAAGTTTGTTCCAAATCCTTCACACATATCACTCATTTGACCTTTTATGATGTGGTATTAGGATTGTCACATTTAGCAAATAAAACTGCAGAATGGATGCCCATGCAATATTTGGGACATACTTACACTAAGAAATTATTTGTTGTTCATCCGAAATTCAAATTTAAGTGGGCACATTGTATTTTACCTGGCAACCCTACGTATCCCCACTTTACAGATGAGAACACAAGCACAAAAAGACAATTTGGCCAAGGGCACACAGCTAGGAAGTGGCAAAGCCAATATGGCTTCAGTTCTTATGCCCTTAACACTGTGCCAAACCACCACATGCAAACACATGTACAGGTGCACACACACACACACACACACACCCTCATGAGAGAGTCCTTTGTTCTTGTCATCTTTCAAAAATAACAATCAAACACCAGTGAATCCTTAGCTGGTCCAGGCAGGAGACAGAAACCACAGCAGAAATCTGAACAGGATATGTTTAATACAAAGACTTATTAGCGCTATAAAGGGAGGTTAAGACGGGTACAAGAGAATGCTAAGGAGTGGAGAGGCGGTAACTACAGGAAGCAGCTCTTGCACTGAGGACTCAGGGAGAACTAATCAAGGAAGAAATTTAGACACTCAGAGAAAAGGGCCTTGCAAGGCTGGGTTCAGACCTCAGGGAGAGTTTCCGGTTGTGACAGGAACCGGCCGCCTGCAACATGGTGACAGGGAAATGGGTGGAGGATGCCCACCGCTGAGCTGCAAAGGGCAGCCTGGTGCTGCTATAAAATGTGGATGGGGTGCGGCTTCTGACTTGTAACCTGCTCCACTGAAAAACAGAAAACCGGAAGGAGAAGAAAAAACCCCCTTTCTCTTTTAGGCTTGCATTGTCCCTCCCACACTCCTATTGTTGAAACCTAACATTAAGCCAGCTGGCAAAGAGAAATATAGCCTGTAGAGCCCAGCTCCTGTATTACAAAGCAGGATACAGAGGGTGGGTTTGGAGCTGAAAGACATTAAATTAATAACTGGTACAGATGGAAAGTACATTTTTTTTTCATCCCAGCGATGGAAAGAAGCCCAAAACATCATCATGCAAAAGGAAGATAGATTGACTAAGAGAGGCATTTGCTCCTAAAAAAAACTGAAGGTTTGCATGAAAACATCTCTTGGAGTAGAGCCGTAAAATGCAGTCTGCTGCCAAGGTATTGGATAAGCAAGACAAGGTGTTATGAAGCCTGTTGCGGAAAAACATGCAGAATGCTGAGAGGTTTTTAACTGAGCAAATGCCCAGTACAAAGTTAATAGAGCTGAGAAATTAATTTCCTAAGAAACAGAGTAAAACCAAAAATCAATCATTATAGGATAGGTCACTTTTTAGGAGACCTCCTTAGTTATGACTTTCAAATGGATGGTGATAAACATTTACTATGCAGAATATCATTTACCTCCTGAACCCCTGACATTTCTGGAGAGTGTAAGACTGATGTTTGCAGAGGCAGGGGCATAGACTTGATGAACTGTGAAGACCCCAATCACTGCCAGAAGGGAATGAGTCTGAGGATGATGAATAGAGACAGTTCTGTGTATGTGAAGGAGGGTAAGTCAGACATCAGGTCTGTTACTTTAGTTGTGAGATACTGACTGTTCTGTATTGTCAGCAGTGACTTCTTTTTCTGTAGAACCCTGACTTTCCTGCTTCCATAGCAGCTTCTTTAATTGCAAAGTGTCCTCTCTGATTTGCTCTCTAGACAATCATGTCTGTCCTGCAAAGTGCTGACTCTCAGCCTTGCTGGGCAAATTGAACACATCACTCTTTGAAATGCCGATGTTGACAAGGTGAGTCCAAGGGGCATTCTTCTATATTGAAAGTGTGCTTCACCCTCTTGCCTACCCTTGCAGTGGTGTGTCTTAGTATTTATGGAACATCTACCTTCACAGCTGTACCTGGTCCACATTGATTGAGTCGAGACCCAAGCCAGTCTGTAGGCATGAAAATACCTCCTACCTTGAGCCAATGCTTTGCATTCATCCTCTTCTTTAAATTTGAAATCAGGGATACATCCTACTCCTGTTTCAAATATCTAAGTGCTTTAGAGATTTTCATATCCTGAATACTTCCTTGAGGGGCAGTATGCCTCTTAACAGCACTGGCCAGACTTCCTAGGTTCAAACCCCACGTCTAAATTTTACCAGAATTTGGGTGAGATTTTAATATTTGTCTTTGCCTAGTTTTCTCATCTATAAAATGAGCATAATAATAATAGTATCTATTTCAGAGGGCTATCATGAGAATTTATGTACATATAAGAGACTTAGAGTAAGATCAGTGGCTTTGGGAACTGTCTTTTTGCCCTAAAGATTTAGAAGGCATTGGGCAACAAGGAATATAGGACCGTGATCTCTGAAAGAAGAGAAACAAACTAGATGAGTCCATGATTTCCCAGATTACTGACTGGAGGCTGTTTATAAGCTGCAATGCAGGTCAAAGGAATCCAAAGGAAGTCCTGTGTTCTCATTAAGTCGATCAGAGCTTAGAGTTTGGGAAGGCCCAAACTCTGTGGTGCAGAGGAGTTCCAGACAACTGCAGGAAGGTCTCCTCAAGTCTTTAGCTAATGATCTATATTTGCATGGAGCAAAACTCCATGAGGCTAAGGAAATTATCACCAGAAAGAATAGGCCAAGCAATTCTCAGAGTTCGTACAAGGTCGGGGGTAGTTCTCATTCCATCAACCAGAATGGAGAAAGATTATAACACACAGGACATTGGGCAGAGTTCTTAGAAGGGTCATCCTTTAAAGTAAAGGTTTGTTCTGGACCACTTTATCAAACTTAAAAGCAAGTTTCTAAAGGAATAAATGTATCTTCTAGTAACTCAATCATATACTAAGACAAAAATCCAACATTCTTTAAAGGATTACAACAAAATCCAGAACTCAACATCATACAATTCATAATGTTTGTCCTACAATGAGAAATTACCAGGCATCCAAAGAGGCAAGGCAATATGATCCATAGCTAGAAGAAAAATGAATCGATAGAAATAGATTTTTTAAATGAGAAAGATAACGGAATTAGCAGATTGGGACCTTGAATAACTATTATAGATATGCTGACATATGTAAAGAAAAACATGAACATAATGAAGAGGAAACAAAATATATAATAAAGACCCAAATATAACTTTTAGAAATGATAAACATAACTGAAATGGAAAATATACTACATGAGACTGCAAACTATAGAAACAAAACAAAAAAACAAGAGCGATATTGAAGGCATGATAAGAGAAACTACAAAACACACAAAGAAAAACCTTTAAAAAAAAAACCAAGAAAAGGGCCTCAGTGAACCATGGGGCAATATCAAACATCTTAAACATGAGTCACTGGCATCCAAAAAAGAAGGGAGGAGAGAAAAACCACTTGAAGAAATAATACCAAATTTTTCTACCATAAATCCATAGATTCAAGCATTTCAACAAATCCCAAATAATGTAAACATAAGGAAGACCACACTAAAAACACTGTATTAAATGTCCAAAACAAGTGATAGGATGAAAAAACAAATCTTAAAGCAGCCAGAAGAAGAAAAAGAAAAAGAAAGACACAGTAGTTCAAAGAAAAAATGACAGCAGACCTCTTCTCATAAGTTGCTCAAGCCAGAGGCAGTGCACACCATCTTTAAAATGCCAAAGGATTAAAAAAAAAGCCAAAACTTGATTTATATAGCCCGGGAAAACATCTTTCAAAAATGAAGGCAAAATAAACCTTTTTTCATCTGATTAAAAGCCAAGGGAACCCATCATCAGTGACCTGCACTAAAAGAGGTCTTAAATAAAGTTCTCCAGGCAAAAGGCAAGTAATAACAAATGAAAATTTGGATCAATAAAAAGAAGTGAAGAATGCTAAGGATGGTGGATATATAAATAAATAAATATAAAAGATACATTTAATCATATTTTTAAATCTCTAAAACAATTGACTATTTACAGCAAAAATAAAAATACTGTATTGTGGAATTAATAAAATCTGTAGTAGTAAAATGCATGACAACAATAACAAAAAAATAAGTGGAAGTATAGTGTTGTATGTTTTTTACATTATGGTTGAAGAAGTATGATATTATATGAAGGCAGACTGTGATAAATAGAGGATGGGTATTATAAATCCTGGAGCAATTTCTTGAAAAAAGAAGAATAGTTAATAATCAAATGGTGGAAATAAAATAGAATTATGAAAATTAATTAACTCTAAAAAAGGCTAAAAAAGAGGAAAACAAAGAACAGATAAGGCAAATAGAAACTGGTAGCAAGATGGAAAATTTAAATCTGAAGAAATTAAATAAAATATAAATGCCGAAACAATCCAATTAAAAGCCAGAAATTGTCATATTGGATAAAAAGGCAAGAAACCCACTTTTTATATAAAGACACAGGTAGGTTAAAAATACAAAAATGGAAAAATACATACCATGCAAAAACTAATTAAAAGAAAAGCAGAATGGATGTATTAATAATAGACAAAGCAGATTTCAGAATGGAGAATATTATCAAAGATAAAGAGGGACATGGCATAGTGAGGAAGAGGTAAATTCATCAAGAAGACAAAACAGTCTTAAATATATTTGCTCCTAATAATAGGTATTCAAAATGCATGAACCAATACCTTACAGATTTGAAAGGAGAAATTAGAACATATACAATTACAGTTAGAAATTTCAACATTCCCCGGGTACCTGGGTAGCTCAGGTGGCTAAGCAGCTGACTCTTGATTTCGGCTCAGGTCATGATCTCAGGGTATTGGGATCAAGTCCCCTGTCAGACTCTGCACTCAGTGTGGAATCTACTTGAGGATTTCTCTCCCTCTCCTTCTGCCTGTCCCCCTGCTCGCACGTGCCCCCTTTCTCAAATAAATGAATCTTAAAAAAATGATATTTCAACATTCCTTAGTAATTGATGAAACATTTAGAAAATAACCAGTAAGCCTATAGAAAACTCAAAGAACACTATCAACCAGTATGACCTCATTGATATCTATAGAAGTTCCACTGAGCAAGAGCATAATACACATTTTCATCAAGTCCACGTGGAACATTCACCAAGGTGGACCTATACTACTCCATTAAATAAGTCTCAATAAATTTAAAATAACTGAAATCACATAGAGTATGTTCCTTGCCCACAGCAAAAATGACAACGTAAATATATCAGGGAAAACCCCAAATAGTTGGAAGTTAACACACTTCTGAGTAACCCACAGCCAAAAAAAAAAAAAAAAAAATTAAAGAAAATTAGAAAATATTTTGCACTGAATGAAAATGAAACATACCCATAGAAGTTTCTGAGATCCAGCTAAAAGAGTACTTAGAGAAAGATTTATTGCATTGAATGATCACATTAGAAAATTAAAATTGTCTTAGATTAATAATCTTATCTTCTACCTAACAAAACTATGAAAAGCAGAGCAAGTTAAACCTGAAGTTAGCAGAGAGAAGGAAATAATAAAGACAAAAGGATAAAAAATGATAGAGAAAAGCAATAGAGAAAATCAGTGAAACCAAGAGCAGCTATGTTTAAAGAAATCAAAATTGATAAACCTCTAGCCAGCCTGATCAGTGAAAGGAGAGAAGACACAAATTACCAGTATCAGGAATGAAAAAGAGAGCATCACTACAGATTCTACAGGTATTAAAAGACAAATCAGGGAATATTATGAAAATTTGTATGCCAACATATTCAACAACCTAAATGAAATGAAAACCTTGAAAAACACAAACTAAGAAAGCCCGTTGAAGAAGAAATAGATAAACAGGAAAGTCATCTTATCTATCTAAAATTTTAAATCTGTAATTTCAAACCTGCCCACAAACTACAGGTCCAAATAGAATTCACTCACTGGTGAATTCTGTCAAATAATTAAAGAAGAAATAATACCAATCCTATAAAAATGCTTTTATAAAGAAGAAGAGAAGGAATGTTTCCTAAGTCATTGGTTCAGCATTATTCAGATACCAAAACCAGACCATGTTATTACAAGGCAGGTAAAAACCAATGTACTTCATGAACATAAACACAAAAATCCTTAACAAAATGTTAGCAAATTAAATCTGGCAACATATAAAAAAGAATAAAGAACATGGCAAAGTGGAGTTTCTCTCAAGAATGAAATAGTAAATGTGTTTCACCACATTAACAGACAAAATCAAGCAATGTAATTTATTACATTAATAGATGAAAAGGAAAACCATGTGGTCAATTCAACAGATGCAGAGAGAGGATTTGAGAAAACTCAAAACTCATTCATAATAAAAACTCTCAGCAACCTAGGAATAGAAAGGAACTTCTTCAAACTAATGAATCTACGAGAAACCAACAGCTAACGTCATATTTATCAGTGCACAACTGTATGCTTCCTCCTTAGAACTGGAAAGAAGATAAGAATATCTCCTTTTTTCACTTCTGTTCAACATTATACCAGAGCTCTTAAGCATTACATTAATGTAAGAAAAAGAAATAAAAGGGAGGGGAAGGGGGAACTAACTTGGAAAGGAAGAAATAAAATAATCTTTATTTATAGTTGATATGACCTTGTATATCCCCCCAAAAAAGTGAATCTACAAAAATGTGAATAAGAGGACATAAAAAGAATAGTTAGAGTTTAGCAAGATTGCATAATACAAGGACAATGCACAACACATCAATTGCATTTCTACATACTAGCAACGAATTATTGGAAATTGGAATAAAGACAACTATTTACAAAAGGGTCAAACAACAAGAAATACTTAGGAATAAGGTTAAAAAGTATGTACAAGAACTTTACCCTAAAAATGATGTGTTTATTGACAGAAGACTCAATATTGAGGTCAGTTGTCCTCAAATTGTTCTATAGATTCAACACAATATCAAGCTGATCCTTAAATTTATATGGAATTTAAATTACATGGAAATTCAAAGATCTTAGAATAGTCAAGACAGGGGCGCCTGGGTGGCTCAGTTGGTTAAGCGTCCAACTCTTGAACTCGGGTCTTGATCTCAGGGTTGTGAGTTCAAGCCCCACTCTGGGTTCCATGCTGCGTGTGGAGCCTACTTAAAAAAAAAAAGAATAGCCAAGACAATTTTGAATAAGAAGAAAATTTGCATGGGTTTGCACTACCTGATTTCAAGACATATTAAAAATTACAGTAATCAAGTATGATATCGGAATAAACATAGACAAGAAAATCCAGGGGTGCCTGTCTGGGTGGCTCAGTTGGTTAAGCATCTGACTTCAGCTCAGGTCATGATGTCAGGGTCCTGGAATCAAGCCCCATGCCAGGTTTCCTGCTCAGCGTGCCTGAGAGAGACCTAACTGAGAATTTCCCTCTCCCTCTGCTCCTCTTACTGCTTGTGCTCTCTCTCTCTCTCTCTCAAATAAATAGATAAATAAACAGATAAACAAACAAACAAACAAACAAATAAATAAATAAAAGAAAATCTAGAAATAGACTCACATAGGTATGATTGATTTTTATCAAAGCTGTCAATTCAATGATAGTCTTTATTAACCAATAGCATTGGAACAATTAGCCATGGGAGATAATAAATGAACTTTGACTTGTGTCACATCATATATAAAAATAATTCCTAAACATAGAGCTACAATTTTAAAAGTTTAGAAGAAACCATAAGAGAAAAATTTTGTCACCTGGGTAGTAAGTAGAGGTAAGACACAATATACAAATCAAAAGTACTGATGAATTAAACTTTATCAAAATGTAAAACTTTTGCTCTTGGAAAGATAGTATCAAGAAAACAAAAGGGCAAATCAAAGGCTAGGTAAAAATATTTGCAAAACCTGTGTCTGATGAAGGACTTGTATATAGAATAAAAAGAACTCTTTCAATTAAATTATAGGAAGACAAATGACTCAAAAATGCAAAAGACTTAAATGGACACTTCAACTAAAGAAAATATGTAAATAGCAAATAAGCACATAAAAAAGTTCAACATTACTTAGTCATTAAGGAAATGCAGATTAAAGCCACGGTGAGATGCCATTACACACCTACTGTGTGTAGGCCACAATAAACACCTTGGCAATATGAAGTGTTGGCAAGGATGTGGAGAAACTGGAGCTTTCCTATATTACTGGTGGGAACACAAAAATGATACAACCACTTAGGAAAACAGTATGATGGTTTCTTAAAACGCTGCTATAAGCCCTTGCAATCCTGCTTTTACATGTATATCCAACAGAAATGAGCACATATGTCAGCAGCAAAGACTCTCATGAACATGAATTTTTTTCCAGCAGTTTTCCCCACAGGGAACACCCGAAACAATTAGTTAATGGATAAACAAAGTCTGACATATTCATTCATTGGAAGACTACTGATATGTGCAGCTGTGTGAATGAATTCAGAAACGTTATGGTTAGTAAAAGCAGACACAACAGACTACAGTGTATGATTCCATTTATATGAAATTCTAGAAAAGCAGAACTATTGTGAAAAAAAGCAGAACAGTAGTGCCTAGGGTCATGGATGTGAGAAGAGATGGATGGTAAAGGGGCATGAGGGAACTTTGAGAGGTAATAGAAATGTTCTATCTTGCCTGTGGTGGTGGTTACCAGGTACAGACTTTTGTCAAAACTCATCAAACAACACTCTTAAAATGGAGAATGTTTAAATAATGGCATATTACTCAGTAATAAAAAGATATACGGGTGTCTGGGGGCTTGGTTGGTTGAGCATCCAACTCTTGGTTTTGAATCAGGTCCTGATCTCCTGGGTCATGGGATCCAGCCCTGGTCGGGCTTCATGCTCAGCTGGAGCTGAGCTCAATCTCTCTCTCAAATCAATCAATCAATCAATCAATCTCTAAAAATAAAGATACAAACTACAGATTCATGTAACAACATGGATAAAACTCACAGACATTATCATGAATGAAGAAGCCAGATACACAAGAATGCATACTGTATTATTCTATTTATTTGAAGTTCTAGAATATGCAAAAAAATCATGTACAGTGAAAAAAATCAGAGATGTGGTTGCTCCTGAAGCATGGGCTGGGGAATATCGACTGGAAAGAGGCCTAAAGTAACTTTTGGGGGGGGGAGTGGTAATATGCTGTGTTCTGATTGAAGTGTGGGTTACACAGGTGTTACACATTTGTCAAAGTTATTAAACGGTACACTTAAGATCTGTGCATTTCATTGTGTACAAATTATACCTCAGGAAGGTATTCTAAGAAATTTAAAAAATGCTTTCGTATGCACTATTTCATTTGTTCTTCCCAACAACCTAAGAGGGGAATGCCATGAATCACCCCCCACGCCCCACAATACATAACACATTTCACATTTCAAAAATCCAATGTTCAAACAAAATATAGGTCTTGCCTGAGCTCACACAGCCAGGATAAGTTTTCTGCCTTTCCACTCCTATTCCACTTTTCTTTCGATTATGTGTGCTACTGAGTGGCTTTAACTGAGCCATGGGTCACAGGATAAGCTGGTCCTTTACAAATATGCAAATAGGATATGATGCCACATACCCCAGCCAAACCCGTACGTTTTCCAAAATAACAGGACTCCAATAAAAACAGGAACATAAAAATATCCTCCACAGGGCTCATTCACGTGGGCACAGAACAGTGTTTAAATTGCAATCCACATGCCAGTTCTTCCTCCACCCGTTGTTAAATCGTAAAACAAAACCACTCAAATGATAACAGATAGCAATTGAGCCATTGCTGGTTGACAACTTCCAGTTGATCAGCAGAGTTGCTGATTGCTGCTGTCATCCAGTGGGTTTGTGAGGAGCTTCAGAAATGGGCAAAGCTCTGGGACATCCGTCACTCCTTATTGCGGGTGTCTTAGTGCACACAGGAGGGCCCTAGGTCCTTCCTCAAGAATGTCTCTCTGGGCATGTGGGCGTCATGGGAGCAGTTGATTTCCCCAAGCAGGGGGGTGTCCTCTCCTCACTGACGTAACAGGATATTATGTGATAGATGAAATGATCTAGAATCTCCTACTAAATATTCAATGTGCAATTGTCCAAAGTCACAAATATTTTGGCTCTGTTGTAAAAGACAAACGGCAATTCACCCCTTAGAAGTTTGGAGAGCTGGAGACTTGATGGTATTTTATTCTGAATTTTCCCATGAGGAATTTGAGAAATACTCTTCCTTGTTAATGGATTCCTAGATACTGTTGTTATTAATTCACTTCTTAAAAACTTTCCTTTGGTCTAACTTCTGGCTTTGCCCAGGTCTGTGGTTTATATTTCTCGAGAAGCTTCAGAATGAACCCATTCCTGTACCTTTTTACCTCTAGATGGCGCTCTTCTCATTCCATCTCAGATTTCCCAGTTTGCAAAAATGCCAGGGAAGAATGTGGCACAGGCGGTAACTGTCTTGCATTCTTCTTTTTGTGAAGATTCTCACACAAAGAATAAACCTCCCTTCCTGTCTCCCTTCGTCCCTCTCTCCCTTCCTCCCTTTTGTTCAATGAATGTTACTGAGCACTTACTATGTGCCAGGTATTGGGAATGCAAAGTTATTAATGACAGTCCTTCTCCTTAAGTTACATCCAATAACAGAGACAGATGTGGATCCAGATAATTATAACACAGTTTTAAAGCGCTAGATGCAAGAAGATGAACTTGGAAAGTTAGGTCTAGATTGTGAAGGGATCTGTATGCCACGTAAGGAGGCAGATTTTCCTGAGAGGACAATAGAGAATCTTGTAGTGTTTTTTTTTTTTTTAAGATTTTATTTATTCATTTGACACAGAGAGAGAGATTACAAGTAGGCAGAGAGGCAGGCAGAGAGAGAGGAGAGAGGAGGAAGCAGGCTCCCTGCTGAGCAGAGAGCACGATGTGGGCCTCGATCCCAGGACCCTGGGATCATGACCTGCGCCAAAGGCAGCGGCTTTAACCCACTGAGCCACCCAGGCGCCCGAGAATCTTGTAGTGTTTTAAGCTAGGAAGAGACGGGGTCAGATCTGAGCGTTGGGGAGATCCCTCTGGCCTCCATGTGTAGGGTGGATTGGGGCTGTGAAGATTAGAGACTCCTTTGCTGGCTCTCCCTCCTTTTCCTGGCCTCTGTCAATTAGAGGGTCTCAAGGCTCCGTCCGGGGCTTTCTTTTTGCTCCCTTCTCTTTCCTTCTCTAGCTATACCCTGCTCCACTTCTGTGTCAGGGGGTCTCCGTAGTCCCACCGCTTTAAACAGGACCTACTGAGTGATGACTCTCAATTTTGTTCCTAACCCCGACCTCTCTCTCTGACCTGCAGCAGCTGCTACCTAAAAGCCTTCTCCACCTCCACTGGGCTGTCTGGAACCTAATCTTCCCCACCAGAGTAAATATCACCAGCATCCATCCGGTTAGGTACCAAGCACAGCCCGTTAGGCACCCTCCTTTTCCACTATGCCCCACGCCAATCCATCAAGTTGGCACCGTTGCCAAAGTACATCCCAGATCCATCCACTTCTCTCTATCTTTCCCACCATCACTCTAGCCCAAGCCACCATGACCCCTCA
Source organism: Ailurus styani (assembly GCA_002007465.1). Classification (NCBI taxonomy): domain Eukaryota; kingdom Metazoa; phylum Chordata; class Mammalia; order Carnivora; family Ailuridae; genus Ailurus; species Ailurus styani. Next base: position 1,984,700 of record LNAC01000241.1, on the reverse strand, counting down.
TTTGCACTACTGCAGTAATGCCATACTGTACTGCCTTCTTTTCACACCCCCCCCAACAAATCCATTGACCACACACTAATTGGAGGGATTTCCTAAAGACATAAGTCAGATTATGTTACCTCTCTGCTTAAAATCTATCCATCACTACCCATTGCATTTAGGAAAAAAATTCCCCAACTCCAATCTGAGGACAAAAAGGCCTTCTGTTATTTGGTCTCATCTACCTTGCTCTGAATCCATAGCTCTCGCTCCCTCTACTCCAGCCTCCCTGTTCCTTTGTCCCTCCCACAGGTTTGTACTTACTCTTTCTGGAATACTCAGGGCAACCCTGGGGGCTTCTCCTTAGCTACCAAGTTTCCTCCTGTGGGGCCAGCTGCCCTCTGCCCTCGGGTGCTCTTTCTCTCACTCACATTGCTTGGCTTACTCTCTTCCTAGAACTCAGCATGATGTGTATGCATCTTATTTCGTGGCTTTCTCGCCTGGCTCTCTCTCTACAGTAGACACTCTATAAGACTAGGGACTTCTCTCTTACTCACCGTCATGTCCTCAGGGTCTAAAAAAGAGCCTGGTGCAAAAGGCATGTCTTGAATAAATGAACGTGCGTGATTTAGGGGGTGTGGCAACAGTTCAGATGAGCGATTATGAGAGCTTGAACTAAATCAGTAAGTGACAAGATGGGAAACAGAGGAGATTTCAATCAATGTACGTGAAGAAGATTGCATCAGTAAGACTTGGTGACTGAAGGGCGGGCGGGGGTGGGGACAAGGGGTTACGGAGATTTCTTGGCTGGGTGGAAAATGATGCCATTGATGTAATGTAAAATTTAGGAGAAGCAAGAATGAAACAGGCATGTGTAGGAGCTGTGGGGCTGGAGAAGATTAAGAAAAACAATGACTTGATCTGTAGAATTGGCTAGGGCTCCAAGACAATTTTGCAAGTAGAATTAGATTGTAGATATTTTCATTTGAAATCCAGGTTTTTGCAATTTAGGCATGTATTAAGATATTTCTGAGTCTACTGACTTTTTCTGCTTCTAAATTCTTTGTCTCCTCTTCTACCTTTACAAATGCTTTTGGGTGGGGCGCCTGGGTGGCTCAGTCCATTAAGCGTCTGCCTTCGGCTCAAGTCATGAGCCCAGGGTCCTGGGATCGAGCCCTACGTCGGGCTCCCTGCTCAGGTAGGAGACTGTTTCTCCCTCTCCCTCTGCCTGAGTCTCTCCTGCTTGTGCATGCGCTCTTCTCTCTCTGTCAAACAAATAAATAAAATATATATAAAAAATAGAAATGTGTTTGTGTGTGTGTGATCCGTGAAAGAAAATGCCAGAAAGTGAACATCCCAATTTAACTGATTCTGCAATTTTCCCCCATTTTTTGAATATAAAGTCTTTTGACCTCAAAACATTTAAAATCCCCTGAACCACTTGACTTTTTTCTGATCCTTAATGTACTCTGAGCCCAGGTAGTAAAATGTACTGAAAGAAATGGATGGTCTTAAAGGCAGGTGGGACCTGAGAGGTCATTCAGTTCTGCTGAGGAAGAAAGCGTCCAGGGTAAAGATGACGTGTCAGGTGGCTGAACCCAGAAAGACCCCGGGAAAGTGGAGGTCATCAAACCCACTGAACGCCCTGAATTTGAACTCGGCCTCTGACTGAGGCAGCAGAAGCCTTCAGAATACCGGCCGCACATTCGCTGCTGGTTGTTGCTCGTTGTCACCGAGGCTCCGTTTGATTCTCCATCTTCATGGCCCGTACCGAAGCTCATCATTTTCCCTTTCAGGGTTGTTCCTGGTGCTGCTGCAAGATGTGTGAAGGTACTGCCTTTTGCAAAACTGTTTTGTTTTTGTGTTTTAATAGATTTTTTTTCTTTACTTGAGAGAGAGAGAGAGAGTGCTAGCGAGCAGGTGGAGGCAGAGGGAGAGAGAATCTGAAGCTGACTCCATGCTCAGTGCTCAACACCCAGTCCAACACGAGGCTCAGTCTCATGACCTGGAGATAAGGACCTGAGCCGCAACCGAGAGTCGGAGGCTTAACTGACAGAGCCCACCCGGGGTCCCCGTTCTGTTGTTTTAATGGCAGTGTTAGCCTCCCGCCCTCATCCTGTCTGATACCTTACTTAGCAAGTGAGTAGTCTAAGTGATTCCATCTCCCACCTCTCTGTTCCTTCTGCTATATGAACACCTTCTCTCCCTTTTCCCTTCTGCTTCCCATGCAGGACATCTGGTCTCAGCAGGAGTTCGGATGCACGGCACCGGCCACCCAAGTGGTCCTGGGGACAGCCCTTGGAGCAAGAGCTGATGCAGACTTGGCGAGTTTGTCAGCCTTCTCAAAACCTTCTGACATTTTGCCTGGGGCTGCACTGTTCCTCCACGGGGTATTACTTAAGACTCTGTGTGCACACTGGAAGCCACAGCAATCAGACAGACCCTAAAACAGCATGGGCACACACTACACGTTTGCCCACCCTGGTGCTAACAGTGGGGACCAGCCCACCTGGTACTTAGGACAGTAGGCAAAACCACCCACCCGTGGGACCACGCTCTCGACAAAGGCCATCCTCATTTTCTGAGTTCCAGAACAGAGAGACTTCTGAGCACATCATGCCCTGGGCACCTCTTGGGGGGCCAGATCTTTCCTTCATGAGCCAGACATAATTCTGGCTACACAAGGCACCAAAAGGCAGAAGAGCTCATTTTCTGCTCATGGCCTCCCAGAGACTGCAAAACCCTAAAGGCTGTCCGTACAGCCAACCATATTTTTTGAGCATAGGGGACGTTTTTCTCAAATAACTTAGGGATCTTATCAAGATAGAGCCTGAGTCTGTGCTTCCATTACTTAAATGCCCTTGAGTCGGGAGAAGGTTAACACTGCCTGTCTGAAGATGAATCAAAATCATCACTGGGCTTCAATCTCCCACATGATTTGACCTCAACTTATATTTATAGAATCATCTGCTACTGCTCCCCAACACACATTCTGCATTTTAACAAAATGATACAGTTTTTCTCTCAAATACACCTGTGCTTTCCGATTTCTAAACTCCTCTTCTTCCAGGCACATATCCTTCCCTCTACGTACATTGTCCACATTCCTTCAGCTCCGTGGCTCAAAGTTATATCCATCCGTCATGCCTAATTTCAGTAATTCTCTCCATAAAGAATTTCCTGTTTGTGCCAGTGAAAATGCTTCCCCCTTCTTCAAAAGTCTGATAGCTCAGTTTAGATCTCTGTTATCACATGTTACCTTGTAGTTTAGTTATTTGAGTACACACTTTATCTATCTCCTGCCTTAATTAGACTGTAAACTATCCAAGGGAAGGTCATTCTTTGCCATCTCTCTATCCCCCATAGCATCTAAAACAGCCCTTTGCACCTGATAGGAGCTCAATAAACATCTGTTGGGAAATGAATGAGAATCAAGAAATGAGTAGTTAAGGAAACATAAAATGAGTAGTTAAGGCATTTTGGAGCCCGGAAAAACTCAGCTGGTCCCTGGGACCAGAATGAAAGAGAAAGGCAAGAGCAGGAAATGTGCTGGTTTGATCTCTCTTTGGAGGCAGCCAGCTGCAGCCCCAAAGAAACACTTTCCTTAAAAAACAAAAACAAAAACAAAAACAAAACCAGCAAACAAAGTTGGCAGAGGAAGTGATGATGTCAACCTATGCCTCCAAGGATGTGTCACTCAAATAAAACGCCACAGCTCAAACACTGAGGTCTACACCTTCACCCCTCATCTTTCCCCTAGGTTTTCTGGAACATGCACACACACATGCACACATGCACACACACTCACACTTGTTTCTGGTAGATAAACATCACACATGTTTTAGAAGCTTTTAAGTTTTCTTGGTAGGGCAGACAGTATCATCCAGAATATGGGTATATTATGCGCATTTCAGTTCTTCTTTATTTTTTGTAAAGGCCAAGATTATAGGCAAGAAATGATGTTGGTTAGGCTTAAAATACCCATGGACTATGGCTGGTATCAGAAGAATCACCATATCGTGATACTGAAAAGTATTGAGCAGGTGGCTGGGGGAGCTGGGAAGGGGACCTGAACAGGACCAGCTCTGGCTAGGGCCACAGAGCTGTCTGGAGGGGACAGGGAGTTTGTGTCATAGGGGGATGGTGTTGTCTGCATAGACTAGGGGCTGGTCACTCTGACCTTTGATCTTCCTGAGGTCATGTCTCTAGTGCTGAGTCAGTCTTGGAGCATCAGATTTCCTTTTGTTACAGACTTCCTGAGGTTTAATTTACAGACGTTAAAATTCATTCAAGTATACAGTTTAATTATTTTCATAAATTTATAGAGGTTTGCAACCATCACAATCCAGTTTTAGAACATTGCTATCAACATGGGACACCTAGGAGGCTCAGGTGGTTAAGCAGCTGCTTTCAGCTCACATCATGATCCCAGGGTCCTGAGATCGAGCCCCACATCAGGCTTTCTGCTTGGTGGGGAGCCTGCTTCTCCCTCTCCCTCTGCCTGCCTGTGGCTCTCCCTGCTTGTGCCCTCTCTCTCTCGCTCTCTGTCAAATAAATAAATAAAATCTTTAAAAAAAGAGAGAGAACATTGCTATCATCCTAAAAACTCTATTAAGTATATAGGCAATCAATACAGACTCCAATAGCCTGCCTCAATTATTTACTGATCAGATTTCTGTCTATAATTTGCCTTTCCAGTACATTTCCTATAAAAGGACTCATATAATAGATATAATCTGTCTTATTTAAGTGTGATTTTTTTTAGCTTCATCCACGTTGTTACATGTACTGGTATTTCATACCTTTTTAATTGCTGAATAGCATTCCATTGTATGGATATACTACCTTGGGTTTAGTCATTCACCAGCTGGTAGACATTTGGATTATTTCCAGTTTGGGGTCATTATGAACAATGCTGCCAGGAACATCTGTTTTATAAGTCTTCATGTCTTATGGACATGTCTTCATTTTTCTAGGATAGATTCCTTTGAGTGAAACTCCTGGGTAAATTTATGTTTAATTTATTTTTTTAAGATTTTATTGTTAAGTAATCTCTACACCCAATGTGGGGCTTGAACGTACAACCCCAAGATCAAGAGTCACATACTCTACCCACTGAGCCAGCCAGGTGCCCCAGCTCACATTTAATTTAAAGAAACAACCAGACAGGTTTTCGAAGTGGGTGTACCATTTTTATTCCTGCCAGTAATGTGTGAGGGTTCCCACGTTTCCATACCCTTATCAATACAAGCAGTCTAGTGAGTCTCCAGTGGTATCACATTAGGATTTTAATTTGCATTTCCCGATGACTAATGATGTTGAACACCTTTTCATGTGTTTATTAGCTATATATGTTTTTCTTGCTTATTCAAGTCTTTTATCTGTTTTTAAATCAGGTTGTTTGTTTTCTTGTTATCAAGTTGTAAAAGTTCGTTTTATATTCTGGATGTAAGTCCTTTATCAGATATATATTTTATAAATATTTTATCCCCGCCTGTGGCTGGCCTTTCTACTTTGTTGAAGTTTCTTCAAGCACAAAGATTTTTTTAATTTTAGTAAAATGCAAATTATCCATTTTTTTATGGCTTCTGTTTCAGATCCATGAAGACTTTCAGAAGGTTTCTTAAAGGTTTTCCTTTTACATTTTCTTTGAAAAGTCTCATAGTGTTAACCCTTACACTTAGGACTATGATGCATTTTTTTTCTCCAAGTATTTTATTTAAATTCAAGTTAGTTAGTGATACATATAATGTAGTGTTGGTTTCAGGAGAATTTAGTGATTCATCATTTATATATAACACCCAGTGCTCATCACAAGTGCCCTCCTTAATGCCATCACCCATTTAGCCTATCCCCCACCCAATTCCCCTCCAGCAACTGTCAATTTGTTCTCTATCATTAAGAATCTCTTATGGTGGGGTGCCTGGGTGGCTCAGTGGATTAATGCCTCTGCCTTCGGCTCAGGTCATGATCTCAGGGTCTTGGGATCGAGTCCTGTGTCGGGGCTCTCTGCTTAGCAGGGAGCCTGTTTCCTCCTCTCTTTCTCTGCCTGACTCTCTGCCTGCTTGTGATCTCATTCTCTCTCTCTCTGTCAAATAAATAAAATAAAATCTTTTAAAAAAAGGAATCTCTTATGGTTTGCCTCTCTCTGTGTTTTTATCTTGTTTTATTTTTACTTTCCTTCCCCTATGTTCATCTGTTTTGTTTCTTAAATTCTACATGTGAGTGAAATCTTACAGTATTTGTCTTTCTCTGACTTATTTTGCTTAACATAATACACTCTAGCTCCATCCACGTCATTGCAAATGGCAAGAGTTCATTCTCTTTGATAACTGAGTAATATTCCAATCTGTGTCTGTGTGTGTGTGTCTGTGTGTGTGTGCACATGTACACATGTACAGAAAGAGCCCAAGTGTCCATCAACTGATGATGCGGTATACCACATCTTCTTTATCCATTCATCAGTTGGTGGACGCTTGGGCTCTCTCCATAGTTTGGCTATTGTTGATAATGCTGCTATAAACATCGGGGTGCATGTATCCCTTCGTACCAGTATTTTTTAATCCTTTGGGTAAATACCCTGTAGTGCAATTTCTGGGTGATAGGGTAGTTCTATTTTTAACTTTTTGAGGAACCTCCATACTGTTTTCCAGAGTGGCTGTACCAGTTTGCATTCCCGCCAGCAGTGCATGAGGTTTCCCTTTTGACTGTGATGCATTTTGAATTAATTTTTATGTATGATGTGAGAAAAAGATCCAAGGTCATGTTATTGCTTATGAATATTTCCTATCCCAGGTTATTGTTGTAAAGATGATCATATTCAGTAGACACTGAATTGTTACTTGTTACTTTAGTTGAAAATCAATTGACCACAAATGTAGTGTTTTATTTCTGGACTCTCAATTCTGGTCCAATACACTGTATGTCCATCTTAATGCCAATCCCACATTGCCTCGATTACTGAAACTTCTAGTAAATTTTGTAATCATGTAGTGTAACTTCTTTCACCTTTTTCTTCTTTTACAGAATTGCCTTGGCTACTCTAGATCTTTTGCATTTCTCTGTAAATTTAGGTTCAGCTTGTCATTTCTACCAAAAAGCCTAACAAGATTTTAATAAGTCCCTTCTATAAATCAATTTAAGTAGAAATGACATCTTAAAGATATCAAGTCTTCCAATCCATGAACATTTCATCTTCATTTTTAAGATTTTACTTCAAATTTAATTCCTTCTTCTTTTTCTAGTTCCCTAAGTTTACTGATTTTAGATCTTCCTTCTTTTGTGATATATGCATTCAGTGCTATAATATTCCTGTAAGCACTGCATTCCACACATTTGGATAAGTTGTATTTCATTTTCATTTAGCTCAAAATATTTTTTAATTCCTCTTTAGATTTCTTTCACCCATGTGTTATTTAGAAATGTGTTGTTTAATCTCCAAACATTTTGGGATTTTTCTAGATGTCTTTCTTTAAAAAAAAGATTTTATTTATTTGTTTGACAGAGAGAGAGAGAGAAGACAGCGAGAGAGGGAACACAAGCGGGGGAAGTGGGAGAGGAAGATGCAGTCTCCCTGCTGAGGAGGGAACCCAATATAAGACTCAATCCCAGGACCCCAGGATCATGACCTGAGCCAAAGGCAGACGTCCAATGACTGAGCCACCCAGGCGCCCCTCTAGCTATCTTTCTGGTATTGATTTTTAGTTTAATCTCATTGTCGTAAGAACATACTTTGTATAATTTCTATTTTAAATTTGTTAAGGTTTGTATAAAGGTTCAGAATGCCATCTATCATGCTGAATATTCCATGTGAATTTGAGAAGAATGTATATTCTACACTTGTTGGATGAAGTACTATATAAACGTCATTTAGATCCAGTTGATTAATTGTGCTATTCAGTTCAGCTATATCCTTATTGATTTTATGCCTGCCGGATCCATCATTTATGAAAGAGGGGTTTGAAGTTTCCAACTACAGTAGTGGATTTGTCCAATTCTCTTTGAAGTTCTATCAGTTTTTGCCTCACTTATTTTGACACTCCGTTGTTAGGTGCATACATGTTAAGGATTGTGTCTTGGGGAATTGACCCTTTTATCACTGTGTAATGCCCTTTTAATCACCAATAATTTATCTTGTTCAAGTATGTTTGTGTGAAATTAACAGAGCTAATATGGTTTTCCTTTGATTAGTGTTAGCATGGGATCTCTTACCTCACCTCTTTAACTTATCTGTATCTTCATATTTAAAATGGGCTTCTTATAGACAACATATAGTTGGGTCTTACGTTTTTATCTGTTATGACAATCTCTTGTCTTTTAATTTCTGTATTTACTATTCACATTTTAAGTAATTCTTATATAGTTAGATTATTATCTACCACATTTATAACTGTCTTATATTTGTTACTTGTTTTTTCTTTTTTTTAACCTCTACTCTTTTAATGCCTTCTTTTTGTTCTTATTGAGAATTTTATAATAGTCCATTTCTCTCCTATCAACATCAATTATACTTCTCTTTTAGAAAAGATTTTATTTATTTATTTGACATAGAGAGAGAGGGAGGGAAAGAGCATGAACCCGGGGGAAAGGCAGAAGGAGAGGGAGAAGCAGACTCCCTGCTGAGCAGGGAGCCAGATGTGGGGCTCCATCCAGGAACCCTGTGATCATGACCTGAGCTGAAGACAGAAACGAACCAATTGAGCTACACAGGTACCCCCAATTATACTTCTTTTCAAAATATTTTAGTGGTTTAGTGGCCTAGAGTTTATAATATATATTTACAACTAATCTAACTCTACTTTTAAATAGGTCTGTATTTATAGTTCTCGATTCCTTCCTCCTTTTATAATATTGCAGTCATTCATTTGGCCAAATGCTATAACCACCCTGTATATCATTACTATTAGTACTTTGAACAAATAGCTATCTATTAGATCAATTAAGAATAAGAAAAGGTAAAGTTTTAATTTTGTTTAATTTTAAAAATTTTTATTTATTAATTTTATTTAGTATTTCACTTATTTCTTGTCCAGTGTTCTTCCTCTGATTATATAGATCCAAGTTTCTAAACTATGTCATTTCTTTTCTCTCTGAAGAGCTTCTTTTAAAATATTTCTTAGGGGCGCCTGGGTGGCTCAGTCCGCTGGGCATCTGATTCTTGGTTTTGGCTCAGGTCATGATCTCTGGGATCATGGGATCAAGCCCCATGCGGGGCTCCCCACTCAGAGGACAGTCTGCTTCACCTCTCCCTCTGCCTCTTCTCCTGTTCATGGACACTCCGTCTTTCTCTCAAATAAATGGTTAAATCTTAAAAATAAAATCAAATAAAAAATAAAACATTTCCTGGAGGGCAGGCCTACTGGTGATAAAGCCTCTCAGTTTTTATCTGAGAAAGTCTTTATTTCTCCTTCACTTTTGAAGAAAAATTTCATTGGACATAGAATTCTAGGTTGGTGGGTTTTTTTTTCTTTCAACTGTTAAAATATTTTACTCTGCTCTCTTGCTTGCATGGTGTCTGGTGAGAAGTCCACGCAACTTTCATCCTTGTGCCTCTACAGGTAATGTCCCTCCCCTCCCCTGTCCCCAGCTTCTTTGAAGACTTCCTTTGCCTTTAGTTTTCTGAAGTTTAAATACAAGATCCCTCAGTAAAGATATTTTGGTATTTATCCTGTTTGGTGTTCTCTTAGTTTCCTATAGTTTGATGTCTTTCATTAATATTGGAAAATTCTCTGCCATTATTACTCAATTTCTTCTGCTCCCTTCCCTCTTTTTTCTCCTTCTGGTATTCCCACCACACTTATGTTATACTTTTTGTAATTGTCCCACAGTTACTAAATATTCTCTTCTTTTGCTTTCATTTTTTTTTCCTCTTTGCCTTTCAGTTTGGGCAGTTTCTTTTGACACATCTTGGTTCTCACTGATTCTTTCATCGGCTGTGTCCAGTGTACCGGTGAACCCATCAAGGGCATTCTTAATTTGTGTTACAGTATATTTGATTTCTACCATTCCTTTTGATGCTTTCTTAGAGTTTCTATTTCTCTGTTCACATTCCTGCATGTTGCCTACTTTTTCATTATAACCCTTCACATATTAATCATAGCTATTTTACATTCCATATCCCAGAATTCCAAAATCTTTGTCATATTTGTGTCTGCTTCTGATGCTTGCTTTGTCTCCCTAGATGGTTTTTACTTGCCTTTAGCATGCCTTATGATTTTTTGGTTGAAAGCAAGCATGCCTTTGCTTTTAGGCAACATGAACTGAGGCAAACAGGCCTATCATGTGAGGCTTCCTGTCAATCTGGCTAGAAGCTGGGCTGTATTTACTGTTTACTGCGCCTGTACCTCCCAGGGGTTTCAGTTGCCTCCTCTGTCCTCGTGTTTTTCAGCTCTCTCAGTTGTGATCAGCTCTTATGATATTGGAGCCCTGTTGATGTGCTGGTGAGAGTGTTGGAGGGAGAAGATTTCTATAATCTTATGATTCAATCTCAGTCATTTAGTGTGTCTGAGTGTCTGGGCTATGACCTTCAGAAGTTTTTCTGTCTTTTTTGTGTTTCCTTTGGGTGAAACAGAAAATCTGTAGGGAGCTGGAGTTGGCCTCCCCCTGATAAAGTTCCCTCTAATAAAGTTGGTCCTTTGCAGAGGAGATCTTTGTTATGAACACTCTAGACATATATAAAAATGGTTATTTTCCCTTCACTTCTGCTTGAAACAGGAGGGACTTTTTGTCAGATCCTCACCTTGAAGATGTGGTAGTGTTGCCAAAGGTAAAGCCAAGGTGAGTGTGGGGGCTTTCCTGAAACCGCACCTGCAGGAGCTTATTACTCTCAGGCAAATCCACACTCAGCCTCCAACAATTCATCGAAATTATCATTGAAGTATTCCTACCATTTCATGGCTGTAGCAGCTTCTCCTTTAGGGGAGCTGATGGAGGCTGTGATTCTCTGTATTTACCTGTCTCTCCAGACGTCAGGCTGCCACTTTGCCCTGTGCCAACTATCTGATGGGTCTTAGAAAAGTCACTTACTTTTGGCTTGTTCAGTTTTTATCCTGTTGAAAGGAGGGATGAATTCAAGATTTTTTCATGTCATAACTAAAACTGGAGTTCCACCATTCTTTTCCTTTTAATCTCCTCGTTCCTTGAATCCAAGCTACTTTTCTTGGAGACAGCATGGAGTTTGGTCTTGCTCTTTTTTATTCAGTCTGACAATCTGTGCCTTTTGAGTGTTTAGTCATAATTCTTCCCTCACTCCCCTTCTGTAGGGGTTTTTTCCCACATCACCAAGCAATTCTCACACATCAGCTGTGTGTCCTACAATTCAACTCTAATTCTGACACTTGCTATCTGGAGGCAGCATCAGATTCCACAGATCAAAGGTTCAGCGCCACAAGACTGTCCCCCACCTCAGACCCCAGCTGCAAGCTTAGGTTGTTATTTGTGCTTCTGACTTGCTGGATATAAATCAGAGGTTCCTCTGCCCCCCTTCTTGGGTTTGATTAATTTGCTAAAATGGCTGACAGAACTCAGGAAATAAGTTTACTTGCTAGATTACCAGTTTATTACAAAGAATATTAAAAGATATGAATCAACAGCCAGATAAAGAGATACCTAGAGTGAAGGCCCACACAAAGGAGCTTCTGTCCTCATGGAGTTTGGGGCCTGACATGGTGACATGTGGAAGCATTCTGGTTCACCAACCTGAAAGGTCTCCAAACCCCACCCTTTTGAATTTTAACAGAGGCTTCATTACATGGGCACGATTGATTAAATCATGGACCACCAGTGATTGAGTCAACCTTCAGCCCCTTTCCCCTCCCTGGAAATCAGGGGTGGGACTGAAAGTTCCAGCCCTCTAATCATGGTTGTTGATTCCCCTGGCAACCAGCTCCCTCATCTTTAAGGGATTTCCAAAAGTCAACTCATTAACAGAAACTCAGTGGTGGTAGAAAGGGGCTTTTTATGAATAACAAGATATCCAACTCACTTTTATGGCTCTGAAGCGTTTTCAGGAATTGAGGACAAAAGACCGCATAAGAGATGCCACCATTGCCCTTACCGCTTAGAAAATTCCAGTAATTTTGGAACCTGTGGGCTGAAAACCATGGACAAAGACCAAATATATATTTGTTACTACAAATTACAATATCATAGTAGATAATTTATATTTAGTGAATTATAAGGGCACCTGGGTGGCTCAGTTGGTTAGGCATCTGCCTTCAGCTCTGGTCATGATTGCAGGGTCTTGGGATTGAGCCCCATGTCAGGCTCTCTTCTCAGCAGGGAGCCTGTTTTTCCCTCTCCTCTCTGCTTGTGCTCTCTTTCCCTATCTGTGTGTGTGTGTGTCTCTCTCTCAAATAAGTAATGTCTTTATATTTAGTGAATTACTGATAGGGTTGGATCTACATCTGCTATTTTGTTATCTGCTTTCTATTTGTCTCATTTTTAAAATTCTTATCCTCCTCCCTTACTTCTTTGTTTTGTGTTGAATAAATTTTTTGTGCGTCATTTTAATTCTTTTGTTTTTTCCTTTTTGCTATGCTTTTTTCATTATTTTTTTAGTGCTTGCTCTAAGTATTATAATATGCATTTTAACTTATGACAGTCTAATTCTAATAGTAATCAGCCAATAGTAATAATTAACTCTAGAAACTGTTCTGTGGGGGCAGAAAAATTTTTTCCTTTTTCTCTTCTAGGTTTTTGGCTGATCCAATAATTAAATCGATAAAAGACAGATTAATAGCAGAAAAACAATTTTCTTATGTATAGGAGGCCCATAAAAATATGAGACCCAAAGGGCAGCCAGATCATTAAGTCTTACAGAACCTGGGTGGCTCAGGTTAAGTGAGTGGCTCTTGGTTAAGTGTCCGACTCTTGATTTTGGCTCAGGTTATGATCTCAGGGTCGTGAGATGGAGCCCTGTGTTGGACTTCCTGCTCGGGGCCGAGTCTGCCTGGGATTCTCTCTCTGCCCTTCCTGCAGTGCTCTCTCTCTCTTTCTCTCTCTCTCTCTCTCTCTCTCTTTCTCAAATAAATAAATAAAATCTTTCATCGTGAGCCAAGGAAAGGCATAGGAGTCTGGGGATAGAAAGAGGATGGCCATTCATAGAAAGATGAGGGGATATGTTTGAAAAGCAAATGTTGCCCTGTTACGCAGGTAAGTTTCTTAGGTTAAAAAAAAAAAGTCTCTCTAGCAATAGCTCTTTTCCTAGTGAAGAAGGGGCATAGGTCCCCCTTCCAATGTCAATTTAAGCAGTTGAGGGGGAGATAAGGAGCTTTTTCTTAATCTGCAGTCTCTTGAAAGTAATCAACCAAAAATAATCCTTATGACAGAGGCATATTTTGGGGGTGACAAATTCTGCTCTCCTGCAGTACTGCCTTTGAAATTTCAAATAAGAAGTTTCCCAGTCCAGAAGTTAAGTTGACAGATTGTTCCAAATCTCCTTTGAACCAGTCTCAGTCTCGAGAATCGATCAGTTTAGTTAGAGTTGTCTCATTTCAGGAAGCAGTCTAAAGGTGGGCTCCCAAAGTTAGGCCTCTTTTGTGCAAGCAATCAGGTGAACAAAAGAAAAATAAAGGTTAATGGTTGAAGCAGATGGTAAACCTAGTGTCTGAGTCCTGAAAGCTGCCAGTTAAGAATATTTCTAAATGTCAGGCTTAGAAGCATCTTCAGATGGGATGAGGACAGACAGGGGTAATCTGACTGATTTTCCTGATTTGCAGGTTGAATGTCTCTGATGATGCCAGCAGGTGTGCTGGTAAACTTTCTGTGTGGCTCATTCAGCAACAGGCATGGACAAGACTGTCTAAACGTGAGCTATCGTGGTCACTTTTCTGATGTTTCTATCAAATTGTCTAGCTTCGGTTAGCAGGGCATCAAAAAAAAAAAAAGCAGTTTTAGTGCCTAATGATTCCACGTCAAAGGATGTGGGGGGGGGGATGGAAACACTAGTTTAAAGTCTTGTAGCCAAATATTTGAGGAGACTAGAAGAATTCAGGATCTAGTCCTGTTTACAGGTAAATAACAAAACCTCAAAGGCAATGGACAGTAATGGAATTGAATAGCCACAAAGGGTGCTCCTGAAACATAATTTTTTCTCTCTAAAGTCGCTTTCATTGTTACCAAAGATAGCCACATTAAGACTGATTTGTTTGGAAAATAGGTCTAGTTTCAAAAAATTTGGCCTGATTATTTTCTTAAGTGCAGCAAGAAGAGTGGTTGATGACATAGGCTCTTTTAAATCTGCTTTGCTGGAACTTCTCATAAGGAATCTCAGATTGAACTTTTATTTATTTTATTTATTTTGAGAGAAGGGAGAGCCTAAGCTCCCACATGAGGGGGGAGGGGTAGAGGGAGAGAGAGAGAATCTTTTTTTTTTTTTAAGATTTTATTTATTTATTTGCCAGAGAAGGAGAGAGAGAGAGAGAGAGAGAGAGAGAGAGAGAGAGAGAGAGAGAGCACGAGCACAAGCAGGGGAAGCAGCAGGCAGAGGGAGAAACAGGCTCCCTGCTGGACAAGGAGCCTGATGCCAGACTCCATCCCAGGACCAGGATCATGACCAGAGCTGAAGGCAGACACTTAATCAGCTGAGCTACCTAGGCACCCCTCAGATTGAACTTTTAAAAGCTTCTCCAGGCTAGGAAAACAAGCCAAAGTCTCACCGTCAGACTTTGCCTGTAATACCTATAGATCTGGGTAAATTCCTCTCTTTGAAGCCCCAAAGAAATCCCTAGGTGCCTGCATCTGCCAGGAAGTGAACTTGCTTACCTCTATTTAGACTGTCAGGAAGTTTGTAAGCAAGGTAACAGGCTGTTTTTCCAAGGGGCTTTATTGGCTTATAAAGGCAGCCTTAGTTCCTTAATGCTGTCTGGCATATCTGATTCTATGCTCAGCTCTCTCAAATATGACATTCCAGTCAAAGCCTTGGTAATATAACAGATGTTTCCAATTTTGTCCTGTTACGAGTAGAGCAAATTCTTATTGAACTTTTGCATGTAAACTGTACCACCATGAAAATAAAAATACTCACTAAGAGTTTCGAGATTCTGGAGGGATCAGGGAGGGAGAAAATGTAATTGTTTCATCTTTGTTTCCAAAAGTACAGTTTATCAAGTTATTGCTCTAAGACATAGTAGCTTAAGAAAAAATTTTCCTTAAATCTGGAAAAACAAAAGTTTCAAACAAAAAATAAAAATTATAATCATCTTCATCAATGTATGCAGCCCCATGTGATTAATTCTTGTTTTGCTTGAATCCAGTGTTTCCACTAGTTCTGGAAAATTCTTAACCCGTTCGGTTTTATGATCAGAAACCTCTGCTTTCCAGAGCCCTTTCCATGAATTCACTTGAAGAAGAAGCATTCCTCTGGGAATGCTTTTGTAAAGGCATCAGAATAAAACAATGACTGTAAATGCAGAAGACTCACAAATGGGGCGCCTGGGTGGCTCAGTGGGTTAAAGCCTCTGCTTTCGGCTCAGGTCATGATCTCAGGGTCCTGGGATCGAGGCCCGCATCGGGCTCCCTGCTCAGCGGGGAGCCTGCTTCCCCCTCTCTCTCTCTGCCTGCCTCTCTGCCTCCTTGTGATCTCTCTCCCTCTGTGAAATAAATAAATAAAATCTTTAAAAAAAAAAAAAAAGAAGACTCACAAATGGTCATGGCTAAAGAGCTGAAAGTTCATTATAATACTATTAGCAAAGAAATTAGGTTATTTCTGTGACACACAATTTTAAGATAATACCTGGAGTTTCAAGTGGTAACATTATACCAGGACATACTGGAATTTTAGGAATTTCATTCAATTCTGGAATGCTTTAGTATCGATACAAACACAACATGAAAAAGACTTACTACTACTTCTTATTTGACAATGTTTCTCATGTAATTTAACATATTTAATAAGTTTATGACAGGCGCCTGGGTGGCTCAGTGGGTTAAAGCCTCTGCTTTCGGCTCAGGTCATGATCTCAGGGTCCTGGGATCGAGGCCCGCCCGCTCAGCGGGGAGCCTGCTTCCCCCTCTCTCTCTCTGCCTGCCTCTCTGCCTCCTTGTGATCTCTCTCCCTCTGTGAAATAAATAAATAAAATCTTTAAAAAAATATGTTTATGAGCCTAATTAGTGTCATATCTGCCTTTTTACAAGGAGAGAGAAAAACCTTTTGAGATGTTCTAGGGACCCTCTGGAAATTTCCACAGTTGATTCAAGGTCAAAAAGACTTCATTTATAATTTGATTTAGGGAAATTTGTCACAAATATCAAAAGTTTTGAATACTTGACTAGTAAAGATCACAGGTCATTATGAAACAATATTTTGTTACCTATTTAACCAAAGTGATGATAAAAGATTTCAAAAGCAAACACAGAAGATTCATAGTTGTGAACAAAAGTTAGATCTTCTAATATTGAAGAATTTCTGTTTTCTTGGGGGAATCAAAGACCTGATTAAGACAACACGAAACACAAAAAATTATTTTGATAAAAAGCAAAATCTTTTCTTCCTAGGCAGATGACTTAAAGGTAAAGAGAAACTTTTCATAATCTCTTACTGGGGACAGACAAATAGTCCAAGAAAACTTTGTCTTTTTAGCAGTTGAAAGAAAATCAGGTTTTGGTTTCATATAAGTACACTACTAATTTTAAAGCTGAATTTTATAACCATTCTAATACATGTATTCAGTCCCAGCCAACTTGACCACACAAGGTCAGATTCTCTCTCTCCCTTGCTTTCTAACTTTCTATCTAATTTGTCCTTGATTCTCTCCTTTCCCATCTTTTACTTTCTGACCAAATTACTTTCTTTCCCCCGTATCTCCATTTCTCATATTTTTTTCTAACCAAAAAAGCACATTTGACTTTCCTTGCATACAAAATTTTTTCCCTTATGATTTCTGATAGTTTCATTATGTATATTGGAAAAGAATTTTTAATCCTGGGAAGCCTTAGTTTCTAGTGAAAACTAAGAAGTAAGAAATTGTTAACTGTTAGATTAGTATTCTCTATGTTGGCAGATTTGTGAATTCATTTCATAATTTTTAGAAGCATGTGTCTTTTTTAATAACACAGTCTTTCAGTATGGCACAAGATTTGTCTACAAATAGTCCTGAATATCTTTAATTTCTCTGCAATAGGAAGACAAAAGGAGATTAACCTATGTTCGTTCAGTAATTAATATTCTACTATTTTATCTTATTTGGAAATGCTCTAGCTATTCAATACTTTTTTATTATTTAACTTAACTTCGTATAACTCTGAAGTTTCAAGTTACCAAAAAGATTTTGGAAGTTATTTTCAAGTAGACATACCATAAAATGTAACTATTGCTGAAAAGTTCACCTATAAACTCTTACCTGGCTTGCATCTGCTCCCAACAATTATGTTTAAGCTACTCATAAAAACCTCATGAGACATTAGACAAAATCAGTCTTTAGCCCAAATTATTTTTCTTGCTGACAAATTTTATAAGACATGATATGCATTTGACTAGTAAACCCAAGTAGAATAAAAGTTACTTGTCTTGGGTGCCTGGGTGGCTCAGTGGGTTAAAGCCTCTGCCTTAGGCTCAGGTCATGATCTCAGGGTCCTGGGATCGAGTCCCTCACCAGGCTCCCTACTCAGTGGGGAGCCTGCTTCCTCCTCTCTCTCTGCCTGCCTCTCTGCCTACTTGTGATCTCTCTCTCTCTGTCATATAAATAAATAAAATCTTTTTTTAAAAAAGTTACTTGTCCTATAGTCAATGTTGGTAACTCTAAAGACATGTATGTTTTAATCAAACCAATGAACTTCAACTAGCTTTAATAGTGAATATCTTTCCAGATCACATGAACCTGAAGAGCCTTTGAGTCCGTTTCTGCTATATTTCTGGGAACTTTAGGAATACTCAATTTATAAGCACTTAATTTTAAGCCAATTAAATAGAGCTTTTTGATAAATTAACTTGGCAATAACATCCAGAGACAGAAAAATATCACACTTCTGCAATACACATATATAGACACACATAAACATACCGACTGACAGAAACAGAGACCTTACAGCTGTTGTTTTAAATTTTTAGCCATGAGTCAGGTACAATAATCCAAAACTAACCAGCTTATAAAAGAACAGTGGAATCCAAAATTTGTTTCGGCAGTTGGGATAAGTTAAATTTGCCTGCTCAGATGGCTTAAACATTTTATTCATAGTTATGGAGAGGACATTTAAGATTTTTCTTTAGTCCATTATCCAAATCAGGCCTCTTCCCCCCTCCTTCTGATGAGAAATTTCTCCCTTAACACTTTCACTTCAAAGAATGGATCTTAAGTTCTAGAGAAGATGGAGGTAGAAAATTTACAGCATGGGACGCATGGGTGGCTCAGCTGGTTAAGAGTCTGCCTTCTGCTCAGGTCGGTTGTGATCCTGGAGTCCCCGGGATTGAGCCCCACGTTGGGTTCTTTGCTCAGCATGGAGCCTACTGCTCCCCCAGCTTGTTCTCTCTCTCTCTCTCTCTGACAAATAAATAAATAAAATCTTAAAAAAAAAGAAAATTTAAATCAAAAGACAAGTTTTCTTTAAGGAGTTTTGGGGTATATTTGCCTATTATCAGAGGTTGAGAGTCATCACTATTTAAAATATTCCCTCTTTTTCTTAATTACAGGACAATTCTCATTCCAATGACCTTTCTTTTACAATGCTCACAAGCATTTTGAGATGAATAGGAGAGATTTTTGGAATTGGTAAGGATAAGTGAGTTGAATTGAATCGCAGCTTGAATATCAAGACAAAGACCCACCCAGCCAACCAAACTTGCTTCTTTATGTCAGGTAGATTTCCAACTAAGATGGAAATCAAAAGATTTCCATGTCCTAAAACTTCAGGGTTTAATGCAGAATGGCTTTTTAAAAATCAGTATAAATGGTTCAACAAAAGCCTTTGAATGCTCTCATCCTTACTGAGTGTACAGTTCAATCTTGGACTAATTCACCATCGTGGAGGAAGACTTTAATATTGCTCTTATCAGTCCCTGGACATTGGCCTCCAGCTGATCCATTTCCTGACCATTTGTACAAGGGCCTGGGAAAAATTGTAGTTATCTGTTGGAAATGTGTGTGTGGGAGGGAGGTGCATTCCCCCAGGGGACTGCCTGGCTTGTCTGATAAGTATAGTGTAATCATGGGTGGGAAGAACACCCCTTAATAGCCATTTGAGGTCTTTGTGAGTAGGGTTTGAATGTCCATTAATCTTTTCAACTCTTGTCTAAACTTCTGAAAGTAGAGGTAAAAGGGCTTTATAATTTAGAGTATCTGCTGCTGTCCAGAGGACATGAATACTTTGCAAGGGGAGAGGAGGCTGTCCAGGCTACATCCACAAAGGACATTGCATAGGAAGGCCTGATGTTTGCAGAGCCAGATTACAGAGTCCTAGAAAGTAGGAGTTATAGGGACAGAACAGTGAGCCCTACTGTCCATCTCAGGGGCTTCTGCTAAATTAATTTCCTGGTTTTAGTATTTATATGGGTAACTTGTATATCCCAGGCCTAGAGATGAGCCCAGAATGCTCTATGTAAATCTTGCAAAGAAAGGGACATCAAACCAAGCATTTGGGTGTTGAAGAGGTTTTCTGGGAAAGTTAGAGGAATGGGGGGGGTTGTCTCAGGGAATTGTTGAAGTCATGGGCTGGATTTTGAGAGAAAGGGTTTTAGATCAAGGGTCCGGAGATCCAAAAGATCTTCTGGAGGGTCAGGGACAGGGAGTTGGGGATGAGGAGAAGGGTAATTTATGTTAGACATGGATTTTAATTTTCTTTTTAAGTCTAATTTCTATTCTTCCATGTTATTAAGGGAGTCCCTAGGGCTAGTCATTATTTTTTGTACCCAGTTTTAGCTTGGTCTTTCCATGGGTACCAGTAAGACAATTGTTTAGGATGATAGCTCTCTTTAAAAAATTATTTTTCTTTTAAATATAGCCAATTCAAAGGATCCATCATCTGGGCATTGGTGAGTAGGATCTTACAGCAACTCAAACCAATAAGCCTTTTGAAGGCTTAATCATGAACACAAGAGGCGACAGAGCAACAGATGCAGCCCTGCCCAATTCTACAGAGTTCACTCCCAGAGTTAGCCTAAGAAAGATCTAGCCACAGATGGGATGCAACCCACATTTCTGTCTGGCCAAATGAGTAAAATGCAGTCTCCAGTTTCCCATGAGACTAATGGACAAGGAAGGCAAGACAACAAAAGGGCCGGATGTGCTGGGACCTCTCGGGACACATTCCCCTGAAAGCTGGCACAGCAGACAAAGAGAACACTGCTTTAGGGATGCACAGCCTATTCAACCCTCTTCCAAATGCACGTCGGTACGTGGTAGAGGCAAGAGAGAATATGCTCCTCACCAGTCATAAAGCCAAGCTCCCAAGACACAGAACAGGATGAGAGGAAAAGAGTTTTTTTTTTCTTTTTTTCCCCCATGTGCCCATTAATAGCTTTAGCCAAACCTTGGGTTTCTCAGCGCCAAATTAATACCTGAGAAGGGTGTGCTGCTGGGTTGGGGATTGTATGTTGTATGCGTTGTTGCATAGAAATTTTCTTGAAGTTGATGACTGACCTAGTGTTAGTCTAACCCATTTGTGACCAACTTACCTTAACTCAGGAGCCTAGCATCAGTTGGCCACAGCTCTAACAGCTGTGAAGTGCTGATCAGGGCCACCACACACTCTCGCTTCCCAGATCCCCATTAGCAATAGCCTTTACCTCCTGTGCAAGTTCACTCAGAGCAGTTTGTCTACACAGATGCCAGTCTGCTGAGAACCACAAACTCGTCAGTCTGTGAGGCCGGCACGAACAATAGGCTATAGGACCTCTGCCTGGTTCCTACCCTATGGTTTTCCTCCTTATGACAAAGGACACTAGAGACAGAGACAAAGGAAAATGGTGACCATCTCTGGGACGAAAGGGATCAATAGAAAATAAGGGTATTCATGATAAATCTTTACCAGGGTTGCTACACTCAAGGGAGAGTTCATACGAATATTCCTTCCTGCCAATCTAAATTTACAAGAAGAAAAGGACTCTCACCGTTCGTTCTCGCTTTGGTCAGATCCAGCAGGCAGGGATCCAGGAGACTGAAGTGATTAGAATTCTTCCCTTCTGCTGGCTTTGGTCAGAGGGCCCAGGATCTCTCAGCAGCAACAGGCTCAGAACCAGCAGTGTCCAGTCAGTCGAGGTCCCCTTGAGGTAGCCAACTGTAGGGGTAGAAAAACTTTCCTTCTTCCCTTCTAGGTTCTTTGGTTGGTCTAATAATTTAACTAATGTAAGACAGAGTCACAAAAGAAAAATAAACAAGTTTCATAGGTATGGAAGCCCTATAAAACTAGAAGCCTCAAGGGGCAGCCGGGTGATTGAGGCTTCTAGAACATCCTGAATTGAAGAAAGGTGTAGGGGTCTGTGAAGGAGAGAAAGACTGTTCACAAGAAGTCAGGAGGAAATGTTGGGAAAACAGGTTGTCCAGTTACACAGATGAGCTTCTTAGGTAAAAAGGTATCTTTGATAACAGCTCTCTCTTCTGGTACAGGCCTCCTTTCCAATGTAAATTTAGGCAGTTGAGGGGGAGGTAAAGAGCTTTTCTTGAATCTACAGTTTCTTAAAAATAATCAGCCTAAAATAATCCTTATGCCAGAGAGGCATATTTTTGGGGCGACAAATTCTGTCCCCCCCCTCGAAGTTTCAATATACCTTCTTTCCTTTTCCCTCCTTTGTTCCATTATTATCGTATCTATTTCCACATATGTTATATACTTAACAATACAGTGTCATAAGTTTTGCTTTATGCAACTTATGTCTTTTAAAGAAGTTAGGAGAAGAAATAAGAAAATATATTTAGAGAGTCTTTTATATTTACCCACATATTTATCATTTCTGGAGCTCTTCATTCTTGCTGTGGATTTGAGTGTCATCGGGCATCACTTCCTTCCAGACTAAAGGATTTCCTTTCACATTTCTTACAAAATGTGTCCGCTAACAAAGCATCCCCTTGATCTTTCATTATTTGGGACTGTCTTTGCTTCACCTGCATTGATGAAGGATGGTTTTGCTGGATATAGAATTTTTGGTTGACGGAATTTTCCAGCCCTTTGGAATACGTCATTCCACTGCTTTGTGGTGTCCATTGTCTCAGTATTGATTCATTTGTATAATTTCTATTTTTTTATTAAGATTGTTTTCACTCATTGAATTATTTTTGTCACACTTTCCTTGAATTTTTGAATATTTTTCTTTTTAGTTCCTTAAACATGTTTATAGTAGCTGCTTTAAAGATTTAGTCTGATAAACCTTGCATCTTAGGGACACACAAACACAGAGACCGTTCCTACTGACTTTTTTTGCTGACTATGGTCATACTATCTCGTTGCTTTGCCTATGTTACGATTTCTTTGTTGAAAGCTGGATATTTTACCTCGTGTTGAAAAAGGACTTCAACCACTTCTGTTTTGACCTCCAATGGTCTAATTGATTAAGTTCTTCTTCCCAGCTTTTTTTTTTTGAATTCCACTTTATTGCTCAAGCACAGAACTTGAGGTAAGCCCAGAAAAGGAAAAGTTCTTTTTTTTTTTTTAAAGATTTTATTTATTTATTTGACAGAGAGAGAGAGAGATCACAAGTAGGCAGAGAGGCAGGTATAGAGAGAGGAGGAAGCAGGCTCCCTGCTGAGCAGGGAGCTCAGTTCGGGCCCTGATCCCAGGACCCTGAGATCATGACCTGAGCCTAAGGCAGAGGCTTTAACACACTGAGCCACCCAGGCGCCCGCTTCTTCCCAGCTTTAACTCTTCACTTGGGCAAGAGACCCTAGAGGCAAACATCCCCTGGTGGAAATGGAGACTACCTGCTCCCCCAAAAGGACTGCTCTGAGCCAGCAAGCCCCTGCATGCCAGACCCCAAGACAATGATCGACCTGACTTTCACCGCCCACTTGCACGAACCCATCCACCAGTGTTCCATCAAAACCCAGATGTATAATCTCACAAAACAAACTGAGGGTTACTGGGGGGTGGGAGGGTAGGGATAGGGTGGGTGGGTTATGGACATTGGGCAGGGTTTGTGCTTTGGTGAATGCTGTGAAAGATGTAAGCCTGATGATTCACAGACCTGTACCCCTGGGGCAAAGAACAAAAATAAAATTAAAAAAAAAAAACAAAAAAAAAACCCAGATGTATTTTCAGCACTTTGGAGATAGGTTTTGAGGAACTAGTCCATTCTCTTCGCAGTGTGGATCTCACTGAAATAAATTCCTTTCTTCTTTCCCTACCACTCGTCTCTCTGCCTTTGGAACTTGTCAGCACCAAGCGGCTGAACCTGGTCTATTTGGAATCCCATGAGCTGGGTGCTTCTCCACCCCCATGGCCCTGCTATGGTATATTTTAGCAACTATGTCTTGTAGTTTCCCTGCTGAGTGTTGTTTGTGTGTTTAATAACTTGCCTGGAAGAACTCTGTGAAGTCTGCCTCCCCTGCAATATGCATCCACAAATATCTCTGTTGTTTTGTTTTCCTTGCTTTTTATTCTGTAACCTAGTTTCCTGTAGTCACCCCTGTGTCTGCCTACATTAGTGTTCAGCCAAAGATTGCCCAGAGGTCGCACTCAAAGATCCTGAGCCAGGAAGGCCTCCACTCTTGGATCTCAGAATAAGCGGGGGAGTACATTCAACAGTCAAGCTTTGATTCCCTCAAGTCTGCCCAGGTTTCTGTCTTCCATCGAGCCCTGGCATCTTCACTGTACACCTGGCAGGCTCCGTGGGCCGGGGATGTGTGAGTGGCTTGGGCTGCTCCTGTCCCTGTGACATATACATATAGTCTTGGTCAATCCATGATACGTGGAACGTTTATCAGTCTTCCCATGGCTGCTTCTCCTCCCTAACTGTCCTGTTAGATTCCCTTTTTTTTTTTTTAAGATTTTATTTGTTTATTTGAGAAAGACAGAGAGCACAAGCGGGGAGGGGGAAGGAGCAGAAGGAGAGAGAAGCAGACTCCCTGCTGAGCAGGGAGCCTGACAAGGGGCTTGATCCCAGGACCTCAGGATCAAGACTTGAGCTGAAGGCAGACACTTAACTTACTGAGCCCCCCAGGCGCCCCATCGTGTTAGATTCCTATGTACACACCAGTCCATTGTTTGCTATTTTAGGCTAGCAGAGCTGCACTGGCTTTTGAAATCACCATTTAAACTGATACTGCTCCTAATTAAGTGAGAGCACTCTGGCGGTGACAAAAATCTGCTGGTTTTTACAAGCTGTCCTGATTGAACTCTGAAACAACAGAACTGCAGGGGATGGGAACAGCTCCAGGCAAGAACATTATAGAGTCTTGCTGACCTTACTCAAAATTCAGTAATTTTCATGTGCAAACACTTCTCAGTTTGTTGCATATCTCCAGTCAATTTCCAGGGTGCTGAAATGGTTGTCTTCTGACAGTTCTGACCAAGCATTATAATTGCTTTTTGGAGAAATGGTTTGTCAAGCTCTTCACAGTCTCATGCTCTGAACATGAAGTCTTTATAGTGTCTTTCCCAGCCTGGGGACGTGACGTGCAAAGAAGGTAAGAGCTCTGGGCTGACAGCTTTCCAATCTGGACTCTGCCACTTACTAGCTCTCGCCCTTTGCGGTTTTCCTACCAGAAAAGCAATGGGGGTCGTACAGAGTGTTTTCCACAGCTGCTTCTACTCTGAAAAAATGTTAGATTCCTAATAGAATTACTCCAGTAAATTTACACAGTGGACCTAAAAAGATTAACTGATTTCATCTTTTCTGTGATCCTGATGTCATTTAAAAAAAAAGATCTTACTTATTTGAGAGAGAGAGAGAAAGAGAAATGGAGAGCACGTGTACACGAACGAGGGGAGGGGCAGAAGGAAAGGGAGAGAGAGAGAGAGAATCTCAAGCAGACTCCCTGTTCAGTGCAGAGTCAGAAGGGGCTCGATCACAAGACGCTGAGAGCATAACCCGAGCCAAAACCAAGAGTCAGACACTTAACAGACTGAGCCAACCAGGTGCCCTAACCCAAAGTCCTTTTATCTAAAATTTTGTCTTCAAGGAAGTTTGTAAGTGTGTGCTCCTTCTAAGAAGAAGTCATGGTCCTTTGACTCCAGTAGAAAGGAGAGGCTATTGATTTTTTTTCTCTTTCCTTCTTTTTCTTCTCTTGTCTTCTTCTTTTTTTTTAATACTTTTTTTTAAGATTTTATTTATTTGACAGAGAGAGAGAGAGAGAGATCACAAGCAGGCAAAGAGGCAGGCAGAGATAGGAGGAAGCAGGCTCTCCACCGAGCAGAGAGCACGATGTGGGGCTCGATCTCAGGACCCCGAGATCATGACCTGAGCTGAAAGCAGAGGCTTAACCCAGTGAGCCACCCAGGTGCCCCTCTTGTCTTCTTCTTCTTCTTTTTTTTTTCCAAGATTTTATTTATTTATGTGAGAGGAAGAGTGAGTGAAAGAGAGAACACAAGTAGGGGGAGGGGCAGAGCGAGAAGCAGGCTCCCCACTGAGCAGGAAGCCTAACACAGGACTGGATCCCAGTACCTCCAGGATCATGACCGGAGCTGAAGGCAGACTCTTAACCAACTGAGCCACTTAGGTGCCCCTGCTCTTGTCTTCCTACTCTGTCGCTCCCTCTCTCTCTCTTCCCGTGCATATACTCTTCCATCCTGACATGGTAAGCTCTGATGTCCTATTGGGCACTGTACAAAGCACTTACAAAAATTATCTCATTTACTTCTCACAAAAACCTTCTCAGCTGGGTCCTGTTCATACTACCTTTTATAGATAAGGAACCTGAAGATTAGAAAGAGTCCCTAGCTGGCTCAAAGCTGAATAGTTAGCTTCTACCTCTCAATACCCTCCCACTCCACAGCATCCGCTGCACAGGAAAACTGGATCTAAGGTGGCCGGTGATCCTGTCTCCGCAGAGGGAAGAGGAGGGCCCTCCTGGCTGTGAGCGGTGAGCCATGGCTTCCTGCAGACACCGTCAGAGCTGCACCTGGCCCTAGACTTCGGATGGAGATGGCAGGGAAGGCCCTTTGGGCAGAGAAAACCAAGTCAACAAGCCACGCTGTTGCTCGAAAGTCAACGTGGGGCTCTTTACAGCTTCTTTATGGGTGAGTAGCAACAAGCAAGCTTGGCAGTTGTCAAGGGCTTTGGAGGCCAACCCAGCATTTTCTGAATCTTATTCAGAAAACACCAAAGGGGTGTTCCTGGAAGGTTTTGTTGTGCAGGGAAGGGACGTGTCTGGAGCTGTGCCTTACAAATAGCATCATCCTGCAGTTGGGTGTAGGCTGCACTGGATAGAGGAGGGACTGAGAAAACAGAGTCAAAGTCATGGTCCAGAGAGAGGTCCTGAAACCTGGTCAGGGAGATAAATGAGGAGATGAGATGGGGGGCAAGAGGCATTACAGAAACAATTCCACAGGACGTAAGAGGACTTTCAGCCTTTAAAATAGAAGTCAAATTTCCATGATAACTCAGATTTTATTTTTATTACGTTAGCTCTGTTAGAGCCTCTGGATTGTGTGTCCTGGAGATCAGGTCAAGCAGTTGCTGTTCTGATTATTTTTGTTTTCTAATGGGTCAAGAGATGGCTGTATATTTTTTTCCAATAAGTCATTTGAGTTTTATCTTCTCAAATTCCAAATTGTCAGCTCATGTAATTTGTGATATCTAAAATCTAGTATTGGTTGAGAGCACCAGCTTAGAAAAACCAACAATTCGTTTTTCCTTTACCAAAACAAAACATCTTCCCCAAAGGGCAATATTCCTCACCAGCTCTTGAGGATGGAAGAATTGGGTAGCTTGGAGACATCCCGTAAGTGGCAGCAGCTTCCCTTTGTTGTCCTGCTCTCAGGAGCAAGTGGGCTCCATCCACCAGACTCAGCTTAAAAACATTTCTTGGCATCCTCTTTTACTTCCCTATGTTTCTGATTGCTTTATTTATTACATTAGTAGCCAGGGTAAGGCAGTCGGGTTTTGTGTGCACGTGTACGCGTGCGTGAGAAAGCAAACTCGGGAGGACAGAAGAGCTGTCCTTTCCTTTCTCAAACATTCTATAAATAGCAGGGCGCCTGAGTGGCTCAGCTGGTTAAGCATCTGCCTTCAGCTCAGTTCATGATCTCAGGGTCCTGGGATAGAGCCCCTACATTGGGCTCCCTGCTTGGTGGGAGTCTGCTTCTCCCTCTGTCCCTCCCCCCTGCTCATGCTCTCTCTCTCTCTCTCTCTCTCTCTCTCTCTCTCTCTCTCTCCCCCTCTCTCTCTTTCAGATAAATAAATAAGATCTTTTTTAAAAATTCTATAAATAGCAAAATAGTAGATATAAAACATTAATTTCATCCTTCGCACAGGAGCTAATTCTACCTCTATTTTCCTGCACTTTTTTTGGCAACACATTACTCATTGTAGAGTCTTTAAGTTTTTTTACCAGAAGTAATGATATGCCTCCACTGTCCCTTAGGGGACAGCCTTGATTATGTGGTGCTTTTTCTTTCCCTGCTTCATAAATGGGATATTCAGAAATTCCTGATGGGAAGAACGACATTCCACCCAAGGTGGCATCGGAGGCCACTTGTAGAGGGTGGGGGTGGAATGAACTCCTGTGTTCACGGATGGGAGCGGTCATGTCACCACTGCCATCGGTCAAGTCGCCCTGGACTCTGGTCATCCCCTCCAGGGTAGGTGGGATTGGTTCTGTGACTTATTTTCCAGCTCCCTAACTACAGCTCCCTCTGAACGATGAAGCCCGTTCTTGCTGCAGGACAGACGGAAGAAAGTCACTGCTCATGTCTTACTTGTCCAGCCTCTGAAGGACTCCAGATTGGTGAACCCCGCAGGAGCAGTGCATGGTTTCATAAATATCCTCAAGGACGCCTTATTTTTCCTACATTGTAGCTTTATGTTTCTTTTCCCTTTTTTTTTTTTAAAGATTTTATTTATTTGAGAGCGAGCGAGAGAGGAGAGAGAGCACAAGCAGGGTGAGGGGCAGAAGGAGACTCAGACTCCCCCCTGAGCAGGGAACCTGATGTGGGGGCTCAATCCCGGGACTCTGCGATCATGACCTGAACAGAAGGCAGATGCTTAACTGACTAAGCCACCCAGGTGTCCCACAGCTTTGTTTCTTCTTCTCCTTCTCCTTCTTCTTCTTAAAGGTATTTATTTATTTGTCAGAGAGAGAGAGAGAGAGCACAAGCAGGGGGAGCAGCAGGCAGAAGGAGAAGCAGGCTCCCTGCTGAGCAGGAAGCCTGATGCAGGACTCGATCCGCCAACCCTGGGGATCATGACCTGAGCAGAAGGCAGATGCTTACTGACAAGCCACCCAGGTGTCCCTAGCTTTATGTTTCAGTAAGAGCCATGAGCCTGACTTGGCCCCTGCAATCTCATAGAAAATGTCTCCTTTTCCCCCCTCCCCCCAAGCCCGGCAGTTTCAAAGAGGAGAACGTTGGAAGGCGTAGATAGAGGGCCATCTCCCCTAGAGTCCCCTTGCCCTGGTAGAGCTCGGCAGCCCTCTGCCCCTCAGCAAGTGTTTGACTTGGACTTTGCTGAGGAGGCTCTGGGAGGTGGGGCAGGTGCTGCCGTCCTGCATGGCACCTGGAAGAGTCAATATTGAAAGGTCTGTTTGTTTTTGTGGCCTCCACCTGTTGGCAACTCCATAATCATAGCCACTATAATAAGGAAGAAGGGACAGCAGGGGAATTCCTGTACTGGAACAGTGAATGTTTCCACTGTTCTCCTGGGGAGACCAAGCCAGATGAATGGGCCTTCAGTTGAGAGCAGGACATGAGCAAGAAAACACAGAGATGCCAGGGGGAGGGTGCCATGGAGCTTAAAGGTGACTCAGGGAGCACACCTCTGGGAAGTGTCCCTGTGCCCTCCAAGCTTACCTGCTACTCTCCGGCAACGGGTGCCCCCTTCACCACGGCAGAGGGGGCCGCAATCTAAATGCTACCCACCCCACTGTCTTACTCAGACCCTCAGCCATTGTTCATGGTCCTGTGTCTCAGAGAACACTGCCATCTCCCAGGAGCCCCCCATCCTCCTACATCCCTATCTCCCTCCCCTGGTTCGGAGATTAAGGGGCCTCCCCACTCCTCTCGGGCCTCCAGCCCCCATCCCCTCTTCTGGAAAGAGGGCCTTTGACCCCCCCCCACTCCCCATCCCTTCTTCATCAGATTCTTGACCTCGATCTACAAACTCCTCTGAGACTCCTCGGAATTTCTCTTGCCTCCGCTGCCAGCTTCCTTGAGAGAAGCCCTTCCTCACTTCTCTAGTTCCTCACTTCCCATCCACTCCCAAGGCTTCCAGCAGTCCCCCCTCCCCAAATAAAAATGGAAACACAACACAACAAAACCCCTGTTTGGGGCCAGCGGAAAGGGAGAGAGAAACGGTCTGTCCACCAAGAAGAGGCTGGGGTGTTCTGGGGAAGGATTCAGGGAGAAGGGGACATTTCAGTGGGGCCTGGATGCATGAGTAGGAGTTCCAGAGGCAGACAACGAAGGGGAAGGGCATTCCAGGCAAAGCAAGGACTCCCAGCCATGGCTGTGCGGCAACAGTTTGTGTGCCTAGCAGGGGTGTGTGTGTGAGTGTGTGTGTGTGTGTGTGTGTGTGTGTGTGTGTGTGTTTGGGGGAGACGGGATGAGGCTGGGAAATTAGCTGGTGGCCAGAGAGTTTGCCCAAGAGGCCCTTGTGTACCAGACTGAGGGTTGTCCTTCAGCCTGAACCTTGGGAGGCCTCTGGAGATTTGATTTGTTTAATGCTTTATTAATAAATACATATTGGACGTTTTCTTATAGGGTCATGCATGCCCACAGTTCACTGTAGGAAGAGGCAGGAAAGCATAAAAGACAAAATGCATGCAGGTAACAGCAGGAGCGGACCCGGAAGGGGGTGGGGGTTTCAGGAGTGCAGACCCAGGAGGGGAGAAAAGCAGGGTTCCTGCGGGCTGTGCGGCTTGTAAACATTCTGGAACCAGAGCAAGGGGCCCAGGCGACTCTGGAACAGAGGGGCGCGGAAAGTCTGACCAGTCAGGCAGGCTAAGTCAGCAGCAGCCCCGCCCTCAGCACCCAGGCTCCCTGGCAGTCTG
The DNA here is from genome assembly GCA_002007465.1 of Ailurus styani. Lineage (NCBI taxonomy): Eukaryota > Metazoa > Chordata > Mammalia > Carnivora > Ailuridae > Ailurus > Ailurus styani. Next base: position 1,954,653 of record LNAC01000241.1, on the reverse strand, counting down.
AGGTCGCCTCCCGCCGGCCCAGACCCCACCGCGCTGCGCCTGCGGATCCCGGAGGGCGCCCAGGGGGCGGCGGCGCCGACAGCTGGGGCTCCAGGCGAGCCGCTGCCACTTCTGTGGCGCCGGGGGCTGGTCCAGCCGGCGCGGGTTGGGGCGGAGAAAGTGGAGCAGCCCGGCCTGGCAAGAGGCTACCGGACAGCTGTAAGCCGAACCCTCGGCGCGGGCGGGTAGGAGGGAAGGCGGCGACGCCCAAGGTACAGTGGAGGAGGGTTGGGTGGAGGAGGGTTGGAGGGCTGCAGGGTGCGCGCTTCCCCTGCCCCCTCTGCTCGGGGCAGCCCTGGAGGCCGGCGCTTCCTCCCTGTTTCCCCGGGGTAGCCAAGGGTGCCCGCCTGTGTGTGCAGCGCATAGAGTTGGGGGTGGGGAGGGGAGGCAGGGGAAGCTGTGCCCCCCGCCCACCGCAGGGGCACAGCGAGGTTCCTCACCTCTGCCCCCAGGGCCTGACGTGGCCCTTGCTCCCTGGTCGCGCAGATCCCAGAGGGGGACTGGAGGAGGACTCAGGAGCACTGGGGTTGAGATCAGGAAGGACCTCAGGGACCCTTTTGCCACACCCAGCCTCTTCATTTTACAGATGGGGAAACTGAGGTTCAGAGGGAAGTGACTCGCCCAAGGTCACAGGTCTAGGAAGGAAAACTCACTTGCAGGTCATTGCTGCTGGGAGCTCTTGCCACGTGGACCAGGACAGCAGCATGGCTGTTACCTTGTGTAAAAACAAAGAACAGAAAGAGAGAGAGAGAGGATCAGAAGACAAAGAGAGAGAGAGAACCTCCCAGAGCAGAGGAAGAGGGTCAGGAAATGGGCTGATACTAGGGCTGCACTTCCTCCCCGGCTGTTCCTGCTGTGGTCTGGCCATGTGATGCCGGCGGCCCTGCAGGCTCTGGCCCAGGTGTGTGTGCCTGTGCGTGCACGCGTGTGTGTTTGTATGCACGTGTGTGTGTGTGTGTGTGCACCACCACGTAGCCAGTCTTCCCGGCGCGTTTGGGAAAGCATGTTAAGTCCTATGTCTGTCCACTTATACACAATGAACTTGTGGGGGCCCTGCCCTGTGTTTGACTCTGAGGTTTTTAGAGACAGGTTCTGGCATCGAAAGGACTGTTTTAAAGCTGTTACTGTTCTTTTTTTTTTTTTTTTAATTTCCTTTGAACAGCACACACATACACAAAAATGGCCCATTATTTCCACTCATCCATCTAGTGGCCAGGTGATTTCTTTGACACGGGTTTCCTGGCTTAAGCCTCACTACAGCCCAGTTGCTCTGCTGTTGTTCCCATTTTATAGAAAAATTAATTGAGGAACAGAGAGGCAAAGTATCATGCCCAAGGTCACACAGCCAGGAAGTGGTAGAGGCAGAATTGGAACCTGGGCAGTGAAGCCTGGACCTTCAGCATCTCACAACTCTGGCCCTCCACTCATCACCAGCATCAGGATAGAGGGGACCCCCTGTCCCCTTCCAGGACTCGGCATGGAAGCTTTTGGCTCCTTGTTTCCCCTTAAGAGCTGCTCCCAGTGCTCCACAGAGCCTGACTTTATCTGGATAACAGGACAGCTGTGGTTGAAGGTGAAGTGACTGGGGATGGGGGGAAGGAAGCATGCTGTGGGCTTGCACCTTGTTCAGGAGCTCTTGGTCCCCAGTTTCTAGGTTCCGATCCATTCTCACCTGGTAACCACTCTGGCCGTTTGGACCAGGCCCTGAGGACGTATGGACTGGGTTGGACATAGCAAGATCCTCTCGAAGGCCCATGTCGGGAGTGGGGTCCTCAAGGCCCTTGTCTGCCTGGGGTGACCCAAGGAGGCCCCCATCCGATGGACAAGGTGACATTCAGGGGCCTCTCCAAGCTTGAGGAGTTTCTTCTGTGACAGGTTCTTTGTCGGTTTGTTTTGGCTTCCAGTCCTGGCTTTCTCAAAATGTCACTGAGGCTCTTTCTTCCCCAGCCTGCTTGTTGGCACATCCTGGAAGGGCTGGCCAAGGAAGGCATCCACAGGGCATCATCTAAGGGGTGGCCAGAGCCTGACCCTGGGTGATGCTCCAGGCACATGTAGGAGATGAAGGGAAGTAGGAGCAGCCAGGCTTCCCAAGTGGTTCAGGTTCCAAGGACCTCTGTGCCACTGAACTTGCACTAAAGATCCTTTATTCACGGAACAGAGCTGCCCCACCCCGGTGGCTTGGCCTGAGAAATTGTGGGAGGAAAGGAACTGTTCCTTTTGTAAGGGAGCTCCCCGAGGTCTGGCCAGCTTGGCTCAGCACCCAGCTCTGGCTCCTGGCGCTCCCTGGGTCTGTGCAATTCTCAGCCCTACTGGGCTCAGAGGAAAGGTGAGAAGGCAGGACTTAGCACCAGGCTGCAGTGTGCCTGCCCCAGTGGACTGCCCTCCTCCCACCAAGTGGCAGTGGGGGAGGTCTGCATTTGCCTTTCTGGCCGGGCAGCTTCTTTAACTGACCCCCCCACCGCCACTTTTTTTTTTTTTTTTTTTTTTNAGGAGGCTGGCTCCAGGGGCTCAATTACCAGGGCAGACAAGAAGAAAATCTCCCATTAACTGGGCGATTGGTTTATTTTCACTTTATTTATTTTAGAGATTGCTCCGTGTTGAGCTCCAGGGCTTGCAGCTGGCCCAGGTGCATGGATGGAGTTTTGCCACGTTGAATCCACATAACCACACACCTGCACCCACTGGGAGGGAAGGGGAGGAAGACGGACTCCCTGGAGCCCCACCCTGAACAAACACGGAAATGCAAGAAGCCCCTTGCCCCTGCAGCGGGGAGGCTGGGTGCATAGAAATGCACCAGGCGTGGCTGAGAGCTGGGCATGACTGAACTCGTTTGACCCTTCTTCCAGCCTCGTGAGATAGGTTCTATTATTATCATTCTTCCCATTTTATAGATGAGGAAGCCCAGGCTCCGAGAAGTGGAATAAAACGTGCCTAAGGTCATACAGCTAATAAGAGGCCAGTCTGGGCTTTGAACCCCTGCAGCCTGACCCCAGGGCCATGGCCTCAACCATTCCGCAGGCTGCTCCTGTGAATGTTGAGCCCAGAACCAGAACCACGCTGGTTCTGACCCGAACCAACCCCGTGTCCTCAGCCTGAGTTTATAGTCCCTCTTCAGTGAAATGGAAATAGGTACCTGGAAGTCCATCTCAGGTGAGCTAATGGGTATGAAAGAGCACCGCGGGGAAGGCTTTCATGGTCCCTGTTGAGAGTTTGCTGTTGAACTCTATGGTCCGGGGCCCGCCCGTCTCACCTAATCAGCATCTGTGTTTATGGAGCCCCTACGAAGCCACCTAAGGGTCCCCAGGGGATCTGGTCTAAGGAGAGAGGGCCTGTCCCATCGGAGGGACGGGCTGCGAAGATAGCCAGTGCTGTTGGAGTTCAGAGTGAGCAGCATGAAGCACATTTCTTGTGGCTTCACAGAGCAGGCGGGATTCGAGCTGGACCCGGAGGAGCGGGTCCACTTCGGAAAGGCACAGAGAAAGTGGAGGCTGGAGGTAGAGCCTGGGACGGGGCACAAGCACAGGGGGCAGAGGCCTGTGGGTGGGTGGCAGGAGGGCCTTACAGGGGTCCATGTCACCAACTCACTGTGTCCAGCTGCCCATCGCTGCCCCCGGGGCTTTTAATGACAGCTGGGAAATGTTATTGGGCCCCAGGGTGTGGCCAAGCCCAGGCCACAGGCCATTTGCTGCAGCAGCACCCTGAGGCACAGGCCAGCCCTTTGCTTTCTGGAATGGCAGGACGGGGCTGGCATGCCTTTCCGCGGACATCAGAGAGGTCATGGCCAAGAGGGTCAGAGACACTGGCCAGAGAGGCTACTTGTGCCTCCAGCCAGGGTGTGTTCTCCAGCAGGGAAGGTGGAGATGGGGTGTCAAAGCTATTCTGTTTATAACCTGAGCATGACTGGAAGTTAGGGGCATCCTTTCCAAAGGCAGGGTTTCTGGGGACAGCACTGCTGTCCCCAGAGAACCTGGAGGGGCCGGGGAGGCAATCCTTGGTAGTTACCTGTGTTTCATCTGAATTATGGTCAGAAATAACCATCAGGGAGATACTGTCAGGAAAGACAAACTATTCTGCATGAGGATCTTAGATCTTTCTCTGATACCATGGTCCGTGGTAGATGTGGGTTTTCAGGGCTTCCGGGAGCTTGTATTAAACAGATGTGCTGGATAAGGATCAGCTCCACGTGATGGAGGTGGTAGCCTTTGGGTTGGTGTCTGAGTGCATGGACACTGCCTTCCCTCAGAATCCCCCAGAGAGAAGGTGACCCTAACTCTCCTTGATGTTACTTCTGTTTTAATATCTTCACTGAGCTGAGAGTTGAGTTTTAGAGTCTTTCTTTCACTCTTTCTTTCTTTCTTTCTTTCTTTCTTTCTTTCTTTCTTTCTTTCTTTCTTTCTTTCTTTCTTTCTTTCTTTCTTGAGAGAAAGAGAGACCACGTGAGCGGGGAGGGGAAGAAGGAGAAGGAGAGAGAATCTTAAGCAGGCTCCACCCATAGCATGGAGCCTGACTCGGCTCCATCTCATGACCCTGAGATCAGAACCTGAGTGAAATCCAAGAGTCGGATGCTTAACCAGCTGAGCCACCCAGGCACCGCTATTTTTGAATTTTTTTTGTGGTAACTTGGTCTTTTTTTTTAATTGGAGTAAAATATAAAGAACATAAAATTGACAGTTTCAACCAGTTCGAGTGTGCAGTTCAGTAGCATTAAGAGCACTCACAGGGTTGTGTGGCCACCACCACCACCATCAGAGCTTTCTTCATCTTCCCAACAGATGGGGTTTGGTATTAACCCTGACCCCTGAGAGTTCCATAATCTCACTCTGTCTCAGCTTCCTCTCCCACAGTGGCCTAGCCATCAGATGCCATCTGATGCCATGTGATGCCCCCTCCACTTGGGCAGTCTTTTTGCTGTGGTTCCTTGTTACTTTCTGGTTTTTGAGTTTGTGTTGATTTTTGTTGTTATTCTCTGCTTCCACCACACGAGCTTCTGTCAGACTGCCCTCTTTGGGCTGGTTTCTGTGCCGAGCACTTTATACAGCACCTCGTGTATTTCTCCCACCGATCCTATATGGTAGTTATTTTCATGCACCTCTTTATGAAATGAAGATGAGGAAGCGGTATCCTAGACGGGACATCCCACAGCCATGGGAATGTCAGAGGAAGGTTCTGACTCTGGACTCTCTGACCTTCCTCCTTTGTCTAAGGTGGGAATGTCACTGTCTAGAATCAAGCTCAGCCAGCCCTGCCTCACATGTTAGTGTTGACTCCAGAAGTTTCCTAGAATCTGCATAGATTTGAGTATATATTACATGAACCATCTTCCATTAAGATTCTTAACCAGAGCCTTTAGCAAAAAAGGATTTGCTTGAAAATAACTTAATTATATACCATAGATAAACTGCTAATGGAATTTACCAAACTGCTAAATTAAGCTTTTCAACTAATTACACATGTACTATAAAGTGTGAGTTTATCTTTGACCATGGGTCCTTCTCTAGGCAGAGAGATGGCAAATCCTCTCTGGTTGCAGGGGCTTGGTCACCCTGTCAGTTCTTATTCTTAATCATGATGTGTTGTGCTTTTCTGTTCCCTTCTGGTGTCCTGATGTAGCTTGACTCTGCATTTATTCAGGACAAAGTAATGTATCCCTACAGCCATGGTCGTCCTGGCTGCAATTATGCCAGAATGTGTTTCCCATTTCTCTAGCAGACGTTCTTCTAGAACTTTTATCTTTTGCAGTGGGTCTCTCTCCACCTCTCCTGCTGCTTGTCATCACCCTCTTTGGACTAGGCTTGCCCTTGCTGTGTTGCCCCCCTACTCAGATTTCTGGGGTTTGTCTTTGCTGGGGGCTCTGGGTTCTGGTTTTCTCCAGTCCCATCAGCTGGAAAAGCAGGGAGGTGTCTAGCATCCTTTCACATGGGCCCCCTACAGAAGATCATTTGTGAGTGGCTATCATGTGCCAGGTGCTGCTTCTAATCTAGGACTCAACATCCCCATTCTACAGATGAGGGAACTGAGGCTCAGAGAGCTTGAACACCTTGTCTGAGTTCACACATCAGTTCTGGTATAGGTATCTAGACCATCACCGACGCCCCCCTACCCCCTCGCTGCTGCCGATCCTTCTGCAGACCGACTTCCTGCAAAGGCTAACCCCTTTGGGCTGTGGGGTTTGCTGAATAACGGAGCTCTGCTAACACACCTGTAATGGGAGCAGAATCCCCTGACTCTGTGTTAGGTAAGCTGCTGTAGGCACAGGCCAGTCAGAAATAGGAGGGTGGGGAAGGCCCACTAAAAAGTCTGTTCTAGAACTTCTTTTCAAGAAAAGCAATTTTAATACACTGGACCGCAGCTTGAATCAGAAACAAAGACACAAAAAGGAACTGCTAAGGGAAATGAATGTTAATGAAAAAAATTACTAGGCATCCATTATGTAATCACACATTGCAAACTAAAAATATTTTTTTAAACACACAAGCCCTATTTGCTAGAGTTAGAAATAGAATAAAGAGCTCTAATTTGTTCTGAATAACAATCATGTTATACCACATACCACATCTGAATTTTCGGATACTTAAGGGGCTCAATCAAGGTGGTTTTCCTGAATATTAATGCCACCCCCCAGACCCCAAAACTTCAACCAAATGGATCCACAGATACAGACTGAGGACCTCCTGTATGCCTGTGTGCAGTATGTCATGTGGGGAAGAAGAACAGAGGCCCTGATGCTTGTTTGGACAGCACAGTGCCTGTTAGCAAGAGCATAGGACAGAGTGTGTGTGTGCTCTAGAAGGAAATGGGCTCGGAAGAAGGTGTCACAGTGGATGCGAGAAGGGAGCTGGCCTTCAAGAACAGACAACAGATAGGTAGTTCCCAGGAGACCTGCGAGGAATGTTCCGTGAGGGTCCTTCAGTTCACTTTAATAGTGTCTGAGGGCCCTTCTGCATGCAGATTAAGCCCCCAAAGTGCTGTCCATGCCATAAGACATGCCTCAACCTTACCAATATATTTTTTAAAGATTTTATTTATTTATTTACTTGACAGAGAGAGAGAGTACAAGTAGGCAGAGAGGCAGGCAAAGAGAAGAGGAGGCAGGCTCCCCACTGAGCAGGGAGCCCGATGTGGGACTCGATCCCAGGACCCTGAGATCATGACCTGAGCTGAAGGCAGAGGCTTTAATCCACTGAGCCACCCAGGAGCCCCCTTACCAATATTTTTAAGGGCTACCTTGTCCTCCTGCTGGTCATCACTGACTCAGTTTACCACCTAAAAGATGTGGGGAACCAGGACCCTCTGATCCTTCTTCTTTCACACAGACAGGAATGCTGTATACAGAATCGAGCACAGCCAGCCCTGCCTGGGCTCATGTGTGTCTACACTCAGAGATTTCTAGAATCTGCATGGATGTGGGGGTGGTATACGGACCTTGCTCCATGAGGATGGAGATGTGTTCGGCCCCCTGCAGAAGGTTCTGTAGGGCTATGGTGTGGAAGCAGGCAGGGCTACCCACAGAGACTCACCCTCTTCGTATGAAGCGACCCACCAGGAAAGCGAACCAGAACAGATTGAGGAGAAGCCCAGGGGACCACCCTTTTAACCGTAGGCCCACGACTGAATTCTCTCACGTCTGTCGCCTGATTTCTTTTCAGCCCTGGTCACAGGACCACAGCCTTCCACACCCGAGGTCCTTTCTGCCCCTTCCTGGGTCCCCCGACTGGTTCTCGCTCCATGCAGCCGAGCCCTGCTCTGTCAGGGCTGGGCTGTCCCAGATGCCCTTTAGAAAGATATGCTAACTAGCGTAGTTGACGGTCATGGCTGACTGCCTTGACCTCCCCCGGGGAGCGCACTTGCCCACTCTCCTGCTCAGTGCAGGTAGCCTAGAAACTCCAGGCCGTTTGGGCTGAACTCGGGCTCCCGAGCACGCTTTCTTTTTTAGCCTAAGACACAAGCTGAGTGACAAAGCCCTGCCTCGTGTCCCCCCCGCCTTGTCCTAGCTAAATTCCCATTTGATGGGAGTCCTGATGAGGTCCTCCTAGGATGCAGCTGTCTTGGGACCTGGCTCCCCAGGAGCGGGAGCAGGCGGATGGACAGGCCAGAGAGCTCGGGTGGAGCAGTGGCGGCCTGCAGCATGTCCGTGACCCTTGCTCGCTATGGTCCCCAGCCCCTGTCATATTTCTGCGACATGTCATAGCAGTGCACTGAAGCAGTGACCATGTGACAGCACTTTACAAAGATAAAACCTTTCAAATGGAGGCTGCTGATGCTTTTTGCAGCTGAGCAGTCTCCCTCGGTTCACCAGGCTGGGCTCAATTAACCATTTGCTTGGTAGGTCATTAAAATAAGTCCGTGGGTGTCGGCTCAGGGCTCAGTGCCTTTTGTCAATACGGTGAGCTGCCCAGCCTCACCTGGGTAGGGGTGGAGGTGAGGATGGAGCTTCGGCTAGTGAACTGAGACCAGGCAAGACTCTCAGGCAGAAGTGGGAAGCGTCCAGGCTGAATGGCACCCCGGGGAGCCAGGGTTCCTCATCCAGTACAGCACGGAGAACGCCCCAAGAGGCAAGTGTGAACTGGAGGCTTTTTCATCTTTAAGAAACAATCCCCAGTGGGTCCTGACATCCAGAGCTTCTGCTTCTTCCCTTTGCAAATATTTGCCCAGGGGCATGGGAAGCAGAGGTAACCGTGGAGAAGAAAGGCTGGAGGGTGAAGGATATCAGTGAGCGCAGATGAGTGTGGTCAGTTACCTGTCAGCTTCACTCGGTGTGGATTCAAGTCAACTCGTTCACTGAGCGCCTCCTCCCAGGCCCCTGGGCTAGGAGCTGGACTCGGACTCTCCTCCTTAGCTTAGAGGTGAGAACCATCGAAGCGAAGCCCCCTGCTCACAATCAGCAGGGTTATAAGATTAGGATCAGAATTCAGAACAGCGGCTTGGACTGCAAGTCCCCCGCTCCTAATAGGGGAAGGCCAGCAGCCTGGTGATGATCCCTCAGGTCAACCAAGCTCTTTGTACTCTGCTTTTAAATCTTCACAGCAGAGCAGTGAGGTGAGTATTATGCTGGGTGTCATGCACCTAGCCATACATGTTAAAGGAAATGATGGCTGTAGAAATACTTAGTACATTGGAAAATGCTCTACAGATATGATATAATTACTGTCTTCAATTTACAGGTGAGGAAAGCAAAATCAGAGAGGTTCAGTGGCTTTCTCATAGACACATGGGAACAGATGGCCGAGTAAGGATGCCAGCCCAGGTCTTAGGACTTCGGGACTGGTGTTGTTTGTTTCCCTGACACCATCAAAGGAAGATTGGTTCTGGGTTGATCTGTCCCCTCCCCGGTTTTGTCGCCCCTCACTGCTCCCCCTTCCCACCCTACCCACCAAATCATTGCCAAGTGAAAATTAGGCAAGAACCCCAATGGGTCCAAACTAACTTTTCTTAGCTGCCTTTTCTCTTCTTTTGTAGTCCTTATGAGATGGGGTGATGTCAGAGGTGGAGTTAGGGAGCATATCTCTCCGCATGAGGACTGAGGTGCAGAAGCGGCCCCAGAGGGGTCATCTGTGTGCCGCTTGCTCTCTCTCCTTGTTGGCAGAAGAGCCCTGGGACAGAAGAGTGGGTGACATGAGCCATTTTGCCCTACGGATGGGCCAACACGTTTGTTACGATCTCATAAAACTGTGAACGCACATTATTTTAAAATTGTGAGTTAAACTGAAATCCAGGGTGTATCTATCTCTGGAATGTGTGGGTACACATGCCGTATTTTAAAAATAAAGACATCCTAGATGTTGTGTTTGAAAGGTCTTAGGCTGGAGACTGAAAAGATAACAAGACAGGTGCTAAGCATTCTCTCCGTGGTGCGGATTCCTTGACTATGATAAAGTACTGCCACCTTCCTCATACCCAAGCAGAAGTAGACGCTCTCCATCGCTAACGGTGTCTTCCTTACCTGGTTGTGTATTGCCTTTGGAAGAGATGGGAAATTAGGATTTATCTGACATCTTCTAGATGCAGAAGCTATGTTGGGAGGATTTGTATGCGTCTGCTCATTTATTCCTTACAACAACCTCGCATAAGTGGTATTATTATATGAATTTTTAAGAGGAAGATTCAAGTTTCCCAGTTAATGAGACATTGACAGCAAGAGATGAGTGTAAGCACGTCTGACTCCAGATCTGTGCTCTTTCGTCCATGGACTGAGAAAGTCCATTTTCATTTTCCTTGTTCTTCATTGCTTCTGTAATCTCGTATCTTCCACCTAGAATCTCTTTCCTCCTGTCAAAAACATGCCTTTTAAAAATGTCCTTTCATGAGGGTCTGCTTGTGGCAGACCACAGATTACAAAATAATTACAAAAATAATCATGGAATCACAACTGAAGCAAGTGGTCTGATGAAGACACGAAGGGACATACATACAGAATGCTTGCTGTAGGGGGTGTACAGCCTAGAGAGAAGACGAGGGAAGGGAAGGCACATTTAAGTTGGCTCCTCCAAGATGAACAAGAGTGAGCCAGGGAAGAGGCTGGAGAACACTTACGGAGAAGGAACACCAGAGGCAAACACTCGCAAGGAGAAAGAGCTTTCGTGTGTTCGGGAAATGGAAGGAAATCAAGGTAAAGGGTACAATTTTAACATGCAAGGATCAGCCAGAGAGGAGGTTAAGGAACAGCACTCAATGGGCCAGGATCTGGGACTTCATCCAAACAGTAGTAGGAAATCACTGATATTTAGCCTAAAAGTTTGGGAGAGTCATGATCTGATTTGCATTTTTTAAAAGATGACTCTGGCTACTTGGGGAATGAAATGGGGAAGAGAGAGGAGGGACAGAGAGTGGATATATTGAAAGCAGCCGGGGAAATGTTACAGTCCAGATGAGAGATAGAGGTGTCTTGCGCCAAGTTAGCAATGAGTAGATTCAGGTGAACAGATCCTAGAGCGACTTACTACGTGGGATCAGGAGGTCTGAGATACATGGGCAGGAGAGGTTGAGGCCTTAGAGCCTGGGCTCTGTGGAGCCCTCTACATCCATTTTGGACACTCCCAGATGACCACTGGGATGGAGTAACATGTACCCTTGAATTCCGAGCAGAGGTAAGACCAAGCTAGGACTCAGCAGCAACTGGGAGACAAATCTTACCTAGCCCTCCTCTGCCCAGGGTGCCCCTAATCCCTTAGAGATAAAATGATCCCTCAGATAGGAGGTCTTTTGAAGACCCCCTTGTTTGGTCATACTGCTTCCGGGGTCACATCCTCCGGGCGTGGGGCTCAGAGCAAAACAAGCTTCCATCGCCCTGCCCCTGTGCTGGGCAAGCCACGCTGACTGGCTTCTCGTTAAGAGGTGCGTGCACTGTTCATGGCATTCATAAAATACATTCAGTTCAGTATAGACAATTCTAGGTCCCAAAGGCCAACTTCCATTGGATTACTTTCTCCACTCATAATTTCGTCAATTTTATTTTTTTGTTATGTTCATTTAGCCAGCATAGAGTACATTATAAGTTTTTGATGAAGTGTTCGACGATTCATGAGTTGGCTATAGCACCCAGTGCTCATCACCACACGTGCCCTCCTTAATGCCCATCACTCAGTTACCCCACTCCCCACCCCCTCCCCTCTGTAACCCTCAGTTTGGTTCCCAGAGTCCAGAGCCTCTCATGGTTTGTCTCCCTCTCTGATTTCTCCCCATTCAATTTTCCCTCCCTTCCCCTGTGATCCTCTGCACAATTCCTTATGTTCCACATGTCGGTTTTAAATAAATATGCTAGACTTCTATTTCTAACATTATGGTAGGCTAAGTACTTTGACCCTTCCACTCAAAGCAACCAAAAAACATTGTACAAAAAGTTTATTTTTAAAAATGTTTCTAGCAGCATTGATGAGCTGGCAGGAAAGAATGCAGTGGCCAGGGACTTCTTCAGATAATGAAATATCCAGGTTCTTGATTATAATAATGCCTGTAATGTCATTAAAGAAATTAAAGACAAGCCTGCAAATATGTACAAGGAACAACAACAACAAATGATGAGAAATAATCAAGATTTGGGGAAAAAATGGACCCAAGGGAATTTTTAGAAATAAAAATTAAACAACTAAAATTACAATCTGTGGACAGACTTAATAGCACATTAGAGTCTGAGAAAGAAGTAGTGAGCTGGGAGCTGGTCAAAATAAACTAATCAAAATGCCATAGAGAAAGACAAAGACTCAGAAAAATAGGAAAGAGCTTAAAAGACATGAAAAAATGGAAGCTAGCAGTCTATTCGGAGTCTCAGAATGGGAAGAGAGAGAGAAAGCATTTAAACAGATAATGGCTACAAATTTTCTGAAAGGGAGGAAAAATGGGGCACCTGGCTAGTTTGGTTGTTTAAGTGTCTGACTTTGGCTCAGGTCATGATCTCAGGGTCCTGAGATGCACCCCTGTGGTGGGCTCCATGCTCAGTGGGGAGTCTGTTTGAGACTCTTTCCCCAACTCTTTCCCTCCCCTCTGCATCTTCCGTCCCTCTATGCCCCCTCCCCACTCAAATAAATAGATAAATAAAATCTTTAAAAAAAAAAAGGCAGCCAAAAAAAAGAGACAAGTTACCTTGTAATGATTACAAACCAAAAGACGGTGGTCAAATGAGATTCATGTATGTCCTGCTCACCTCTGTATCTCTAACACAGAGCACAAAGCCTGGCATGTGGTAGATGTTGCCTATCTAGAGAATAAATCTGTGAATGGATTTGGTTCCTGTCTCCATCCCTCCCCTGACACTGCTCTCACTGATTTTACCTGTGACCTCCCCATTGCTAAAGCCAGTGTTTCTTCTCGGTCTTGAAATGTGAGACTTCACATTGGAAACCATTGTCAACCCTCTATTTCTTTAAACATTCTCCAACCTTCCTTATCCTTGGATTTTGAGACAGCACTTTGTCCTTTGTTTTCGTCTACCCCTCTAAGCTCTGCTCCTGAGTCTCCTTTGCTCTCTTGCTCTTGCGAATCCCTTAAATGTTAGTGTTGGAGTGCCTGGGTGGCCCAGTTGGTTAAGTGTCCAACTCTTGATTTCAGCTCAGGTCATGATCTGGAGGTTGTGGAATTGAGCCCTACGTTGGGCTCTGCACTGGGTGTGGAGTCTGCTTACGATTTTCTCTCTCCCCCTCCCTCTGCTCCACTCACCCTTACCGCCCCCCCCCCGCCCAGTTTTTGCACACAGGTGCGCACTCTCTCCCTTTCTAAAAGAAAAAAAAGTTAGTGTCCTGCATGAATCCAGCCTTCACTCTTTTCCCTCCTACACAGGGGCCCTGCCCCTGAGTACCAGATCCTTCTTTAGCATTGCATTTTGAAATACCTTCATCCTGATATCCCACAAATACCTTGGTCTTCACATTTTACAAATGGACCTTTTTTTATCTTCCCTGCCCAATGTGTTCCTCCTCCAGCATTTCTAATCTGGCTAAATAGTTCCACCACCAGCCTAACTTCTGAGGCTAGAAACCACAGAGGCATCCTGGATATCTCTGGCAGCTCCACATCTCATGTCCAGCTATTATCACAACTTGTCTCTTGCATCCCTCTTCCTCTTCCCTCTGCCACCTGCTTTATACGGCTCTTGCACCTCTTAGCTGGGCTCCCTCCTTCTGGCCTCTTCTCCAGTTCATTCCTAGCACCAGGGCCAGAGATCATGTCCCAAAGGACAAAGCTTGATCATGCTGCTTCCCTGCCTCACTTCCCGCCTTTCTCCGAAATAGGGAAGCCCATGCTCCTTAGGCTGGTATGGAAGGTTCTTCTCCCCACCCTATCTCTCTTGCTGGCTTTGCTTCTCTTCCCGCCATTCATCTTCCTCTGAACATGCCATCCTTTCTCATCATGTGCCTATGGTGTCGAGCAGGGGTTCTCAAACATTCTGGGGCTTCCAGAATCACATGGAAGCTTGTTAAAACACCACATGCTGGGTCTCACCCCAAGAGGTTCTGATTCTGTAAGTCTGAAATGAGGCTCAAGGTCTGAATTTGTCCCAGGTCCCAGGGATTGCTGGTGCTGTCATTCTGGTGGTGACAACTGTGAGAATCACTGGTGTACATGGGTCAAGAGTGTGAGCCCTGTCACCTGGGATCCAATCCTGTCTCTGCCACTCACTTTCTGTATCACTTAACCGCTCCATGACTCAGTTTACTTTTCCATAAAATGAGGCAAATAACGTGAGCTACCTCATCAGCTTTGGTGGAGGCCTGAATGAATTAACCCTCAGAACGCCCTAGAAACAGTGCCTAGTTCGTTATAAGCACTCAGGAAATGTTAGCTGCCACCCTTGTTTATGATGATTTTGATCATTCTTCATATCCTGCATTGTGAAGGTCTGCCTCCCTCACTCATTTCTGCTCACAACCTTCCGCTCTTCCCTGGAGAACGAGTTTGTTTTCTGAGCTGATTTTGCTAGCGCTCTCCACCCCCACATCCCCAGTGCACGCCCAGGCTGGGGTACACCTCCCACTGAGGCAACTTGCCACTGGTGCTCACCTACCTCCTGGCCAGGAGAGAGTCTCCCCCACCATGTGCTTGCTCTCCAGGGCTTCATTTGTGAGAATGATGCCCCTGTCTGGTACGTCAGAGGGACTCAAAAACATTTAACGGATTCAGTGACCGAATTGGCATATACCATAGAATTGAATACTGTACTGACAAGGCGGTTCCACGGGTCAAGTCTGGGGAGAGGACCGACCACCCAGAAAAGGTGGAGAGAACGTGGAAAGTGTGGGAAGTTGTAGTCAGGATTGCGAGATTATGCTTCAGGAATATGGACCCTTTGTTTTGGGAACATCTGAATGCACATCACTTAGGATAATCGTAGCTGTAGGCAGTCAAAACACAGCCCCAAAACAACTCTGTGAACATCAACAATGAGGACATGTGTTACGTGTGTAGTGAGAAGTCTGGAGGAAGGGGGCACCGGGGCTGTGCAACCCGGTGGTCCAGTGATGTCCTCAAGGACCTGGGTTCTCTCTTTCCCTGCTCTTCCCCTTTGCTTCCCGGTCGTGGTCACAAGGCACCTGGGCAAAGACAACACCCAGCAGAGGAAAAGTTCCCGCATCTCTCTTTTTCAGAGCCCAAAAAACCACTTCATGGGCCAATGACCAGAGGGGCGGGAAGCCCACCCTTTATTTGCTCACGGGCCAGGGGCCTGCATTTGTAGGACGGCATAGGGCCCGCGCGCTGGACGTACAGGCACCTGCCCTGAGTGTAACACCATGAGAGTTCTGCTGGAAGGGTCCCAGGGAGAAATGGGTGTTGCTTAAGCACAGTGTCTGCTTCAAAACCAGACCCAAATCCCAGCTGGAAATTTATTTGAAAAGCAACAGGATACAAATTAAATGACTTCAAGGGCCTTTTCCACTCTGAGTATCTGTAATGAATTATTTGAAGTCGGAGTGAGGAGACCTTTCCTCTGTCTGTTCCGTCTGCAGGTCATGCCCTGACCACAGCTGTCCCTCCGGAGCCTGGCCTGGAGCCAAAGTCACGTCGTCGGGCTTCTGGTCAAGGGTGGAGCGGCAGCGACTTGTGGCTTTTCCTCAGGAGCCCCGCCTGGGTGTCCACCTGGCACTCAGCACGGGCACGTCTCTTCCTCCCGGAGCAGCCGCCGGACCCAGAAGCCTGGACTTCAGAGAGATCTCCAGGAGCGTCCAAGTCCAGTGTGCTGCCTCCCCAAACCCAGGCGTGTAACGGGCCACGCGGCTTGCTTACGGTAAGAACCAGAGGTTCCTCGAGCCAGGTGTGGTCAGAACCTGCTAGAAGGCTCGGCCAAATAAGCAAAAGTTCTAAACAATAATGCAGTATCCCTGGTAGGGGTCTCTGGTTTTTTGAAGTCCCTCTTAAAAACTCTTGGAGTCTGATTTACCTACCTACCTGGATTTTGAGTTTCCTGTATGTCTGGTTTGTGGAGAACTGTAGAATAGGGTCTGAACAGGTGAAGGCAGCTGATAAGAAACTGAAGGGAAGAGGCTTTGACCTGGGGTAGCAGACAACGATCTCGGACAGCAGTGAGTATCGCCGTGGGCAACGTTTGGGCTCAGCCAGGAGTGTGGTGACAGCTTCTAGAAATTGACTACTAGCCTGACATCCCGACGCTTTCCCAGGTCTTCCAGACACACCTATCAGGAGAAGCTAAAATGAAACACAGTAGAACACTGAGGCCAGAGAGCAGTCCGGTGGGATTTAACTAGGGGCGACATCTGTGGCATCCGGTGGGGGGGTGAGGTCGTGCTTCCTTAGCCACATGAAATGTGTTGTATTACATGTATTAAATCTATATAATGTGCATGTGTGTATGTATGTGTGTGTTACGTTTTTTGTGTCTGTCTTAAATCTTCAATCACATTCTCAATTCCCCGAGGGCAGTCATGGAACATTTTATTTCTCCTATGTTCTTCACAAGGTCAGTGCTCCGTAATGATTGATTGACTGAGTTTTTACTGCATACCTGTACAATCAGACTGGGTCAGCCCAGGTCCCAGAGCTTCCATCCTTCAGGGCAGAGCTGCCATCAGTGCCTTCCAAGCACCTGCTGAGCTGGGGCAGCGTCAGTTTCCTCGGCCCTCTGGAGGCAGCCGTAACAAAGTATCACAAACAGTGATTTAAAAGGGCCAGAATTGATCATCTCTTGTTCTGGTGGATTCAAGTCCAGAGTCCAGGCGTTGGCAGGACCCTGCTCCCTCCCCAGTCTGTAGGGGAATCCTTCCTTGCCTCTTCTCAGCGTCTGGAGGTCTGTCAGCCATCTTCGGCATTTCGTGGCTTGTGGCCACGTAATCCACGCTCTGCCTTTGTTGTCACATGTCTTTCTCCCTCCGTATCTTTATCTTCACATGACTGTCTTTTTTTTTTTTTTAAGATTTTATTTATTCATTTGTTAAGGAGAGAGAGATTGAGAACACAACCAGGGGGAGCAGCAGGCAGAAGGAGGGGAAGCAGGCTCCCTGCAGAGCAGGGAGCCAGACACAGGGCTCCATCCCAGGATGCTGGGATCATGACCCGAGCTGAAGGCAGATGCTTAACCAACTGAGCCAACCAGGTGCCCCCACACGACTGTCTTCTTATTGGACTAGGGGACCACCACGCTCCAGGATGACCTCATCTAAGGTAGTGACATCTGCAATGACCCTGTCTCCAAGTGAGCTTGCATTTGAGGTCCTGGGGATGAGGACTTCAACAGGTCTTTATTGGAGATCGCCATTCAACCCAGAACAGTAAGTGAGCTCATTCAGGGTGGCAAGACAAGCATATACGAAAGGCGTGAATATTGAGTTTCCCGTGGTGTTGTCCTCCAACATTCTCCAGGGAAGTCTGTGTGAGCTGGGGCCTGGCTGGACACACCAGGATACTGTGCTCCTTCGAACAACTACTGTGTTCCTATCACTCTCCCTTTTTATAGGACAAGTTGGGGAGCGGTCCCAATGGAGGGGGAAAACCAGACCATTTGGGTTCCAGGCAGCCTTAACTTTCAAGGAAAGTGGGGGAGCCTCACCTCACCCTATGGGAAGATGTATCCCCTTCCCGTGGGAGAGAAGGCGCTTCTGGACGGAACCAGCTCATTGCCGGCCAATTCACAGGGAGTCCCAGATAACAGACACTCAACAGCCGGCTTGTTTCCAGACCTAGGAGAACCTGTTTCCTTTGCTAACAGCTTTGCTCCTTCCCCAATTTATGACTGGTTAGTACAAAAGTTATAAACCAGAGGCCTGCAGGCCCTTCCATGTGTAGCCTGAAGATGTGCTTTGTTGGCAGCGGCTCGTGTATTTTTTTTCATGATAATTTTACATCATTTTTTGAATAAGCAATATGTTTACATAATTCAAAAACAAAATCATTCCAGGAAGATATCTAGCGAAATCTTATCTTGGCCTCTATTTGCCTGCCCTGCCCCCTCCTGGGACGGTAATCAGCTTAATTAGTTTTATACATCCTTCTAGAGTTTCATTTTGCAAATACAAGTCAGCACAAATATACCTGATACCTCTATCCTGTTTTTTTCCTACTATACACACTTTTTTAAACCTTGCTTCCTCCCCCCCAACTTAATTTATCTTGGCACTTATTTCCTGTGAGTACGTTGAGAGTTTCCTGATTTTTTTTTTAACAGGGGCATAGTGTTCCATTGTAGAGATGTAGCCTGGTTGATTCAACCAGCCCCCTACCAATGGTCACAGGTTGTCATTTTTAGTCATTTGGCATTTATTCTAGGTAATGGTGAAGTGAGTAAGCCCACCATTCTGTCTTGTGACTGAATGTGTATAACACTGAAAAATTCTGAACTATCTTTGAATTATCAAAAGGACTGAAAACAGTGTGTTCTAATAACCACTGGTTTGGACTGAGTGGCTACTGTCTCTAAGGATCCCTGATGTTGGGACTACCCTGTTCCCATCCAACATTTCCCTGCCCTTCCTCCCCATTCTGTCTTCTATTAAGTCTGAGTGTTGACTACCACAGAGCATCACCACTGTGCAGTCCTTCTTATGGTAGCTAAAGAAATCACCCAGGTCCTCATGTCTCTTCAAACTGGCAAATGAAAGCCAAGGGGGGTCTTTTTCAAGAAGAAAAGGAGAGGGCGGGTGTGTGTGTGGGTGTGATTCTTCTCATTGGCTCCTGACACGTTGGGTCACCTGTGTGTCTGTGCCATTTCGTCTTGAGTAGAAGGGAAGAAACTCTGCTCGCTGGTTGTCTAAGCACAGCCTGGGGAGCTGCTTGGGGACCCAGAATCAAAACAACCTCGACAGTCAAAAGGATTGTTCTGTTACGTACCCTATCTCACCAGAACCCTGTGAGGATGTGGTGGTCCTATTTGCATTTTACAGACAAGGAAACAGTGTCAGGGTGAAGTTGCTTGACAAAGATGCACAACTCGCGCTTTGTAGCATGAGAATTTGAACGCAAGAATTTCTGGCTCTAGAACCTGATGCTTTAGCTGAACTTTCATGCTGCCTCCGGAGTCTTAAAAGAAAAGCATGACTTACAGTTACAGTTTTAAGCTTACCCTTAGCGGTGGCGTGGTGATGCCAGTCATGACAAAGGTAAGGTAGCAGCTCTGAGAATGGGTGAGTTGGGGACATGCCCCAAAGAAGGCTTCTGATGAGAATGCATTTTTGTTCTCCTAACAAAGCTGAGGGCTCGTCCTTTATGGTCTGTCACGCTGTCGTTGGCTCCGTTGCCCCCTTTGCTCTTCTGGCCTCCTGACCTTTACAGAGCCCCTTCTGACGGCGAGGCTACGTGCCAGATGTGGGAGGTAAGGGGAGCGAGCCACACCTGGTCCTTGGAGACAGTTGGGCCACCTGGTCAGTGTGGTGTGGGAATGGCATCAGGGGTCGGGCGGGGGCCTCCATGTGATAAAAGAAACGAATTCACTGCAGTGGAGTGAGAAGGCGGATGGTTTCCAGCCGTCTTGAGTCTTTACCATTGCTCCATGAAGGGAGGAAGTGAGAGCCCGGAAGTGGAGAGTGTGGGCTGAGATATTGAGCCATGCTCCTGCCCACAGCCCAGGGGGAAGCTGACGGTGGCCGTAGCTCTGCAGGCTGGGGGCCCCTTGGAGGCGGCTTCAGTCGTCGGGGTTGAAAGGCGGGCTGAAGGACGCCTCCTCTCTCCTTTGCTGCTTCCATCTCAGCTTTTCTCCATTCTTGGCCATTCTGCTAGCAGCCTGTGCGGGGGCTGGGGAGGGTGGGCTAGCAGTTGAGGTGGGCCAGGAGAGTGTAGTTCATAGGTCATTGACTCTGACATACATTTATCTATTTACTTACTTATTTATTTATTTTTAAAGATTTTCTTTATTTAGAGAGAGAGTGCGTGAACAGAGGGAAGGGCAGAACCAGCGCAAGAATCTCAGGCAGACTCCACTCTGAGTGTGGAGCCCGACGTGGGGTTCAGTCTCATGACCCTGAGATCACAACCTGAGCCAAAACCAGGAGTCGGCTGCTCAACTGACTGAGCCACCCGGGCACCCCTGAATCTGACCTTTGGAGTCATGTGTTGGCAGATGGATCTGCCTGCTGGAACTTCTTGTCCCAGGGAAGCTTTCTTCCTGGCTTTTTATTGCTGCCGTTTATTTTTCTTCTCCCCTCAGTTTGCATGCGACAGCATCTAGCAAATCTGTAGTTATCATAGAGCAACGAGGGGTTTTGCTTTCCTGTCTTCTTTCTCTGAGCAGGAGGCTCACTGCAGCGGCCTCCTGGCAGGGGGCGTAGGGAGGGAGAAAGTTGCCCTTCATTCACACCGTGGTCCTCTGCGCAGCTGGCGAAATTTTCAAAACGGAGGTGTCGAAAGTCAGTCCCAGGGAGCGCTGGCGATCTATTCTTTGTGCGTCTACAGATGTGTCGTGGGAGGCCGGTGTTTTCTGGGTAAAAAGGAGACTTCAGTCCTGAGGGAATATGGACAAGGGGCCTTTCCAAGGCCGCAGCTGTGTGGCTTCTCTGTGCTGGTGGCTGTGTGCAGATACGAGAGCAGAAGCCCTCCTCACAGAGCTTAGCGACGCGAGAAGAAGAGCAAAATACACAGTCAACTGGCCTTCTTGGGCCTGCTTTCTCATTGGAGAAACGAGGAAGAGTGGCTTTGGTCAGTATTCCGGATGGGGTCAGTACTGCCCCCAGAGAAGTGCTTTACAAACCCATTCAGGGTGCATGGGGATCACCAGGGAGTCTTGTTAAAAATGCACATTCTGATCCAGGAAGTCTAGTTCAAGGCTTCAGATGCTGCATTTCCAACAGACTCACAGGGGCTGCTGTGGGCCTAGGGACCACAGTGCTTTGAGTACCGAAGCCCTAGAAGGCATTTTTTTAAATCCGTGGGATGGCTTTGACAAATGCCCCAGAATTTCCTGTGTGTGGGCCGGGGGTGCCAGTCGTGATTCCAAGTGCAAAACCCCGTCAGTGAAGCATTGTCACCTACCCTGCCAAACTCAACCCAAAATAAATAGAAATCAGTAATACCTTTCTACATAGTCATACTGAAAAGTTTTCAAGGAGGTGATCCCAAAAGCCCAGTGATTTAAGAGCTGGTTTTTAAGGAGAGAAGCCTCAGTGAAATAAAGACAAAATCTTGAAATGACCGGATAATTTCCCCCCTCCGTGAATTCCGTCTAGAGTAGAGCATTTCCAAACATACACTTAACCGAGAGGAGGTTCAGTGCAATGTGTAGTTACTGCAAAAGCAAGGAGACCACTTGCAGATTTATAGCAGGCGATTCGAAACTTCATCTAACACACAAAGTTGCAGGATGACACGTTATTAAATTAGCAGAGGCACGTGACATGTCACCATGTTGATAGACTTCTTTCTAAAAACTGCTTTTAAAATAGTTTCTGATCTAATACATGTATATCCAGTTGTAGGACAATGATGAGAAATCTCTTGCAAAAAGTAGACTTTACAATGATTTACTTTGGGGTTGCCTTTCTTGTTCACTCTTACTCTGCTATTCCCCTCTGAGATGTATCACACATTTTCTTTTTTTAAAAAAAGGATTTTATTGGGGCGCTCAGTCAGTTAAGCGGCTGCCTTCGGCTCAGGTCATGATCTCAGGGACTGGGATCGAGTCCCGCTTTGGGCTCCTTGCTCGGTGGGGAGCCTGCTTCCCCCTCTCTCTCTGCCTGCCTCTCTGCCTACTTGTGACCTGATCTCTGTCTCTCTCTCTCTCTGACAAATAAATTTTAAAAAATGTTTTAAAAAAAGGATTTTATTTATTTGAGAGAGAGGGAGAGTGAGAGAGTGAGAGAGAGAGAGCGTNCAAATAAATTTTAAAAAATGTTTAAAAAAAAGGATTTTATTTATTTGAGAGAGAGGGAGAGTGAGAGAGTGAGAGAGAGAGAGCGTGAGCAGGGGGAAGGGAGTGCTCAAGACTGAATGCATGCCTCCACTCTGTGGGTGAGAGTTCCAGATTGGAGACGATGTTTTCCATGATTCTTTGTCACTGTCCTGTCCCGTGTCAACATCATCAATTATTCTGACACTGTATAAAGTTTAACTCGTTCGCAAGAATAACGCACTTCCTTGTTTCATTTGCTTTTGCATTAGTAATTTCACCTGACATGTTACCCTTACCTCACTTGGGGCTGTTTCCTTCTTCCTGTCATCAGATACAAACCGTTAAGTGGGTTTGTTATTTCTCCTCCGAATATTTTTTTTTAATTCTGTTGTCCTCGGTTTTTTATTTCCTTGTACTCCTCATATGAAGTGTATAATCTAATCTTACTCATCGTAAGCAGGTGTAAGCCTTTACTAGTTCATTAGTGAGTCCCGGGCAGTCATGTGTGAGCACTTATGTATTGAAATATTTATTATTTTAATATAAATGGCTTCCCTCTTTTCTCCTGTATATTACAATTAGAGCTAAATTATGCGTGTGGGTTGACTCACGTATCTGGGAGGGTCACTTCAGGCTGCATAGAGGGTGTTTCCAAATATTTGTTATAGGAACAGGGTGTGGATTGGAGAGCCTGGAGCATGGCTGGAAGGTCTCCGAGGCCTCTGACATTTGTGCATCATTAGAAAACCAGTAGATGGCAGTCCGATCTGTGGCTCCATTGAAATAATCCTGGAGGAGAAAGCAGTCAGGAAAGTCGGTATCACTCCTAGTGTCTGCATGGAGGAGATGCCCTGAGTTCTCCTTGAAATGATGGTTCTCCCCAAGCTGTTCGGGAGAAACCAGGTAACTTCAACAAAAAGAAACACAAGAGCCTGCACACATACTTCACACCTTGACCCCACCCAGGATCATTGGCGATTGAATCTCTGGATTGAGGCCCAGGTGTCTGGAGTCTACAGGTGTCTCCGGAGGAGGGTTGAGAATCACTGTCTTCAGTGGTGTGAACGTGAAAAGATAGGTCCGCCTCCTAACCGACCAGACCTACAAATGTGACACTATCAGAAGAAGGGGTTTGCAGGTGTAATTAAGTCACAGATCTCCAGATGAGATCATGTTGGGCAGTGCATGTGAGTCCTCCATTCAATGACAAGCGTCCTTATAGACTCTTATGGGCCCACGAAGGACAGACACGGAGAGAAGAAGGCCATGTGAGGACAGAGGTACAGACTGTTCTTATGGAGCCACCAGAAGCCAGAAGTAAGGACCGATTTCTCAGTCCTAGTGACTTTGGAGGGAGCACAGCCCATGGACACCTAGATTTTGGACTTCCGACTTCCAGAACCATGAGGAAATACATTTCTGCTATTTTAAGACACCTAGTTTTTGATGATTTGTTATGGCAGCTCTAGAAAATCAAGACACTGGCTGAAGGGTGGATTCATTTGGTAAGAGGGATGGAACATAGAAGGTTTTTTAAAAAATTTAATTTTTAATTTTTTAAATTAATTTCTTTATTTGAGGGGGGCAGAGGGAGAGGGAGCGAAAGCTTCAAGCAGACTCCCTGCTGAGCATGGAGCCCAACGGGGGGCTGGATCCCAGGACCCTGAGATCACGACCTGAACTGAAATCAGGAGTTGGCCGCTTAAACAACTGTGCCCCCCCCGCCCCCGTTTCCCCGGGAGTTTTTTACATATGGCAGCAAAATGGGTGAGAGCAAGAAGGCGTGGCTGGAGGGAGGCCGGGCAGTAGGATGGCAAGAACATAGAATGGCCCTCTAAGAGGAGCAGAATGAATTCTGCAGAGAGCCCACCAGAGAATCCCTGGGTGTGGACGATTCCTGTTCCTGAGAAAGATGCCCTCCTTTCTGTGCTGGCCCGTCCTACTTCAGGGAATCACCCGTCCATGCCTCTTAGGACCGCAAAGGGCCCCAGAAGCCCAGAAAGTGAGTTTGCACCTCCTTCTGCATGTGTGGGAACTGCTGGGGGTGCTGAGGTGGGAGGCTGGGGCCATGTTTCAGGGGCACCCTCCTGCCTGGCCTGGAGACGTGTCCCTGAACACTCATGTCTGTTTTGGATTCCTGGAACTGGTCGCTGACTCCGTTCTGCTCTCAGCTCTTCCTGCACCAGCAGTGCCCCCTACAGCGGGGGCTTCACGTGCGAGCAATGCCCTTGTTTCCCAGCGCTGGAAGTCTGGGCGGTATTGCTGCTGCCCCCGGCTGGATCTGCCGAGGCCCTTGATGTTGACTGCAGAGCCCTCCGTGCAGACGTAAGACTCCTGATGAACTCTGGAGGGACAATCCTCAGTCCACTGCCCTGGAAGGAGAGCCCCAACCTCAAGGTTCCCACAGATGCGGGGGCATCATTATGGTCACTGCATGACAGAACACGGATCTGTGCCCTACGGTCCGCAGACATAAGCGAGGGAAATCGTTCATTGACATGCTCATGAACTTGGTGTCCTCCTCGACTTTTCTGGCTGGTGCACAGAAGTTGAGAGGGGGTGAGAACACCCTGGCATGGGCTCAGTGATCACATTGCTGGATCTTGTGGGTGCATTTCCCAGGCATTGTCCTCAACGGCCAACTCAGGGAGGACCAGTAGTGTGGGAGCGGCGAGGTCACCTGAGTATGATCCCCTGCAGGCTGGAGAAGCGATCAAATGCTGCCTGGCAAGAACCATCCAAGGACTGCAGCGCCCTGAGCTGGGGGTGCACGAGGGCGCCTGGATTGGAGCAGAGAGAAGAGGAAACAGAGGGGAGCAACCGACCTGTGGTTATTCTTAGCCTTCAACTGTCAGTTCTGTTGGGGATGTAATATTACCCACTGTCCCAGAAATGAGCGAAGGGCATAAGAACGCTCTCATTTCATTTTCTGGGAATGAACGGTCAAAAGGAAGGAGGTCACTTCCTTCTGTGGACACCACCCCAGGGCACTGTTAGGTCAGTGGCTATTGCTTTAATGTTGACAGAGAGGCACCAAAATGCTGGGTGCCAGTCAGAACGAAGCTGTTAGTCTCAGGAGTAATTCTGGGATCCGCTGGCTAGGATGTCCTGCTAGAGGGCATCCCAGGCACCCGCCTGCCTTCAGGAAGCTGAGCAGCCATCCCTGCCCACTGTGGATTGTGAAGGAGAAGAGCATCTCCAAATGAGGTGGGAGGCCAACGTTAGGGAGCAGGGATGGAGCACCATTGCTGGTGTCAAGTCTCACAGGGGCACTTAGTTGCCCCTTCCTCAGGCCCTCACCTCACCATGACCCAAAGGCAGAGCACAGCCTGGAGAGGGGCTCTTTCCCCAAGTCCTACTTCTGAAGGGCTGGACCTCTTCCAGGTACAGGAGACTCCCGTAGGTGCTGTGTGTCCCTAGGCTGACATCAGAAATAATAAATGAAGCCGCTAAGGAAGAGTCAGCCTCCATTCTGAGCACCGTCTCTAGACTGCCCCCCACCTCCCACTTCCTCACTTCCGTGCTCTGAGCAGCTGGGCCCACTCAGGTCCCTACAGCCTCGAACCGGTGTGGTCTCCTTATTTCTGCGATGTTTCTGTTTGACCCCGTCCTCCACACTGCCTTCAGGCTGTCCCGGCTTCTCTGACCACTGACTGTTTGACCTGAGGGAGGTTCCTCAACCTTTCTGAGCCTTGCGTGTGAACAAGGGTGGGCAAAATCGCAGAGGATTATAGGTAGGACCAGTGAAGACAATATAGCTCTGTAGCCAGCAGAGTGCTTGGCACATAGTAACTGCCTGAAATATGTTCAGTTGGGATCTCTTGATGACTCCGACTCCTCACGACCTGCAAAATAAAGAGTAATCCTCTTAGAATTCATTTCATCCAAGAAGCATCTGTTGACTCTTGTTATGTGCTCGTTGTTATGCTAGGTACTATGGTTACAGAATGAATGAGCCATGGTCCCTGACCTCTGAGGGCTAAGAATTTCCTGGGGGACAGACGTGAATACAACCACACAATGCTGAGTGATGAGTGGTATGTTAGCAACCAGCACGAAGGGCCATAGGAACACAAAGAATAAGCAACCGAGTCTACTGGGCGTGGCATTCGACACCCTCCCGCACCCGCAGCCCTCCTGTCGCTGTAGGGGAGCACGTGTGCGTGCTGTGTTCTTACTCACGTCTCCCCAGATCATCCTCTCCATCACTCCAGCTCTGGGGGCCATTTCATGCTGCTCCTTTCCTTGAGGTCCTCCCTCCTCACCTCACTACCTGATTCTACCTGTCCTACAGAGTCCATAGACGTGCCCTGTGCTCCACAAAGCCTCAGTCTACCACCCAAATAGTTGTCCTTTATCGTCGGTTGAATTTCTTTCTTGAAAAACGTACTTTATTTATAAGCATGTATGTTTATCATAAAAAGAACTATCCGAGAATATAATAAATAATAAAGAAGAGGAAAAAATTACCCATAGACCCAATAAACAGAGATGCTCACAATTAACATAACGTAACATTGGGGTATATTTCTTCTCCTCCTTTTTCAGGACACACACACACACACACACACACACACACACACACACAAACACACACTTTTCTTACTACCTTTCCTCATTGTCGCCTTACGTTTAACTTGGTCACATACATCTATCATTAGACTGTGAGCTTTTGAGGGCACGGACAACGGGCTGCTTGCTTTTTATTCCTGTTACCGGACACGTCTCGCCCTAAGGGGTCCCTCCGTGAACATTAGGTGAAGAGAATGGCCAGGTGAATTTGTTTGGCTTTGGAATGCAGCACACCCCTATTTTGAGAAGAGATTTCGTACCCCGGTGCTTGCTGCTTGTTTAGAAGCGGTGTGCATTCCTCAAGCACCAGTCTGCTGGGTGACAGGGAAGGCCATGGAAATCCATAATGATGCAACAAGTGGCTGACGCACGGGTGGGTGATGAGGTCTGCCGTGCACCCTGCCTCGGGTTGCTTTGAAAAGGCAGCTGTGCCCCTGGTACCCGACCGAGACCCTCCTCTTGCTTTGGAACGACACGGTTGAGTCTGGTAAATCTTTTTTTATCCTTTCTGATCAAAAATAGTGTTGGCGTTTCACCCCGGGGCGGGGAGAGGTGGGTGAGATCTTCTCCAAGAAATCAGTTTGGCCTCGAACCTACTCTTTTCTTAGGTTAAAATTCATGAGGCCTTGGAGCCAGGGTTGGGAATGGAAATAACTCCGGCTCTTTTCCAGAAAGCTCTGCGTGGGGAGGCCGGGGCCAAGTCAGGAGGGGAATTCACTCCGTGGGCCACAGGTGAGAGCCAAGCAGAGAACACACGCGTGTTTGACTGACGTAAAAGCGGCCGAGAATGTTCACAGAGCAGCGGGATCCCTTCAGGGCATGTGTGGGAACATGAGAGGCTGTGGTATATTGAGTACCTTCCTTTTTTTGAAACAAAATGTAGGGAATTCGTCAGTATAGTTAGCAACAGAAGAGTAGAGGCAGATGTAAGGGAGAAACGCCCGTTTGCCTTCTGAGAATTTTATTTGAAGATGGCAGGATGTTGGTTATTTAGATGTCTTTTTTCTTGAAAGGATCTGTGGCATAGCTGAGGCTCCATCTAGAATTAAATATCTCTGAGGGAATTTCATTACAAGATCAAGGGGGAAAAGACTGCAAGGTTTTGGCTTCTGATGAAAAGCATCTAAAACTAAGTAAAATCAAAGCAGACCCTTAAACAAATTATTGATTTGGTCAACGTGGAGAAATCTCAGCCCGAGAGCCTCTTTGAGAATGGGAGAGTGGAGAGGAGACTGAGAAAATATTTAGGGCTCGGCCGTGGAGACTACCTCCCGGCACGGGATTTCTTCTCTCTACACAACAGGGAAAAGAAACGGATGCAGTCTTGCGGCTCCCATAGTTCAAAAGAGACCAGGAGCTCGGGGCCCGAGGAGGCCAAGCCACTTGTCCCACTTGCTTTGAATCTGGCTGTTTGGGGACACGTTGTGTGTACTTTTTCCAGACTGAGGTTACTCTACGGAATGAAACCCACGCTGCCCCCAAACTGCCTCAGGATTGTCCCCACCTTCTCGAGCCTGGCCTCCGGCTTCTCACACCCTTGGAGGCTCACTCATTGATTCGGGGCCTGTTCTGCGTGCTGGGGACAGAAGAGTGAGCCGAAGCCGCAAAGCCTCAGCCTTCATGGAACTCACCAGGCCAGAGCTGCGCTGTGCCATAGGGATCGAACATGCGCCACGCATGTGCTTTTCAATATTCTCGTAGCCACTTCAGAAAAAAATAAAGGAAACAGCGGAAAAATTAATTTTATTAACATTTCATTTGACCTGCTATACCCCAAATGTCATTTCACACGGAGTCAGTCTATGAATGTGTCAGTTCGGTGTTCGACACCCCTTTTTTTGGCACGAGGTTTTTCTTACAACGTGTCTTAATGGGGACTGGCCACTTTTAGGGTGCTCAAGGGCCTCCTGTGTTTGCAGCTTCCATAGTGAATGGAATCAGTGCTCACTGAGGGCTAAGTAAGGGCAGGTCCTGTGCTAGGCCCTTCATGTGCTCCCTATCTTACTATCTTAAGGACAACTTTATGAGAGACTCTTATTACCCATGTTTAACGGAGCAGGAAGGTGGCCCAGAGAAAATCAGATAACTTGCTGAGGGTCACACAGGTCATGAGGGTCAAAGCTGGGACTTGAACCCAGGGCCATCTAAAGCCCCAGCCTTGGGTTTCTCAAGCAGAGAAGGCACAGAATGAGATCTGGGATGAGCACAGCTTCCGAGAGCCTTTGCCCAAGATTCTCCTCCGCTACCTGCAAGCCACACTGCCCGAAGTGCCTTGGAGAGGCATGTGTCATTGAAGATGCCTCAGTGTCACGTGGAGAGGAATCTGTGGATGTCCAGCACCCCAGCTCTGGTCCAGGAGGCATGGTCTGTCCTTATAACAAATAAGGCAGCACACCCTTTGAAAATCATGTAGCGATAGGTTACAAAAGCCTCTCTGGACTGTCAAGCCCCATATGAAAAAAGTATTTAAATTATTAAATACTTATGGCTGCTGTTACCTTTCAGTGGCTAGCGTGTGCAGGGTGCTCCCAGAACCCAGATCCCTGCCGCATGCTGTGATAGCAAATGGCAACTGAGAACAGAACCTGGTGTGAATATCGCGTCCCCAGTGGCTCCCAGCACCTGGAAGCTTCTGGGCTTCGCGTATGGATATATTGCAGGAAAACCCCATGCGCAGGCGTGCTAATTCTCCAGGTGTTCCCTTCATTTGCCAGCCTGGCTGGTGCAGCAATCCATCTTTATGTTCAGCCTGGGGTGGCCGGCAGAGCTCCCAGCTCTTCTGAGCACAGCTAGAGGGAACCTTTGAAACACTCACACATGAGAGAGGGACCAAGGCCTCTCTGCTCCAATTCCCAGATGGGTGAGAGGCCAGGAAGCCAGCCTCCAGGGTCTGGAAGAGAACGTGGCCCTGTCTGTGCCCCAGGTTCCAGGACATCCTGGTGGCCTTGCTAAATGAGATCACCCCGAATCCCATTCCCTCTCCGAGGCCACTCGGTCCCACCTTCTGCACGGAAGACTTTCCTTCTGTGAGCCCCCTCCCGTCCTCACCAGCCTGTAATGTCCTACAGTCTCATGGTCAAGGCCATGCCAACCAGAAACAGAAGCCCCTGCCCTGTATGGACAGCTGCGTGTGTTCTGTGTGGTCACGCCCTTCTCTCCCGTCCCCAGACTTCTGAGGGCGACCTCTCCCAGCGACAGTCACCTTGTGACAGCTCTGATGATGTGGTTGGTAAACTCCTCTCTGTTCCAGAGAAGGATTTGGGGGCTGTTTCATTACCGTTAGCTTGCATGAAGCCCTTAATTAACTTTTCATTTGGCTTTGCCTGCTGCTGTTCCCTCTAGAATACGCATTTTCTGAGATTTGGGCTGTTGTAATCTTGGTCTCCAACTAGAATATCTGCCTGACTTACCCTGGGGACTCAGTGACAGTGTGTTGCTCATTATTAGCCATGGGCTAGTAGTGCCCCAGTCCCAATCTACTCACTTTGGTGCTAACTTTTTGCATAACACTCTTCACTTTTATTTCACTGTGGTTACATTGCTATTATATATCCATTCATTAGTTAAAGCCTCTCCCCTGCCTGGGGGACCTTTGTGGTTCTCCGCTGTATCTTGAGCGCCTAGTACGGTGCTCAGAACCTGGTAGGGGCTCAGTAAAGACGAGTTCAATAAATGCAGATTTGAACGAGTGATTCAGTGGGGTCACTGTCGGGGAGGGTGAAGGCAGAGAGAGGGAGTTAGGACCTGGGGTGCTCAGAGGCTTTCTGGAGGCTTCAGCTAGAAAGAGAAATGAAGTCAGCTACAGAAGGGCAGCTGGAATAATGAAAAAACATCCTGGCCGAGGAGTCAAGGACCAAACAGTCAGGTATTCTCCTGCACTGAGGTTTATTTTTTGTGTAACCTTGAGAAAGTCTCGTGAGGGCTGAGAGAGATAATTCGATGCAATTGCTTTATAAACCACAAAATGGTGTGGCAAGATGTTATTCACCATCATGAATCTGGTCCCTGTCTACCCATCCAAATATATTTCTTTTTTTTTTTTTAAGATTTTATTCATTCAGTTGAGAGAGAGAGAGAGAGAGAGAGCAAGCATGAGCAGGGGGAGGGGCAGAAGAAGAAGCAGACTCCCCGCTGAGCAGGGAGCTGGAGGCTGGGCTGGATCCAGAATACAGGACTCCCGGACAATGACCTGAGCCGAAGGCAGATGCTTAACCAACTGAGCCACCCAGGCGCCCTCTCCATTGTATGTCTTATTAATTTGACTTGGCGGAGTCTTATCTTCTCATTTAAAAAGAGATTTTTTTCCATTACTGCAAAAGTAATATGTTGTAATAATAAAAATAGTAGAAAATTCAGAAGAAAATAAAAATAAATTCTCGAAATCTTAAGATTACTACCTAGAAATAATACTATTAATGTCTCTGTGTATAGCCTAAGTAATTTTTCGTTTCTAAATAGACATGACCCAAGCTTCCCAGGTATCGGCAGCTGGGGGCAGACGGGGTGACATTTCTCTCCTGTTCTCCCACTTCCAGGCTTTGCGAAGGCTGCTGCCTGGGAAACCACTGGAGGGTGGAGCCTCCCAGTTCTGAGTGCTTGCAGCATCCCTGGCAGCGATGCCAGTGAGGGGTACCAAGAGGTGACTTAGGGGGGGTGGGTATCTTCCAGCGCTCGTCACTATCTGAAAAAACTTACACAGTTTGCATATGTATTGTTTCTCTCCACTGGGATGTAAGTTCCACAAGGTCAAAGGCTTGCTGGATTTGACTTCCTGCTGCCTTTTTTCACTTCAAACAGTACCTGCACATAGTAAATATTTATTGAAGGAAGGAAGGAAGGCCCAAGTGCCGTATTACTTCTCAGAGAATAGGAAGAGTTTGCTTCAAAGGACTTGTGCATATGAGCTGTACAGAGGCCAAATTCACTGGTAATATACATCGGGTCTGCCAGATCTAGTTATAGTTGGAGATTTGGCCTCAGCCTCGGTGTGAGAGATAATCCTAACCCCATTGAATCACCAGTGCTACCTCAGGGATGTCAAGCACGGTCTCAGACTGTGCCTCTTAGCCCATGGCTAATGCATTCTGCACATTTCCCCTCCAGATCCACAGTCTTAACATCCCCAAACTGCACTGGACAGGAGGCCTATCATCTCCTGTCCCAGAGCCCATTCTTCCTCCAGCACCTCTCAGCTTGCTTTCCTGGTGGGGCCCTTAGGCTTTTCTTAGAAACACTACTGCTTTGCCTTCTTAGGTAAGACAGTGATTCTGGTCGCAGTTCTGCATGTCTGTTTCAAGGATGAGCTTCAGCGGTACAGCCGGCATCTGTAGATTGGGTACGAAGGAGCTTCCAGAGCATTGCTGAGAGCTGGGGCTTTGAGAAGGGCTATCCGGTTAGCCCTTCCCATGCACAAGGCTCTGCCCTCACTGGCTGGACACAGTCTCCAGACTCGGGCCGCTAAACACACTTCCCACGGTTCCCCCTCCACTTCTCCTCCTCTCCAAAACCTGGAAAAAGATGGGACTAGGCCTGTGTTTTGCTGGGCCATTGCAGCTCTACTGAGAAGGACGTTTCCTCCAGTGTTCCCCCAATTAGCATAAATCCCCTTCCTCTGGGCCCCGCGCCCGCCCCCGCCAAGTAGAAAACAAGGTGTGATTCATCTCTGTGTGTTTCCTAGGTGGGATTCAGATCACGAGTAGCAAGTGCCCTCCAGAGGTGAGGAGTTACCCATTCTCTGAGGGATCAGGACCTGCGAGGTGAGTAAGAAAAACCAAAGGTGGGAAGACTCTCCCACAGCCCCTGGATTCAGGCCTGGGGTGGGTCTGGAGCTGCTGTTTTTAGTATCCGTGGGGATCATCGGCCAGTGCTGAGATTCGAGAACTCAAGTCTTCAGACAGGCCATTTCTCCCAAGTCTTCTTGAGGACAGTTTCTTTCATCTTTTTTCCCAGCTTCATTGAAATACACATGTTAATGAACATATAACTCTGCATAAGTTTAAGGCCTACAATAGAATGATTTTGTATATGTATAGTTGAGAAATGATTAGCACACTTAGTTTCTATCACAGCACATAGTTACAATTTTTTTCTTGTGATAAGAACTTTTAGGTCTTCTCACTCACCCACTTTCAAATATGCAATACGGTAGGGTCAACACTAGTCACCACCCTGTACAGTACATCTCCAGGGCTTGTCCATCGAAAAACCAGACGTTTGTGATTTTTGACCACCTTCACCCGTTCCCTCTCCCCCCATCCCCCACCTCTGGCAGCCACCAATCTGTTCTCTGCTTCTGTGAGTTCTGTTTTCTTAGATCCCACCTATAAGAGAGATCATATAGTATTTGTCTTTCTCTGTCTGACGGATTTCACTTAACATAACTCCCTCTAGATTTCTGTTGTTGGTGTATAGACATACTAGGGATTTTGTATATTGATTTTGTATCCTGCGACTTTACGGAATTTATTGGTCAGATCTAACAGTTCTCTGGTGGACTCTTTAGGATTTTCTGTATGTAAAATCATGTTATCAACACACAGATGATTTTACTTCTTCCTTTCCTGTTTGGATGGACTTTACCTATTTTTTGTGCCTGATTGCTGTGGCTAGAACTTCCAGTGCTGTGTTGAATAGGAGTGGTGAGGATGAGCACCCTTGTCTTGTTCCTGATCTTAGAGAAAAAGCTTTCAACCCTTCACCAGCCACTATGATGTTAGCTGTGGGCTTTTCATATATGGCCTTTATAATGTAGAGGCATGTTTTTTAATATACAGTTTTTTGAGCATTTTTGTCATGAATGGACCTTGAATTTTGTCAAATGCTTTTTTCTGCATTTATTGAGGTGATCATATGATTTTATAATAATCCATTTTAATGACGTGATGTATCATATTCATTGATTTGCATATGTTGAACCACCTGTGCAACCTAGGGATGAATCCCACTTGATCATGGTGTATGATCCTTTTCACGGTGTTGGTGAATTTGGTTTGTTACTATTTTGTTAAGAAATTTTGTATCTGTATTCATCAGGGATGTGGGTACACTGTTTCTTAAAAACTAGATGACAGAGGTCGCCTGTCCGACTCTGGGAAAATTGGTGAAATAAGTAGATACCACTTATATTTGTTTAAACAATGCCTCTGCAGGAGAAAGCTTGCCACTTGTCCTAGCTCTTTTACAAGGGGCAGAAAAGCCTAGAACCTCTGTCTGTCCCTCACAGGGCCGATTCCCCAGTGGAGCATGCCCGCTGTCTTCTGCTTTCCTTTCTCTGCCCTCTGACCTCTCCCATAGCAACGATAAGGATATATTTGTGTTTGTATAGAGCATTGCAATTCACTCTCACGTCCAGTGTTTCATCTGACCTTGCTCCGTGGAGATGGGTAAGAAATGGTTATTCGTACCTTCTCAGAGAAATGAATCTATTTTCCCAGGGCCACAATGTGGTGAAGTCACCACTTGAATCAGATTTTTTGATGGCCGCTCAAAACCTTTTTGGGCACTGCCAGCCTCTTGATAGAGGAGCTTGAGACAGAGCAAGAATGGATAAGAGAGAAGGAACTCAGACCAAAGGTTTGAAGAGACAAGGCTAGGAACTGTTGGCTGAGTTGCGAGGTAGGCTCGTCTCTGCAGTTAGGATTCACTGTTGTCCTTCTTCCCCTTTCATTTTCTGCCGGCCATTAAAATTCATGATAAGAATATGCTACCCAAACTCATCGTGATTCCTGCAGGACTGTGACCTAGGGGAAATGTTTGAATTTAGCTCTTTGAGTGGCTGTGGTAGAAGGCGCATGGAAGAGTGGCCCTTGGTTTTCTTTTCTGCTTCAGCTTAAATCAGAAACGAGAACATGGGCTCCTGTGGTTTTTTTTTTTTATTATTCTTTATAGATGTGCATTCACTTAGCTTTGCCAGTGAGCCAGATTATTTTGCTAAGTGCGGGGAATGAGATGTGATCCATTCTTTTCAAGACATCTGCAGGTGGTGAGAGAGAGAGAGAGAGAGAGAGAGAGAGAGAGAGAGAGAGAGAGGGATGGAGAAGCACTGACAAGTGACTCTCTACCATGACTAATTCCTGCAGCAGACTAAGTCCAGGAGGCTCCGGAAGCCCGGAGGAAGAGCATGTAAGTAAAGACTGTGCCAAGGTCAAGATGATTTCTCAGAGAAAGTGCTCCTTACATGGAACTCTTCAGTGTTCATGGGACTTAGCACAGACAAGGGGAGGAGCATGCCAGGCAAGTAAACAGTATGTTTGAAGATGCTGAGGCATTACGCGCTGAGAGGATAGAAATCATTCCGGGGGTAGTGAATGCAGTGAGGAAGGTGGGAGAAGAGGTCTGTGAGAGGTGGTGGTCATCCTGCAGGTGTCAGATTTACGCTGAAAGCAGGAAGGGGGCGTGGTCAGGTCCCCGTGGCAATGCTGTCATGCCTTGCTTAACTGTGATGAAGGTTTTTTTTTTTTAAATTCAGGGTTTTTTTTGGAAAGCGGTTTGGTAGTCTGTATTAAAAACCTTTAAAATATGCATATAAAAATATGCATACCCTTAGGCTCAATATCGTCACCTCTAGGAATAATAATACTTATCACCACTACATCATGCTTTTTGTACTAGATTTCTTTTTCAATACCTTCTGTATATTATTTTTTTAATTCTTAGCACAATTCAGTGAGGTGGGAATCATTGGTCCCATTTCACAGATAGAGAAACTGAGGTTTTAAAGAGTCAGGCAGGCTTAGGATTGAATTCACATTCTGTCTCTAATTAGCTATTTTCCTAAGACAAATGACTTACCCTCTCTGAAGCTGTTCCCTGAGGAAGTACTATTTAAAAAAAATACTGCAAACCTGAATTAAATGCAAGCTGGTCTTTTTTGGATTACCTGCTCATTTGGCTTATCTCTGCCAGAGCTGACCTCCATTTTCTTGAACATTTAAGATGAAATAAAAGAGCCAGAATTGGGTGGCATGCTCTGTGGACAGTCGCCTTGTTTTAGGGGACCGTTCTCCAAGTTGCTTGTTCCGGCAACTTTCCTCGTGTGCACTCATCCTCTACGTCCCTTATTTGTATCTTGTCCCTCTGCAAAATTGTAAATACATTGAAGAAAGGGAGAGTCTTAAATATATCTTTGTGTCTCTCACACTGTCTGCCTGGTTCAGGGCTTTCCATGGGCCCGCGGAGAGCCCAGAGGTTAGTTTTTCTAGACACAGTTAGGACATCATGATCCCAGGGCAAACAGAGGCTCTGAGAGCAAAGAGGCTTCGTGGCCTGGGGGCTCAGGGAGCACTAAGAACCATGGATATTTCAGGTCAGAAACCTGGAAAGGAAGGTTTGGAATTGAGGGGACTGGGAGAATTGTTTAACGTTCTCATAAATGCTGAGTCAAGAGAGTCGTTTTAGTCTGGGTTCCCCAGAAGCAGATCCTGAGAGAGGGATCCACGTGCAAGCGGATGGAATTAAGGCAATGCTCCCAGGAGAATGCAGTAAAGGGTGAGAAGCAGGACAAGAGAGGGGAAGTGGCCAAGGGCAGTGTCCACTGGAGTTCCAGCCTCAGCCTGGTCCCACAAAAGTGATCCAAGCTGCAAATCACAGCTCAGAGTTTGTCCTACCTGGGTTTTCACGGTTCGGTTCCAGCCCATCATTGGCTGCCAGCTGTTTCAAGGTGACTGGGGTACCCGGGCCCTTCTGGCTCTGTCTGTGTGGACAAAGCCAGGGCAGCAGCCCAAGGGCCAGCTTTCTAAGAGGCACAGGTACAGGGAGTTAAAAGCGAAGGCATGCAGACACTGGGGGTGAGGGCACAAATATCCCAGGGCATGTGGGCAGGGCATCAACAGTGTCGCCCTGATGTCTTTGGCCTTAACTTTGTCCTGCTGCACACGCTGCTGTCTGCTTCTAAAACCCATTTTGCACTTTCCTCGTCTACAAAGCAGGGATAGCGTTCTTTTGCTTGCTCATATGACAGAAGAATAGCCAAAACTAAATAAAATGAAAAAGGGTCCCTAGTCTCCTGTAGACACCACCGGGCCTTTGTACGAAGCCAGTGTCATCATTGCATCTTCTCTTCCAGGCCCAGAGGGTCGATGAGCTCTTGGTCCTCACCGGGCACTTGTCTCGCAGGCATCAACCCTGACAGCCTTTGAAAAGAGCTTGTTCGTGTTGGAAGGAAAGCAGGCACTTTTTTAATGTTGTTAAATTTTGCAGCAGTTTCTTTAATATACACCAGCCGCCTTGAACTACAGCTAATTAACCACCAGATATCATGCTGTGGCGATGTTTGGCTTTGATGTGCTCATCAGCATCAGCAAGGAAATATTGGAAAGCTAATCATAATAGGACTTAGCTCTTATAAAATGCCTTTTATCTTCAAAGTGGTTTACAACCACTAATTATTAGAGGAATTGGGGTGAACAGCAACCATCTCACGGAGACCTCGAACCATTATCGGGGCCTTTAATGTATCTTATAATAGAGCAAGAGAAGTGTGAAGGGGGATGTTTAATAATAGTTGTCCAGACCTGGAAGAGTTATTTTATGGAGGTAGGAGACAGCTGTTCCCTGTCTCCCTTGAGGCGAGAACAAGGAAATTGGACCTAATTTGAGGGAAGAGGAGGCAGGATATAGCAGTTGCATAAGCGACAGCAGGCAGCAGAATGGTAAGAGGGCCCTCCCAAAGGCGCTTCCTTCTGTACACCTGCCCCTTTATTTGGGCTGATGAGGCATGTGGCCTTCCCGGTGGCCTTGGGTGGGTGACATTACACCACAAAGTCCCATCCAGCTGTGGCAGTCACTGGTAGATTTATGGGCTTCTTGATTATATCTCTTCATGTAGTTTTTTTTTTCCTTATTAGTTCTGTTAGAATTTTATCTGGAGTGGAGCAAACCCACTTGAATTCCATAAGAATAATAACCAGGGGCATCCAGCAGGCTCAGTCGGTAGAACACGCGACTCTTGATCTCGGGGTTGTAAGTTCAAGCCCCACGTTGCATGTAGAGATTACTTAAAAATAATTTTTTTTTAAAAAGAGTAATAACAATAGCTAACATTTTATGGATGAGAAAGCGGAGCGCAGAGAGCTGAAGAAAACCGTCTGTGGCCACATAGCTCTTGCTGTGGACAGCCTGGCCTTAGAGTTTGTGTTCTTATCCGCCACAGTAAGAGGCCTGCTGGAGAAGGGGTGGGATTGGTCCAAAGGCCCTCTGCACTGGGTCCAGGAAGTAGGTAGCAATCACATACAGCACAGGGAAAATCTTTCCAGACTAGTGTGGTTCCTGTGCTAAAGACTTCAGTCTTGAGCAGGACCGTGGTGAAAGGGGTCCTGCAAAGCAGCATCTTTGTTCACGCCGAAAGGAGCCATATACCTGCCTCACTGTCCTGGTCCCACCAGAGGGTCTGCCCAGAGCTGTGTGGACGAAGGGAGGGCCATCCACGTGAATAACAGGCAGGCCACCTGTGAAGCCCTGTTTGGTCACAGCATGTTTTCCCCAAGTACGAAGAGGCATTTGAGGGGGCGCCTGGGTGGCTCAGTGGGTTAAGCATCTGCTTTCGGTTCAGGTCATGATCCCAGGATCGTAGGATTGAGTCCTCTCATCGGGCTCCCTTCTCCACGGGGAGTCTGCTTCTCCCTCTGCCCCTCCCCCCTGCTACTCTCTTTCTCTCAAATAAATAAATCAAATCTTTTTAAAAAGGATGCTTTTAAAGTGGTCCGTGCCCCGTAAGTCTTGTGCAGGGGGAAGGTGGGGGAACAGAGCCTAAGGAGACATCCGCTCCCATCGCCTGTGCAGTCAGTCCTGGGGACTCAGAAGATCAGTACACCCTGCGCAGAAACATTAGCCTCATGATTTCTTCTCAGTGAGGGCTGATTGCTGGTAATGAGCCATGATGGGAACCCTGACACTCTAGAAACAGGTAGATGCCACAAATCACGGCTTTTCCTCTCCTCACCCTGAAGAACTGCTTACCAAATATGGCGGTGTCTTTTTTTTCAACACTGTTTCTGACACAAACATATGTCCCATGACTCCCTTCAGCTCTGACACTAACTCTTCAGAGTTAGCACTGACCCACAGCTGAGGGCTCCTTCCCACAAGATGGCCCCCCTCAGGTGCTGGGATGAAGGCCCAGGCTGTCACCCATCTTTCTGACTGACTGGCCGGACATTCCCCTCCTCACGGTCGGTGATGTGCTGGCATGACTCAGGGGACTGAGGAAAATGCTTCACTTGTGTGTACTGGTTTATTACAAAGGATGCAGCTCAGGAACAGCCAAATGGAAGAGATGAGAAGGGCAAGGGGAGGTGTGTGTGGGGGGGTGTGGTATGGCGTTTCTAGGCCTCTTACCTCCTCCCTATGTCCACCAACCCGGAAGTGCCTGAGCCCTGTCAGTTAGGGCTTCTGATGGAGGTTTCCTTACCTAGGCATGACTGATTCAGTCACTGGCCACTGTGGCTGAACTCAAGCATCAGCCCCTCTGTCCTTCCTGAAGGTCAACCGTCTCATCTCCTGGTTGTTTGCTCCAGCCCCCAGCCCCCACGCTAAGGCTATCTAGAAGCCCACCAGGCGTCAGTGCTTCCCCATAAACTCAAGTATGGTCAGATGGGGCTCATGATGAATAGCCAATGACACTCCTTTCACTCCAGAAATTTCGGGACCTCTGTGCCAGGAACCAGGGGCAAAGACCAAATATATATTTTTCATTATACCACAAATCTTTCCCACTCTCAGCCCACACTGTCAACGGTTGGGTAAGAAGCCGACACACACTTATTAGGCACCTGCCGTGCACAAAGTACTAGACTGGGAATTGGTGGGGCATTTGTTTATTTAAAGGTTCAGATATCAATTTCCTACTCACTAAGATTTATAGAGATAAAGCTTCTGCCTTCGAGGAAGAGGTGAGTCCTATCATGTACACTTGGAAGGCTAGCCAGCCAGACCAAGCAGTGTGTTCTAATGCTGGAAGCATGAAAGAGTCAGGAAGTATTCAAAGGGACAGTGGCCCATGCAATCCCGCCTGGGCGGCCAGGAAGCCTTCTCAGGGAAGGTGGACTTAGACTCGCGCTCTGAAGGCATGCCCCACACCGAGTCCGCACAGACCTACACTGTTTTTACAGGATGGAGAAGGAACTGAAACCTTGCTGTTGCTCAGTCCTAGGAAATATCTCCCCTCTGAAGCCTTGATTCCTCCTTGACTTGCTCCTGCCGAGGAGGCACCCTGCGGACCCTTCCCTCCTGAGCATTTCACATCCATTCCTACGGAAGCTGCATTTGCAAGCTTTGCTCAGTGCCCCTCCTGAGCCCTCTGTAGTTCGAAGACACCTGCTTGCCCCCCTCTCCTCCCTCCCCTTCTTTTGACATTGCCTGCTCAGAGTGAATGGCTGAGACCCCGGGCGTATGGAAAATGCCTCCACGGAAGCCGGGGATAATTAGAGAGATTCCAGCAGATCCCGAAGATGCCTTTTGTGCCTTCGATTTCCCTACTGCCCGCTGCAGGAGAGATTCGGGGGTGGGGGTGGGGGGTGGGGATCAGGGTGATTTAGTGGCTGCTTTCAAGGGCTCAGCGGGCATGGGGTGCTGGAGGGGGGTATCAGCTGCCCTCGATCTCCACCAAGTCCTGAATAAGAGGGAAATTAGCTCAGAAGCTCTCGGAG
This sequence comes from Ailurus styani, assembly GCA_002007465.1. Classification (NCBI taxonomy): domain Eukaryota; kingdom Metazoa; phylum Chordata; class Mammalia; order Carnivora; family Ailuridae; genus Ailurus; species Ailurus styani. Next base: position 1,914,645 of record LNAC01000241.1, on the reverse strand, counting down.
GGATTTAGGTTTGATCTATGACCTTTCCGACTGTAGCAGTTACTAAGCTGCTAGAAGTGACTTTGGAAATCTGGGAAATGTTCCTGGAAATGTTTGAGGGCTGGATAATTTCTGTCTGTGGATAAAGGCTTGTATGGAACCACTCTGGAGGGAGAAGAGTGGTCCCCAAGTTCAGATTGAGACTGGCGGATAAAACGTGATGTCACTGTCCCCCTTGTGATGGCGATGGCGTTTCCCCTTTCCCTTTGGGATCTACCCCACCGGTTTCCCTTGTATGGCCATACTGTCTGTTGGTCTAAAAATGTTCGAGGCGGAAAGCTGGGTACAGCCCTGAGCTCAGAGCAGTGCTGGGCTTCACCCAAATGTGAAACAGCCGAGCTAGTCACATGGCTGCCATTTTATTTTTGAAACAAAAGCAGAAGCCCTTCTGTTGTTTTGTCTTCTGTTTCCCTCGGAAAACCCACAGATGCTGTGCAAAGATCACAGGCCAAGCCAGAGGCGAAGGGGTAAGAGAAAGGGGGTTGAATGAACCGTCTGCCCCCTTATTTGCAGAGTCCACTGAGCTCCCTATAGTAGGGACTGAGGATTTTCACAGGGAAATTACTTAATTTTCTGCTTGCCAGAGTTGAATTGAGAAGGAAGAATCAGGCTCCTGGGGATAAATAGAGTAGGCGGGGGTAGACTTGCAAGTCTGGGGATATGAGAAGGTACTGGCCTGGCCCTATTATCTCTCTCTCTTTTTAAATACATCTATTCAGCGATGGACATACAATAAACAGCACGTACTGAAAGTGTACAATTTGAGGGGCACCTGGGTGGCTCCGTGGGTAGAACATCTGACTCTGTGTTCCGGCCCAGGTCGGGATGTCAGGGCTGGGGGATGGAGCCTCATGTCAGCTCTGAGCTGGGCTCCATGTCCCGCTCCAGGCTCAGCATGGAGCCTGCTTGGGATTCTCTCTTTCTCTGGCTCTGCCATACCCTGCTCACACTCTCCCTCTCTAAAAAAAAAAGTATATGATTTGATGAGTTCTGATATATATTTGTACGTACATATGTATGTATGTACAGATCATGTACCCGTATACGCACACACTTACACATAAGTACAGACACAGACACATACCTACATGCATATATCTGTCTCTCTCCATGAAATGATCACATTTAAGACTGTGGACGTATCCACACCCCCAAAAATTCCCCTTTCCCCCATTCATAATCTCTCCTCACCCTTCTTCACCCTCCCTTATCTTTTTTCTGTCACTATAAATTAGTCTTCATTTTTATAATTTTATATAAATGGAATCAAATACGACATATTCTTTCCATCTGGCCTTTTTTTTATTTCAAGATTTATCCATTTTGTTGCTTGGATCAATAGTTTATTCCTTTTAATGCAGAGTAGAGTTCCATCGCGTGTGCAAGTGACCGTTTGCTTACCCATCTACCCATTGATGAATATTTGTGTTGTTTTTGGCTACCACAAATAAAGCTTCTGTGAACGTTTATGGACAAGTCTTTGTGTGGACAGAATGCTTTTATTCTCTTGGGTAAATATTTAGGAGTAGAATGGCAGGGTAGAAGTTTGTTTGACTTTGTAAAGAAACCCCAGATGTTTTCCAAAGGGACTGTACCATTTCACATTCCCACCGATGGACCACCATGAGTGGTCCATCCAATTTCTCCACGTCTTTGCTAAGACTTGGTATGTCAATCTTTTCATTTTGGCCATTTTTTTAAAGCCATTCTTTTCAGTGTGGGGCTTGATCTCATAACCTTGAGATCAAGACCTGAGCTGAGATCAAGACTTGAATGCTTAACCAATTGAGCCACCCATGAACCCCTCATTTTAACTTTTCTAATAGGTGTGTGGTGGTGTCTCATTATGGCTTTAGACTGCATTTCCCTAATGACTAATGATGTTGAGCATTTTCATGTAGCTGTCTGATATCTGTATATCTTATTTGATGAAGCGGCTGTTCAAATGTTTTGCCCATTTAAAAAGTTGAGCTCTTTGTATCCTTAGTATTGAGTTCTAAGGGTTCTTCATGTATTCTGGATCAAAATCCTCTGTCATATATGTGCTTTGCAAATATTTTTTCCCAAGGGTGCCTGGGTGGCTCAGTGGGTTAAGCCTCTGCCTTCGGCTCAGGTCATGATCTCAGGGTCCTGGGATCGAGCCCCACATTGGGCTCCCTGCTCAGCGGGAAGCCTGCTTCCCCCTCTCTCTCTCTGCCTGCTGCTCTGCCTACTTGCGATCTCTCTCTCTCTCTGTGTCAAATAAATAAATAAAATCTTTAAAATATATATATTTCCCAATCTATACTTAAATGGTATCTTTTGAACAACAGAAAATTTAAATTTTATCCATTTTTTGAAGTATTATCCTATTGCTGTTGTACTTAAGGAAACTTTGGCTAAGCTAAGGTCAAAAGGATGTTTTCTCCTTGTATTTTTATATTTTTAGACATTACATTTAGGTCTATGATCCAGTTTGAGCCAACTTTCGTATGTGGTATAAAGTATGCATTGACATTCTTTTTTTGCAAATGGATATCCAATTATTCCAGTCCCATTTGCTGAAAAGATTATCCTTTCTCCGCTGCATTGCCTTTGTATTCTTGTCAAAAATCAGTTATAGATATTGGTCTATTTCTGGATTCTCCATTCTCTATTTAGTTCCATTTATCTTTTTTTTTTGATCTTCGTGCCAATACCATAGTCAGTGCCTTATTAATATAGATTTATAATAAGTTTTGAAATCAGATAGTGTTAGTTTTCCAATATTGTTCTTCTTTTTCAAAATTGTTTTGCCTATTCTAGGTCCTTTGCATTTCAATGTGAATTTTAGATTGGCTTGTCAGTTTCTACAAAAAAGCCTGCTGGGATTTTGATTGAGATTGAGATGAATCTAGAGATGAATTTAGGGGGAAATGACATCTTAATAGTACTGAGTCTTCCAAACCACGAACATGAATATCTACCCATTTGTTTTGGTTTTCTTTAATTTCTCTCATCAATATTTTGAAGCTTTTTGTATACAGCTATTATACATTTTTGTCAGCTATATCCCTAAATATTTCATATTTTTGATGCTATTGTAAATGGTATTTTTATTTCAATTTTAAGTTTTTGTTTCTACTCTATGGAAATACAATTGATTTTTGTAGAGAAAGCTTGTAACTCTTAACCTTGTTAAACTTACTTATTAGTTTTAGCAGCTTTTTGTGAATTTCACCAGAATTTCTACATAGATAATCATGTCGCCTGGGAATAAAGATGATTTTACTTTTTCCATGTCCAGTCTGGTTGTTTTTTATTTCTTTTCTTGCCTCAGTGGACTGGCTAGAATCTCCAACACAGTGTTAGATAGAAGCGTTAAGAGTAGACATTCTTGTCTTTTTCTTGATCATAGGGGGAAAGCATCTGGCTTATTACTATGAAGTATGATATCAGCTGCTGTTTTTTTGGTAGATGCCCTTTTTCAGGTTAGGCAAACTCCTTCCTATTCCTGGTTCTCTGAGAGTTCCCATCAGGAGTGGACGTAGGGTTTTGTCAAATGCTTTTTCTGCATCTACTGAGATGATCATAAGGTTTATCTCTTTTAATTTGTTAAGGTGATGAATTATATTATTGATTTTCAAATGTTAAACCATTTTCACATTCCTGGGCTAGAACTCCACTTGGTCAGGATGTATTTATTCTTTTTATATATGGTGTTAGATTCAATCTGCTATAATTTCCTAAGAATTTTTGCACCTGTGTTCATGAGGGATATTGGCCTTTTTCTTTTCTTGTAACATCTTTGTCCAGGTTTGGTAGCAGGTAATCCTTGCCTCATAGAATATGTTAGGAAGTATGTCATATTCTTCTGTTTTCTGGAAAGTTTGCATAGAACTAGTATTAGTTTTTCTTTAAATATTTGTAGTGTTCATCAATTCAGCCATCTGGGCCTTGAGTTTGATTGTAGGAAGGGTTGTCACTGTCAGTTCAATTTCTTTAGTTGTGTTACCCATTTTACCGACTTCTTCTTGAGTGAGCTTTGATATTTAGTGATTTTCAAGGAAGTTGTCCATCTCATCTAAATTGTCAAATTTTATGCCATGAAATTGTTCATAACATTCTCTTAGCCTCTTAATGTCTATAGAATTTGTAATGTGTCACCTGTCAAATTTCTGATATTACAATTTGTGTCTTCTCTCTTTATTGAACTTCTTTAAAAACCAGCTTTTATTTTTGTTGATTTTCTCTATTGTTTTTCTGTTTTCTATTTCACTGATTTCTGCTTAGACTCTTAGGATTTTTTTCCTCCTTACTTTGGGTATAATTTGCTCTTCTCTTTCTAGTTTCATAAGGTAGAAGCTGAGGTCATTGATTTGAGATCTTTCTCCTCTTCTAATATGTGTCTAGATTATTTTTTTCCCTGACCACTATGTTAACAATATCCTACCAAATTTGACATATTGTGCTCTTATTTTCACTTACTTCAAATCCTTTTTCATTTCCCTTTCTGTTTCTTCTTTGACCCATGGATTATTTAAGAAGTATGTTATGTAGTTTTCACATACATGGGGATATTCCAGAGGTCTTTCTGTTATTGGTTCTAATGTAATTCTCTGTGGTTAAAGTATGTAGTTTATATGACTTGAATCCTTTAAAATTTATTGATACTTGTGTTATGGACCAGAATATGGACCAAATTGGTAAATACTGCATGTGCACTTGAGAAGGAAGTGTATTTAGCTTTTGTTGGATAGAGTATTCTACAAATGTCAATTAGGTCAAGATGGTTGACAGTGCTGTTTACTTCTGTATCTTTACTTGTTTAATTAGTTCTTGATAGAGGGATATTGAAATCTTTGAATATGACTGTGGATTTGTCTATTTCTCCTTGCAGTTCTATCGGTTTTTGCTTCATGCATTTTAAAGCCCTGTTTTTAGGTGCATAAGTATTTAAGATTATTGTTATCTTACTGATGAATTGATTTCTTTATCATTGTGATTTTTTTAAATTTTCATTAATATTCTTTGTCCTAAAATAGACTCTGCCTGATATTAATATGCAACTTTCTCTTGGCTAGTATTAATGTGGTATATATTTTTCTAGCCTTTTGCTTTTAACCTATTTGTGTCATAATGTTTATACTCTACTTCTTGTAGGCAGCATAGAGTTGGGTCTCCTCAAGTTGGTGAATCTTCCAGACTCTGCCTGGATTTCTGCTTCCTGTGTCATGACCTGAAAACTCTCTAGGCAATAATAGGGCTACTTTGGTTTGTTTCCCATCTGTCAGGAACAGGCTTTGGGCTAGGGCAAAATGAGTAAGGTCCCTAGGGTATGAAATTTAAGAAGATAATCGCTCTCCAGTGCAGTTTTCAGAACGGATTTCTCTTTAAATATTTACCTTAGGTGTCTCACCCTTAAGAAGACCCTCACGTTCAGAGTTGTGCAAATACAGGGGCGGTACCTGAGAGTAAGTGCCTCCTTTAATTTTGCATGTAGGAGCCTCATTCAGCTCAGCCTAGTCCTGACCCTGCCGAAGGATCACTGTTCTTCATTGCCTGATGTCCAGTGTCTTCGAAAACATTTTCTAAAATTGATTTTGTTTGTATTTTTTATTATTTCAGTTGGAAAAGTAAATTCAGTCCCTGTTACTCCATCTTTTCTGGAAATGGGAGTCTGAACTTATTCTTTATGAAATAAAAATCCCATATATAGAGCTCTCTGATTGAAATACAAATGCTTTTGAGCCTCCCTGCAAAGAATTCAGCCAAAAATTGCTCTTCCTTTATTCAACAGAGAATCAATGAGGATCTACTATATGCCCTATTCTGGGCTAGGAACTGGGGTTAATATCCAATAAGACATGGTGCCTATCTAGGAGTTTCTTACAGCTGGCTGCTTTAGAACTATTAGATTGGCTGTCTCGTGCCACACATCACCTGTGACATGGGTCAGGGAAGGCAGAGAGCCAGAGAAAGTCAGACCTAGATCTGAGAGATCATCTTTACTAATAGCTAGGCCCAGAATGGCTCAGGAGCTTACTTAAGCTCACATAAGTGGTCAGTAGTAGTTGACTGCTATGTAGTCTATTTTGAGGGAGATTGGACCTAACCCGAAATACCTTCCTTTACTGCCAGTTACCAAGACTGAAATCCCACCATTTGAGGCTCATTCATTAGCAGTGGGGACCATGTCTTCTTCATGTTTGCATTTTTCAGTGTTAGCTCAGACAGGTAATCGACAGTTGAGAATGAATGAATGAAAAAATGAATGGGTGAGAGAAGGAATGAGTGATAAAAGTTAAAATGATAAATATGTCTCTGGAAGGTGATTTAGATTATTATCTGTTGGTGATAGACCATTAAGAGTAAGCCCACAGCAGGGACCCATGATAGGAAGGCAGTGTGGTATGGTACATAAGGTCTCTAACTATACTAGACCTTGATCCAAGTTGCTTAATCTTTCCCAAACTTGGTTTCCTTATCTGTATGATGAGAATCTTAATCATACTTACCTAACAGTGGGATATCAGGTTCTATCAGGATGAAATAGGTTAAGGGGCTGGCAAGAGAAAACCCTCAAGGAATGACAAGTGTCCAGTCTTCTGGGAGCAGCAGGTGGAAATGGGGTAGGGAATACTGGACAGCAAGACCTTGAGACAGTCCTGGCTAGGTAGCAGGAAGACACAGACAGTTCTGCTCACACCGTGCATTTACAGAAGCTCAGATGTTACCATTGTTATTATCCCAAAACCCTTCTTAAGCTCAGAGTTGCACATAAATGTTCTGGGCAATGCACATAAGCTGCACAGAAACAGCTCCATTCTCTTGGGACTTATAACTAATGCAGTTAGTCCCCTCTGGGGAAGAGAGAATAGGAACGTTAAATCTGTCTATGATTAGGTAATGGCCAGTTCACACTACGAAGGGATAAAGAGAAACACTCAATTCTCGAGGGAGGGGCTGGTCAGAGAAGTCCAGTGGGAGCTCATCAGCTGAAATGGAGCCCAAGTGGAGCAAGAAGGTGAAGTCTGGGGCGCCTGGGTGGCTCAGTGGGTTAAAGCCTCTGCTTTCGGCTCAGGTCATGATCTCAGGGTCCTGGGATCGAGGCCCGCATCGGGCTCTCTGCTCAGCAGGGAGCCTGCTTCCCCCTCTCTCTCTGCCTGCCTCTCTGCCTCCTTGTGATCTCTCTCCCGCTGTGAAATAAATAAATAAAATCTTTAAAAAAAAAAAAAAAAAGAAGGTGAAGTCTGCTGTACCTTGTTTAGGTTCTCTTACACAGAGTGCGTTCCTAAGGCTGTCTTCCAGTTCCAGGCCCACAGCTCTTGACATCTGGCAGGTGGCAAATGTTGACTGAAATCACAGATTACTTTGGACTTATGGTGTAACTGAGCCAGACCCCCGGGCTCAGATAATCAGACGAATTCCCCTGCTGATACAGTGACTTTTCCACCTTTATTCTGAGCATGGCACAAGAGACACGATTTAGAACTTCATTTTCTGAATTTCCCCAAAATGCATTATAGTGGGTATCTATATTTTAACATTCAAATACTATCATATATTGAAGATGTGGACCTAGCCTACTTCCAAAAAATCTTCATATAGAAAGCTCCAAGAATTTTGATACTACCTTTCATCACATTAGCCCAACTTTTTATTAATAATAATTTCTTCCATTAAAATTTCATAATCTACAGACAGAGGTAGAAGGGACCTTAAAGACGAATAGATCTCATCTTGTCATTACGCAGATGAGGAAACCAAGCCCAGACAGGTACTGACTTGTTCAAGGTCATCTAAGTAGCAGCAGAGTCCAGACAAGAGGCAACTTTCTGCAAACATTCTTCCATAGCATCACATCACAATGCACCCTCGGAAAAAGTCCTGGAGGGGCTTTCAAAATCAGATCAGATCAGTGTGTAGGATTTGTGATTCTGTGTTGGCTGGAGACAGCCCTGGGTGTCCCCAAACTAAGCCTGGCAAGTCCAGTAGAACGGGAAGCTCCTTGAGGACGTGGCACGCTTTCATCTGCAGCGTGAGCTAAGCACTCACGAAGAACTTGTTGATTGTGGACAGCCTAGGAGACGCTGCATCTCAGTGAGGAGGGTTGTCCACCTTTGGGAATGCTGAAGTGTCCGGACAAGTAGGATTAAGAGCAAATACAAGTTCAGTGAGCTTGGATTTAAATCTCCTTTTTTGCATGACCTTGCTGTATGGCCTTGGTTGAGTCATTCCATGTCTGAGCATCAATAACATGACAATGATAACATCTATTTCAGAAGGGTGTGAGAAATAACTGAGAAAATGTATATAGGAGACCAAGGCATGGTGCTTGCCTCCAAGTAAACATTCAATAAATAGTTGCTGGTCTAGCAGAATCTGTTTCATTGCTGTTAGTTTAAATGGAGAGAAATTGTTTTGGGCTTCCTCTACCCACCTCCTTTCAATCTGGAAATAATCTGTTTTCTTTTTCCCCCTCTTCTTTCTTTGATGGGCTGGCTGATCTCTTAGTGATCACAAAGCACGTTCCTTCTTGTCCTGAGCTTCTGCTAATGAGGAGGTGGTTGTTAAGAGAGGTGGGCACACCTCACTCCATCCACACCACACCCACTGTCTCTCTCGTCTTCTGTGTTCAGGTTCTGCAAAGACTTGAAGAAATCAACAAACCCAGATGGCTACCCCAGGCAGGAGAGTCGTCTTTAGACCCCAGAGATCTGGCCAGAGTCCAAAGGAGAGTGGGGCCTGCCTGGGTCCCCTTGACCAGGCACTGCAGAGCAAGGCATGGGAATTCTTTCAGACCTGTGACACAGAAGGCAAGGGCTTCATCGCCAGAAAGGACATGCAGGTAAGAGGCCTGCCCACCTGGAGTGTCAAATAGCACGTGTCTCGGATTAGGGGGCAGAAAAAGAGGCTGTCTACTCTTCCCTGGAAGGAGCTGTTAGACCAAACTCTACTGGGAGCCAGTTCCCCTGGGTCCATTCCCTTTCTGTCCTTTGCTTGCCATCAGACTCAGAGATTGTGTCACCTCTCCAACTCAGTAACTCCCAGGACTGTGGAAAATAGTGATAGCTGTGTAAGGGACTTGAGTAAGACATGGTAGAGAACCTTCTGAGACAAAGTGGAAAGGCACCAGCCTGTGGCTATGCTAGGGTGCTGTGTGTGCCTTCAGAGCAGGCCCAGTGACAGGTGTGACGGCCAGAGAGAAAGGGCCTTCTGGAACTCCTCTTCTCTGTACCTTGCCCTCACACCCAACCGCACTCAACCCCTTGTCAGTAGGTCCTGAGAGAGATACTGCAGAACCCCAGTGCACACCATTGCCTAGTGCAGGGCTCAGCAAACTCTGTAATGGGCTGGAGAATAAGGATCCGAGGTCCTGTGGGCCAAGCGCACCACCACGACAGCTCAACTCCATGTTGTCCCTCGAGCTGCCACAAGCAGCATGTAAACAGATGAGCTCAGTTCTGTTCCAATAAAACTTTGTTTATGGACACTGAAATTTGAATTTCATATGATTTTCACTTGTCATCAAATATTCTTCTTCTGCCTTTTTTTAACTGTTTAACTTTATATGGTACACCTGAAGCTAAGACAGCATGTATGTTAATTATCCTTGAATAAAAAAAGTAATAAAAATAGAAAAGCCATTCTTTGTTCCCTGGTCATAAAAGACAGGTGTTGGGTCCAATGTATAGCCTAGAGGCCTAGTTTGGTCAACCCTCCTTCTAGTGCCTTTCCACCATTCGTGTCAAATCTCCCTCTCGGGGTCTTATTTAAGTCCCTAATGCTGCAGTCATGATTTCATCTGATGTAAGTGAATAAAATGCATCCTCAACCAGAACATGCTGGGGGCAGCCCTTCCTCAGCCTTTCCAATCATTTGCTTTGTCAAGAGCATTTTGGGGAGCAGGGGAGGGATACATAGCCGAGCTGTTGGAAGGGAAGTCTTGCAATGGTCAAGTTTCCTTTTTTAAAATTTAGCTTTTCAGAATACACTAAGGTTGGGCAGGGGACTATAGACCCTTGTGGGCGCCAGCCCTGGGTGGGCTCACACAGGGAAACTGTGAAGAGGTGAGCTGGTGAGGTGGCTGGCGGGTCTTTCTCTCCCAGGCCCTACAGGACGGTGTTTTCAGGCTTCGGGTGATCCCATCGGATCCCATCGGATGATCCCATCCCATCGGGTGATCTTCCACCATGCAGTAGCTGCACAAATTGAGGGAAGAGACCTGGAGGATGGACCCGCTTAGCCCGCAAGTGAGCTCACTGACCCCCCCAGTCACTGTCACCGAAGGTCATTCCCCAAATCGCACTCCCCATGGAAGGCGAGACTCAATGTGCTTTGAGGAAACCTTTGTTCCACCCTATCTGTGAACTTCATAGTTGTCATTCATAGGTCTGCATTCGTGGTGGTTGGTGGTGGCGGTTTTAACGGCGTGCTTAACTTTTGATTATCCCTTCTGGAAAGAAAAGGGAATTTGTATTTCCAAGGGTCGACTCTGGGCCACATGCATGGTGCAACTCAGCACTTTCTCTCTGTATATATCCCAATTAACCCCCACTGAAGCCCACTCTTTAATGAAGGGAGGAAGCGGCATGGTGAATTTAAGGTATAAAGTATACATTGTAAGACATCATTTGTATTTGACCCGGAAGGAAGTCATAAACATCAAGTTCCAGAGATACCAACTCAGCTCCATTCCTCCTCGGTCCTTGCTCCTGGAGGAGAAGGGAAGAGACATCCTACCTGGCAGATACTGGTCCATCCATGGCGTTTATTCCTACCAGCTCCTTTTTTCCAGAAGCTTCTATGTACCTGTGGACAGTGAAGCATTCAAAATTTTTAATTCTTTAGGCTGAGCAAGTGCCTTCAAGAGCACTTCTGCTGCTTTCCCTGGACCTGTCAGGGGGACGATGGGCTGTAAAGAGTTATGGGGAGAACAGTAACCCACTCCTGGCCACCCTGGGCTCTGTGTAAACCCTGTGTGCCCCAAGGTTCTCCCGGGCAGAACCTACAACTGTCTGTTGCCCGGCACTCCTGCACAGAGCTGCTTTGCCAGGAGGTCCCCCCACTTTGGTTGGTGGTCAACTCCTCAGACCTGGCCGCCACCACCTTGCCTACTCTCAGCTCCCAGCCCAGCCTCATGGGAACTGGAAGGACAAGAGCTCAGAAGGTGCACACATGCGCACGCGCACACATGCACACACACAGATTCAGCCACCGGGAAAGGCTCTTTGAAGCAGGGAATGGCTCTCAAGGAAGGAGAGGCCCCGAGCCACATGGCAGGGCAAACCTAAGGCTGGAAGAGGCAGGTGGAGAAGTAGAATTGGAACAAGCTCATGCAGGCCCTGCTGTCCTTTTGTAAAAGGAATGAGAGAGATAAGCACCAACCCTGGTGCCCTTGTTCTTCTTGATTCTGACTGACAAAAAAACCTGCAAGGGGCCAGACTGGCTTTGCATTTATCAGAGAGGCGGGAGAGACTGTCATGGTGTCTGAGCCCCAGCAGTACAGAGCCAGCCCACTCTGATAGAGCAGGGACCGCAGAAGGAAAGGAGCAGAGTCCAGGAGAAGCTTTTTCTTTTGGGGGCCCTGGAGAAACCTGGAGGTACCCGAAGCAGGCCGCACTGAAGGCAGAGGTGCAAGCCCTATGCTCAGGCTCCATGTACAGACATTCTACTGTAGGGTTGGTGGATTGGCAGGACCAGGCTCTGTGAACAGATTGTAAGCAGTTGTTTGAGAAACCTCACTCCATCCTCTTCAAAGAACCTCTCTGGGTTTCATGGCGATCACTCCAGGACAGAACTGGGGTGAAGATTGCTTTGTGGGGTGATTCCTGATACAGTCCTAAACAAGCAGGGTCATGAGGCTGAGGGCCCCAAGTGGAAGTCAGTTCTGTGTCCAAGGGACAGAGGGACATGAGAAGCCAGGTTGGAAGGGCATGAAGGGACTCCTTCAGCCCAGAGAGGGAGACGGGGTCCGTGTGAGCAGGAGATCTCTCTGAAGAAACCTAGAGCCTCAAAAACCCTGTTTCCTTGATTTTTCAGAGCAAAATGATGACCTACCAATAAGTACCTGCCTCCTAACACTGCCTAGAGGTCCTATATTAGCCAAACTATTAAGAATCATCTATGAGTTGGCAAACCAACCAAATAGTGCCTATTTGTGCCAAGAAAATTTTATTGGAACACAGCTGTGCTCCTTCATTTACAAAGTGTCCCTGGTGGCTTTGTGCTACAGTGGCAGGGCTGAAGAGCCACAACAAGGACCAAGGGGCCACACAGCCTAAAATACACACTATCTAGTCCTTTACAGAAAAAGTTCAATGATTCCTGGTTAGGTTAACAGGAAGACTTTCTAGGATTTTTAGAGCAAATTGAACCGAGCTTTAACCCTGAATCTGTAACTTAGCAGCATGTGAATTTGTGTGAGTCTCTTAAGCCCCTTGGGCCATAGTTCCTCATCTGTGAATTATTTATAGTGCCTCCCAGAATTAGAAGAGAATTAAATGACTGTGTGCACATAGAGCACTTGGCCCTGAGACTGCGACCTGGAAATCCCTCCAGAAATATACCTGTGTGTGTGTTGGGAGATGGGGACTTGCACCCCATGTCTTATCCCAGTCCCCGATGTCCTCCACACTGTGATTTTTAAAATTGTGGCAAAATACACATAACATAGAATTTACCATCTTAAACAACTGTAGTGTACAGCTCTATGACATTAAGCACGTTCATGTTATGCAACCATCACCACCATCATCTCTAGAACTCTTAGCATCTTCCAAAATGGAAACTCGGTACCCATTAAACACTAACTCCCATTGCCTCCTGCCCACAGCCCCTGGCAACCACCATTCTACTCTAATTCACCATTCTATGAATTTGACTACTCTAAGTTCCTCACGTAAGTGGGGTCACACAGTATCCGTCCCCTTCTGACTGGCTTATTTCACTTGGCATAATGTCTTCAAAGTTTATCCATGTTGTCGCAGGGCTCAGAATTCCCTTCCTTCATAAGGTTGACTAATATTTCATTGTACCTATCTATATACTACATGTTGATCATCCATTCATCCACCAATGGACACTTGGGTTACTTCATGCCCTTGCGTGAGAGTAACACCACTGTGAACAGGGGTGAAATACTCTTGAGTCCCTGCTTTCAATGCTTATGGGTAGATAGCCAGAAGTGGAATTGCTGCCTCATAGGGTAATTCTTTTTCTAATTTTTTGAAGAACCACAATACTGTTTTCTAGAATAGCCATTTTAAGTGCAAGTCATCTTGTGCTTCCTTGGAGATAAGGAAAAGGCACCCATGCTGAAGAGGTGCCATCCACTCGTATCCAGTTGGTGCTGTGGTTGTTTGTGTCCAGTCCACGTGACTGGGGTGATTTTGCTTCTTAGAGGATAGTTATTGACATCTGGAGACATTTTCGATTGAAATGACTAGAGAGGGAGGTGTTACTGGCACTTACTGCTGCATCCCTATAATGCATAGGACAGCCCCCTCCTTCCCCCAACAAAGAAGTAAGCTTTGGTGAGTGCTGTGAAAGATGTAAGCCTGATGATTCACAGACCTGTACCCCTTGGGCAAAGAATAAAAATAAAATTAAAATTAAAAAAAAAGAAGTAAGCATTCCAAGATTTCAATACTGCAGAGGTTAAGAAACCCTAGACTACACCAAACAGCCTGAACCAAGCACTTGAAAGCACAAAACAGAATAAAGGTAGCTGTCATCACTCATACCTTGAACTCACATCCTGAAGATAAGAGACAGTGGTTGGTGCTGAAATAGAGATCTGAACAGGATGCTGTAGAAGTCTCCAAAGGAGGGAGACTTTAATTCTGGCTCTAACGCTAGGTCTCTTCTGGTTCTCCCTCGCTCTCTCTCTTTTTTAAAGATTTTATTTATTTATTTGAGAGAGAGAGCATGCATGCACAAGCAGTGGGGAGGGGCAGATGGAGAAGCAGACTCCTGGCTGAGCAGGAAGCCCAACATGGCACTCGATCCTGGGACCCTGAGATCATGACCTGAGCCCAAGACAGACGCCTAACCCACTGAGCCACCCAGGCGCCCCTGTTTTTCTCTTTAGTGAGTTTTCCAAAGCCGTGTTGGAAGCTGTGCACCCATTGACTTTCAGCCACGTGAGACGTGTTACTGGCCTTGTGGCCAGGGAGGTAAGGGGGTCCAGCTGATGAGTAGCAGAAGACAGCATTTCCCTGTGGTTCTGGGAGTCCCAGCCCTCAGCACTGCTGCTGCGGGATTGTTTCCTGTTCCAGGTCCTGGAAAATGTCCAGTCTGTAAGACCTTGCTGAGAATCGGCAGGCGTGCTGGTCAGGATCAGGAACGTGGAGGTCCAGACCAGTGCTCCCTAGATAAGAGTTTGGGGTCTCCTGCCATCATTCTCAGCACTCAGTTATTTATTCATTCATTCAACAAGTATCTGAATGCTCCATGTCAGTCAGCACTGAGCTCTCTGGGAACATGATGGTGAGTGAAAATGAACAGGGTCCCTGTCTCAGAGTGTCCAGGTCACTGAAGGAGCAGACATTCATCAATGGGTCACATCTATCAGGATATAAAATACAAGCTGACCTGAGACCAGTGAAAGAAGGAATTTGTGTTTGGGGAGTCCCCACAGCCTGCCTTGCCCCAGGGGCTGCAGAGCCTGAGCGAGGCAGGCATTCAGAGCCAGCTTGGTGGCAGTGGAGGGAGGCAGGCCTTCAAGGAGCGGTGAGGTTCTACAGAGCTCCGTGGCATGGGGTGTGGCAGCATGAAGAGGGCAAGCTGCCTTCCTCCCCATTGCTCCTCCTTCCCCTGCCTGCCCTTCCAGATGGGATTGGAAGTGAAACAGGATGTACAAGGGAAACAGGATCTCTGGAAGGCTGGCACGTGGTGCTGCTGGCAAGAGAGACTTTTGGGAGTAGGTGGGTAGGCGGGGAGTGGTAACGTCCAGTAGGGAATTCGGGAGAGAACACGGCAGAGGACTATTTGACCCTAGCTGAGGCCCTGAATGGGAAATCAGCTCTTTAATCCCAGCGCTGGTCTCCACTGTGACTTTAGGCAAATGTGCAGGCTTGCCGATCGGTGGAATGAATCATCTTGTCTCCCTTCACTCTTTACCTCAGTTGAAAATGTAGACAGCACCAGGTGCCCAGGGGACAAGAATGAGTTGGTTTTCCATGGCTCTGCAGGCCTTGAGAACAGAGATAAATAAGAAATGATTATGGTGATTAAGAATCACAGGAAGAGTAAAAACTACAGGGAGGGTCTAATATTGCCTTCCCCAGGTTCACTGAAAACAGAAAAGTGAAAATCAGCCTGAGTTGTAGACCAGAGAGGCTGAGATTCGGTGACAGAGGGATTTATGTTAGATTCAGGAATGGAGCCTAAAGGTGGAGGTAGGAGAGCTAACGAGACGAAAGGTCCCCACATGTGAGGTGGTTTTGGTGAAAGGCAAGTGGAGGGTCCCACCAATCTCGGCCATCCCCTTGCAGCCCATTTCTAGTTCTAGCACTGTGTGAGGTACACCGTGGATCAGGTTCAGTGACCCCCAACTGACGGTGGGGAGGGAGGGAGGGTGACGCCAAGGAATGGACCAGAGTCGCTCGGGTTTTGACTCTCCCTCCCATGTGATGCCTTTGGTTTCCAATGGAGCTAATAAACTCCCTCCTTGCAAAATCGACTCACTCTTCACCCCACATTCTCTTACTGTGGCTTTTGAGACAGCTGGTTTATGGATTGTTGATAAGCCCGCGATTCTGCTGTATGCTAAGCAGAGGCACTTCTAGACTCTTCGCACACACTCTCACTCCCTTCCTTTATATAAAAAAATACTCATTCATATTTAATTCAGTTCTCCTAAATGACTTCCACATCATCCTATCTCTTTACTTCGTAATGCATCGCAGTCTCCCTCAAGGTACGACCTGCCAAATTACACTTTATGGCTTATCAGCTAGAAGATTGCCATAGGATCAAGCCAAGTGTTCTTGCAAGTTATGTTATGGGCTTTCACACCTGCCAGCTCATGTTCATTGTTCAGATGGGTATATACCTTCCTTCCTACAGCCCCGTGTTCCTTGTCTTCAGCTGTCAGTCACTTGCATGAGGGCAATTTTGTGTAGCTGTCCCTTAGGTAACAGGGAGGAAGGGGGAGGGTCCCCTGGGCTATAATGAACTCCCTTGGGGAGTCCTCGTTTGGAGACTTAGGTTATTAGGTCTAAGAGAACACTTGCTTCAATGATGCAAATCAGCCTTGGCCTGGGGCCACGGCCCATCAGGCAGAAGGCCAGAGGGAAGCATCAGGAACTCAGCCACTGGTTCCTCGTTTCAGCAGCTGGTCCCTGCCCTCCCATCCTGTGTGGTCCTAGTCAGGCCAGGACTCGGCTTCGGTGTTGATTTATAACTTCCTTGCACACCATCCTGTCCAGTTCCCCTTTAGAACACTCATGCTCTTGGGGCGGGGGGGGGGTTGATCCCTTAAACCAGGGGCAGTTAACATCCTTTTGGGAATTAGTTGAGAACCAGTAGGAAGCAGAAGTGGGGGAGGGGGGAACAGCCTCGAGTGATGGGTGTGCGTCACTTACACGGAAGAAGGGGGCTTACCCAACGTCCCCTCAGAGCTAAAGGATTGAAATGTGTGTCCCCAGAAACTGACGAACGTGATGCTGGGGCCCGGGGATATTGAGTGGCCTCCATCAGGGAAGGCTTGTGGGGTGTGACCCCTACCCGCATCTTAGCAGGGGAGCTAGCATGGCAGGGGGAGCGGGGCCGGGGGCAGAGTAGGGAAGACTGACTGTGAAGCCTCACTCCTCTGCCGTTCACTTGCTGAGTGGCCTTGGTGGGTCAGAGGATCTCTCTGTCTCTCTCCCTCTCTGCCTCTCTACCACCTTTAATTGAACATGGCACTGGGCCTTGTTCTGTATGTTTACTCTCCTATTTAACCTGACAACACCATGTCGTGCAGCCATTATCCTACAGCAGGAGTCAGTCCTGTACCGTTTCCATCCTATATGGTCGTGAGGAGGGCCAGCTTTGGAGCCAGACCTGGATTTGAGTCCTGGCGTTGTTACTTATGGGCTAGGGGACCTTTGGGCAGGGAACTTGGACCTCGCCCTTCATCTATAAAGTGGGGATAAGCCCACCTAAAGGATTGTCATGAGAATTAAATACAAATACACCTGTGTATAAACGTATCAATAAACATGTATTTATTTATAAATCTCCTAGCAAACTGCCTTGCACACTAGTAGGCACCCAATAGTCGGTGTCCCAACATTCAAAGGAGGGAGAAGGGTGGTAATGGGCTCTTTTGTAGGACAGGGCCAACTCTCGACATTTCTGGCAGCAAGCTCTGCATTCCCAGGGCGGCTCTCTGTGGTGGTCTGAATGCTGACCAGTGCAGTCTGGACTGTTTTCAGAGGCTCCACGAGGAGTTGCCACTCAGCCTGGAGGAACTGGAGGATGTGTTTGATGCCCTGGATGCTGATGGCAATGGCTTTCTGACGCCAGAGGAGTTCACCACTGGATTTAGTAAGTTCTGACGGGTGCTGGGGCCCCAGGGTATTCAACTACCTAAAACTATGTAGGATGCATTTGTCCCCTGCCCGATCTGTGGTCTGTATAGACCAAGCTTCCCTGCCCTCCAGAAGTTTCCAGGCTCTGGATTATTTGGGCTTCTTTTCTGTGTCCATGTCGGCTGTTCATACCACTGTTCTCTCCATGCCCACTACATGGTCACGGCCCGATCCCCTCCCACCTGGGAAGGGCAAGCTTGGCACTAAAGGGGGAGCCAAGATGAGATTCCCGGCCTCTACATCTCCTTTCCTTTCCATGACACTAGTGCACAACACAGTGGATGGCTGCATGGTTCATTTCAATCTGGGTGGATCTGGCTGAGTCTTCCAAGTTGAGGGGAACCCTCCATCACAGGAATTTCTAGAGGGTTTGAATAGACCAGTCATTCTCAAGGTACCCAGGAGACGCAGATATTGATCAGAACAAGTACGGGTCAGCAGACAAGTTTCACCACACATCTGCCTTACTCAAAGTGCCATATAATTTGTCCAGAAGTATCTGAGGCTCTTCCTGAGCTCTAGGAGCTTACAATTGCCTAGAGACCTTAAGACAGATTGCTGTATATTACAGGCAGTGTGCATATGGAGAAAGCACACCCGAAATTGTTGAGTCACTTCTAAACGTAAAGCACCGTGATCCTGGTGGTGGGAATGACTCGATGATGTTATGGAGCAGTCAGACTGCCACCAGAGGTCCACGGAGGGGAGGCTCTTGTTGTGTAGAGAGGAAATCAATGACGGGATGAGCTCTAAGCCAGACTTTAAAGGTTCAAGAGCTACAAAGGTGGCCGAGCGCTGTCATCCATTCCGCCTTTCCCAGGCTCTAGCAACTCTCAGAACCCCATGGAAGTGACAAAGTCCCCAAATCTGAGAGATGGTGTCCGAAAATGTTTGCTGGGGGGGGGGTTCCCCTTTTTCTC